>JAHREE010000183.1:1748107-1958915 GCA_033628505.1 Tringa tobata
CGATCTGTCTCCCCTGATGGACCCGTTTCTTGAGCGACATGGTTATGACTGCCCACCTCTTGCCTTGCTCTTTTTGTAACGTTGTTTAAGGTCTGATTCCCAGGCCTTTTATGTAGTTTCATTGCTGACAGGAAAAAAAAACCCCAGGTGCCCTGCTAATGTCTTGGGAGGTCCACATATCTTCTTAAACTGAATATTCCTTCTGTCATGATTCTGTGTTTCAGAATCTGAAAGGAAGTTTCTTAAAATGACATTTGGATTCTTTGGATGCTTTTTTTTTTTTTTTGGTTTTACTAAGTTTTGTATTACTAGGTGACAGCTGTTAGAGTGAAAAAGTGTAACAATTTTACACTGCAATGATACTCCTCAAGCGTTTGCAACATTGGGTAGTCTGAGTGCACAGTCAAGTTGCTTGCAATCTGTCTATTGCAGTTCTTGGGAACTGGTGTAGATTATTTGAGGATATGCCTAGATTACACAATAGGTACATGCAGGGATCTGTATCCCCTAATGAGCCAAATTGGAGACCTGTGCTGCTGCTTACTCATGACTTGAATGCCCAGGTTTCCGGAACTGGGGAACGCTGAGGTGAATGTGTACTTAGGAGTTATCTGGTGAGGATGCACTTGAGCCATTTATTTAGAATCGAGACCCGAGTCTTTAGCGTCATAAAGGAAGTAAGTTAGCCTATTGTTCCCTCAAAGTGACTTAAATACTGGGCTTCTTGTGATTGTCTGATTATCTACTGTGCCTTAGTGGGCAGAAGGGCCACTCAGCTAAAAGTAGAGAAATATGTGCAGGGAGATAGGAGAACCGTGGAAATTCAGCAGGAGGAAAAGGATGACACATTGGTGTCAGTGAGGTGAATTAATTTAATCAGAAATTAATTTTTATTAGATCACAAACTTATTCCTAGTTTGTTCTAGACACATATTAATCACGACTTAGTCCAGGTTTTTTTTGTTGGTCTTTTTTTACAGTTTGTTTCTCAGAATTCTTTCACTTTTATAAGGGTTTTCCAAATATAACATAGGATTTGAATATTTTTATAGGGATTCGGCTTCTTTTGTTTTGATCATTGATGCACTGTGTAATTTAACTGTGTAAATAATATCTAGCCCCAGGCAGAAAAATATCAATGGTAGTTTTAGCAATATTTCATTGGCTTGCTCTCTGAACACAGAGATAAATTTGCCTATTTTTTTCCACTTTTGCACAACCTATAAACCCTCTTCTCTATGTGCAGTGTTTGTAGGTTAATACAGTTGTGCATTTTATTAATTTTTCTTATTAAAATAAAGAATTTTTAAAAAACTTCTATTGCTCACTGCATGATGTCAACATAATTAGCAACTTGTTTTATAAGTTGTATAGTTATTGCAGCTCATAAATACTAGTCATTCTAAATTTTGTTGCTATTTGCGTTTCATTATTTACAGTTGTAACGAAATGTTCAGTGGAATAAAAAAAGCTAATGTATTTGAAAATTGCTACTAATAAAACAAATACTGATTCAGATAATTCCTGCCATTTTGATACATTAAATAGGCATTTTAAACTGTTTGGAGCAGAACCAAATGTGGAGCAGTGCTGAGATAGCGGTTGTGACCAGTTTAACTTTCATTATCCCATTGTTACCGTAATGAAAGCATATTTACTTGGGGTTATAATCTAACTTGATTCTGTAAAAGCTAGTATATGCTGTAAAAAGCCTATCATAAAGAGCAGATGTCTATTTGACATGTTTTTTGAAACATGTGAATGAGTAAAAGATAGTAAAGTCTTCAGCACTTCCAGCTGCAGTAAACATTGCATGTCTCACTAGTGCTTTTCATGTTACAGAAATTGTGCTGCTGCCGCCCATTAAGTTCCATGGCTGATTCCTTCAAAGCATGAGGTTTTTGATGAGGTAATATGCATTATGTGTACTGAACAAGCTTCAGGCATTACCTCAACAGAGGCTACCTACTTATAGGAATGGTGTTGAAGGTTGCAGTGATTTGAACCCTACTTTCTCAATGCAATTTGAAAACTTCTGTTTGATTTTGTTCTAAAGCCATGGTAAAGTCTGCATTGACTTCACCACTACAGATTTAAGTTGTATATGAGCTCCTTGATCTACAGTCTTTTCTCAGCTTAGCTCTCACGGGTTTGGGGCAAAAAGCAAGTTCAGTATTTCAGTCTAAGCAGTTGGAGGAAATATCTGTTTCGGAGTCCTCACCTTTTCTCGAGCTTTAAGACTCTGGATCATCAGACTAGTTGCTGGACACACAGTAAAGAATTTCTTCCTAATACAGAATCTAAATCTACCCACTTTCAGTTTAAAACCATTAGCCCTTGTCCTATCACCACACTCCCCGATAAAGAGTCCCTCCCCATCTTTCCCATAGGCCCCCTTGGAAGGCTGTTATGAGGTCTCCCCAGAGCCTTCTCTTCTCCAGGCTGAACAACCCCAACTATCTCAGCCTGCCTTCATAGGAGGGGTGCCACAGCCCTCTGATCATCTTCATGACCCTTCTCTGGACTTGCTCCAACAAGTCTTGTACTTGCTCCATGTCTTTCTTGTACTGAAGACTCCAGAGCTGGATGCAGTACTCCAGATGGGGTCTCATGACCTTGACAGGCTATGAAAAGGACAGAAGGCATCCTAGTATAACAGATGGGATGTAAGAAACAGTAAGGTCTATGTAAGCATGCAAAAAATTATATAGATCCAGTTGCCAGTTGTTTCTGAAGGGAGAATACATAAAGAAGAAAGTCTGACAGGTGCATGTGAAACTTCAATTATCTGCCAAGACTAATGAATGGATACCTAATAAAAACTAAGAAAAACAAAGCTACCTGTGAAATTATTTATTCGCTCCCAATCAGAATACTTCTATTCCTCATTAGAATGTATGGGTGAAAAACATGTTGTAGCAGAGGATGTTTATATTAGATATTAGGAAGAATTGCTTTAATGAGGGAGTGGTCAGGCACTGGAATGGCCTGCCCAGGGATGTGGTGGAGTCACCATCCCTGGAGGTATTTAAGAAATGTGTAGACATGGTACTTCAGGGCATGCTTTGGTCCCCGCGATTGTTGTTTTGTGTGTGTTTGTGGGGTTTTTTTTTGGTGTGGGTTGGGTTTTTTGGGGTTTTTTTTTGTGGTTGGACTTGATGATCTCAAAGGTCCCTTCCAACCATGAAGATTCTGTGAAAATGCCCATCATGCTAAAAAACAAATCAAACGTAAACTAGAATATAATTTCAGTTTTATGATAGCAAGCATCATGATGTGTTTTGTGTTTAAGGGGAAATGTGCATGTGTTTTAATGACAATAATTGAAAAAAAGATAATAAGCCTGTTGCCTCTTGTGGAAAATTAATTAAGTGAGCAAATAGAACATGCATCAATGTGACTGGTGGCTACAATAAAGATGGAGACTTTTATTAAGTTCTGATATTTCCCCATAGTTGTTTATGGAGGAGAACCCATAAGCATCTAGAAAGGTTTGTGTTTCTGGAACTCTAAGAAAAACCCCAAGTGATACACCACTTCTGAAATTAGATTAGAGAAATTCTGAAACAGGATCTTTCCTGTGGCTTTGTGGTGGCTGCTGACAGAAGCTGGCCTGTTTAGCCTCTTCGTGGGCAGTGATAAAATAGCCAGCGTAAATTAGGCTGGCAAGATGAGTGGAATGGAGTAAGTTAGGGCTAAAACTCTGCCTGGACCTGAACAGCTCTAAGAGCCTATGCGGTATGATGGGTGGGGATTTTCTGTCTTTATAAATAGAATTTGATGTGTATTTGTAACTTTGTGCTGTGCATTCACTGCTGCCTTCTGGAACAAAGTGGTTCAAAGGTTTCAAGCCAATGGGATGGCTGAGGTAGCAATGACACTATTTCCTTTCTTCCCCTGGATCAGTACATTCAATAACTTCTTCCTGCTTATTAAAGAATTATCTTACAGCCTGCATCAGTGTGTTTGGTCCTTTAAACTCTAATATTGAATGTATGCTATCTGCTGACCTTTGTGGTCTTTGATGCCTTGTTGAAAAGTAGTTTCCCTGTTTTCAACAGGATTCATAATGCAAAGTTCTGGTAGGATGGTGAGCCCATCCTTCATATCATTTAGACATGGCTTCAGTCACAGTTTGAAGCATTTTCTAAACTGTGCTTTTCCTCCGTATATCTTATCATGGCAGACCAGTATATTTTGTGAAGAGTCTATTTTTACTATTTTCTAGATAAAAGGTCATTTGGAGTCATGTATACAGTCAGTCCTGTGTGTAAGTGCTGCTTAAAACAATATGGAATTAAGTATATTCATGCTGCCTCTATTGGATTTGTGATTTTTAGATCCCCAAGAAGATGTATCTCTTGAGTAAGCCCTGTTACATCAATAAAGATTCGACAGGCACCCTGCTTGGTGAAGCTGAGGGGATGGTTCTGAGGAAACATTTTGAAATTATTTGCTATTTGAAACTATTTTTGGAGTGATTTGTTTGTAGAATATGACATATCAATTCTGTGATGCTGAAGACTGATTGGTGCTTATTTGGGTTGCCGTGGGCGTCAAAAGATATCAATACACCAAATGCTGTTTCAGGCCCTTACAAGTGAACATGATTTATTGTATGAATAACAACAACAATTCCTTTGGGCCTAGCATGAAACGAAGTCTCTTAAGTGTTTTGGAAAATGTTACCCTTTTGAACAAAGCAATTTCCTTTGTAAATATGAACTGCTGTCCCTGCAGACTTTTGTTTCAATTCCCTATTGGGCATGTGGCAGGCAGATAGCACCTATCCCTTTATGTATTGTTTTATCTTATTTTATGCAGTATTGTTCTCTCTGAGCTTTGTTGTCATGGCTTAGTTGCATCAAACTCCTGCTGCGGAAAGCTGGAAAGTGCCAGCCTGTATTCTCTGGCTGTGTGGTCTATGGTCGTAATGCACATCGGCCTAAATCAATTTGTTTCTGCAACCATATGACAGATGAAACCTTAGACTGCTGGAAATTTCAAATTTTTTTAAAATATTTTTTCTTCAGTTTATGCACTTTGTTCCCCCAGTCTGTCTGTGCTGGAGCTGTTCCAAGCACTGTGTTTGGCTTTAGATAACTACTGCTTCATATCCAATTTTTAAAAGCTACTGTATTGCACAACTATTTCCCTTTTTACTTCTCTAAGATATTGGACTTTCCACCCAAACCAAGGCCTTTGTTTTTTCCTTTTTTCTCTAATTTAATTTCATCACTTATTTCATGAAGTGAAATTTCACTTAATTTTTAAATTATTTTTCTTTGTGCCTGTGTCTCCACCATGCTGCCATACTCCCTGACCTTCTGTTACAAATCCACAGCCCTATTTTGGTGGATTCCTTCTGCAATGCACCTTGTGTGAAACACCCAGGGGAAATATGGTGAGCGGAATATATATAGGATTTGCAAAAATTCAATTATCTTACAAGGTTTACGTGTAATTTTTGTAATGGCAGGGTAGCACTTTCTGAAGTTTTTAATTGATTTAAACTCATAAGCCCTGAGTATGCACCTTTGAAAAGCTTGAAATTACAATGAAAATGGAAGGTTTCTGAGTTGTGTGACAGTTTGAGTTGGGAAATAGCCTTGCAAGTGCAGTCTATAGATCTAGTAATATAAAAGGTAATGATTAGACTAAGAACAAGAAAAGTTTTTGCCACCAGTGTGACTTTATTGTGTCAGCCAACAGCGTATTCTTTCAGAATCTTCTCTCCATGTAATTGAATGAGAGCTTAATGTTTTAAGTGCAGCGAAATAACAAGCAACTGTACCATTTTATCTTGAAAGGGATGTGAAAACTTTCTCAGTATCATGGAACCTGTTTTCCCAGAGATTGCAGACTTATTTTTATTTTTCAGGCAACTGAGAGAGTGCATTTTTGAAGTTAGTTTGTGCAGAAAGTAAATAGGATTTTCTCTAACCTAGGGAGAAATTTGCAGCAGATGTAGAAATGCTAGTCTATTATAGGACCACCACTGTATAGTAATACTTTCTGATTTACAGGCCTCATTACATAAGATGCACGTAAAGTATTTGAAATTTGAGTGTGCTTTAGCTCTCAAGTTATCACTGGATGTTGTGTTTGTGGTGTTTTGCTTTTTTAATGCATTGCTTAAACAAGAGGGAGTGGTAGTTTTGAAAGACTGTAAGATCCCTTCCTGTTTGGACTAATCTGGTTGACTGTATTTGAGCTGTTGGTTTCTATGATTTCTTTTTTGATAAGAGTCACTTATCAGCATTTGTGATTTTATTTATTTTTTTAGGTCTTGTTTCTCCAGTATTTAGGATACTATTTAGAAAACTTTTTTTATAAGAACCTTTCAAATACTTGTTGCTTTGTTTATTCACTTTATGATTCTGTTTGGCATTAGATGTTCCCAGTTTATTTCTGGACATCGTTAATTTTTGATAGCATATCTGGCTAATTTCTTCAGGCTCTGAGCATGGAAGTTCTGACTTGAGTACAATAGCTTTATGAGGAACCAGCTACTGATGGGCATTTGATTATTACCACCATGATGGAAACACCTTCCCAAAATACCATTCTGGATAATAATTGCATATCTAATTAGAGACATCACATCTGAAAACAACCTAACTGCTCTTAGAGACCTCTCTTCTGTGAGTTATATTGGATTTATAGTAGCATGTTTTAGCTCTACTTAATGAACTTTAATTACATGTCTATATATGTGTATGCTTTTAACTCTTGAGATTGATCCTGTAACTGATAGGTTTGTTTAGTTGTATTTATTGCATCTTAACGATGCATTGTGTTGTTTTTTCCCTTTTTGGTTAAAAAAAAAAAGGGGGGGGGGGCTTGGCAGCAGAAAGGAAGGTTGTCATCGTATATTGTCCTGGCTACTGTGCTTTACAGGGATGGGAAGATGAGTGATTTTTCAGAGCAACTGAGATATAAGGCCTGGAGAAGCTTTTAGGGTAGAGGTGGGACAAGCAGAGAAGCAGAGGAAATGGGAAGCTTGAAGGAAACTGTAGGCTGGAAGATTTCTGAAAGGAGCAGAGAACTTGCTTGTAGTAGGATGATGATAGAAAGATAGAAGCTTTTTTAGGGCTCTGGAGCTGAAAGCATGAGGAGTGTTCAACTCAACCTTTGAAAGCTTTAGGAATGGATAGCCAAATCAGATGAAAAGACCTACCCTGCAAAATGATAGGGCTAGAATTTATTTTCCATATTTTTCCATGCAGTGAGTTTGAGTTCTGGGTTCTGTATTTTTGTGCTAGTAATGACAAAGAGAGAGGTGGGGGGTTTTGTTTGGAATTTTTTGACTGATTTTGTCTGTTCTTTTGGTATACTCACTTTGGTATACTCAGTGATTTTACCTGAAGCCTCTGACTGAAATGAAGCTCCATCACAAATGTCCACATACAGACTGGCCAAATGTTGTTGCAAGACAAGAACAGGAAAAGCAACCTCTGTGCTTGACTCCTTGAAATAGTGGGGTCTAAAAACATACATGAATGTTGATGCAGAGATTTTTTTTTTAATATTTTTTTTTTTTGTAGTGTAATAAATGAATGTATATTTGAACAATAGACTTCAATGTCTGCCTGGGGCATGTGGAGTCATTGGCTCATTTAACTAGCTTCTGTAACATAGTGAGTAATGTGGGAGCTACACAGACCACCAAAAATGGGAATATGAAATATTTAGACTGAATAGGAGCCACTCTTGCTGTCCAAAACCTGGAATTATTCTAATTGTGAGTTAATTTTACCAAAATTCCAGCTGACAAGTTCTTTGGGTTTTTTTTATTGGTTTAAATTTTTTACTTATTTTCAATTCACTGTGTATGACTAGGCACAAGTAATGCTGTGTTCAGCTTGCTTTTTCTTTTTTTTTTTAAATGTTTGCTGTCTTCAGAGAAGACACATGAATAATTTCTGGATGGTTATGCTAACGCTTTTGACATAAGCCTATGAAAATGGACATTTGCACAAATATTTCTGAGGTGAACTTTTTCCAACCCAATAATGCCCACTCCAAATGTCTGTATGTGTGGATGTCACCTGAAAACAGAGGTAAAATAAAAATGGTGCTGTTTTTTTTTCAAATTTTGATTTTCATACATAATGAAAATCACCTGATTTGTTTAAATATTCTGAGATGCAGTGGTTTTAGTTTCTTTCTGCAGTCTTTATGTTAGGTAAATTGCTACTGATTTATGTAAAGATTCAAGTAGTTTTCATCCCATTTTGCAAAGAAAAACTCCATTAAAAGTGGAATGCTTTCCTGAGGATTCTAAACCAAGACTAAAGATATTAAATAATGTTTTTTATTAGTTATTGGCTACCTGTAAGGTATCTGTAAGGTTGTTACACTATTTGAAGCATTTAGGGAGAACAACGCAGTCACTTCAATCGTAATTTTTTCCACGTGACTAACACATTGCATGCTATGACTAGTCTCTATTTGACAGCACTGTCATCCACATGAAATTCTTTCCTTTCCATGGTGTTTTATGAGGATATAGGGAGTATGGATAAGAGCATCAGGTCCAATGGGGACAAGTATTTTAGGACCTGGTGTTGCCTCCAACTACAGTATTAATTCCAGGTATAGCAATAGCAACAGATTACAATCTTAAATGACTTTCACTGGGTTTTCCTTGTTGATAACTCTAATTTCCAGTTGCAGATAAGAAACATTGGACTTTGGGCACTTTAAGTAATACCAGTTCTTTCAGTTTGTCAATAGTGAATTCATGACCATGTATACATCCTAGTGGAAAACCCAATATGGACAAATTTCAAGGGGAGGAGAAGGTATTGCTTAAAGCTCAAACTGTCTGCAGAAAGTTCTCTAACATTCTTAAGAACCTGCTTTTCCCCTTTGTGTTTAGTTTTGAGGGAGTGGAGGTATTGATTTTATGCTTGCCTTTTCATTTTGTCTTATTTTTTGGGCTCCCAAATATAGGGCTAGTATGTTTTCTTTAGTTTTCTAGAGGCAATGACAGATACCTCATTCTCATGGACTTCAAGAGTCCACCTGGAAAACCTATTTCTGAGCTGCCTTTTTGTTGTTGTTGTTAGTTGATTTGATTTGGTGTGGTTTTAGGGACGTTTGGTTTTAACCTTTTTCATCACCAAGCATCAGGATAAAGAATGAAAACAGTGGCGACTGGTAAGAAAATATTTAGAATGTACTGTTACATTTTGTCACATACTGTGCAGAATTATGACTGATGTATCTAGTCTTTTTTATTACAGTTCATATAAAAATTATGAAATAATGTTATTTGCTTATGAATTTACCAAGTCTCTGAGGGTTATTAATACATTTATTATTAATTTTTATGCTTGTTTTTACTGTTTATCTTGAAATAAGCTAAAGAAGTTCATTTCAAAGAAAGTCCTGCCTATTGTACACAAATGTAGCCAGCAGTATAATTGTATTAGGATTTTGAAATAAAGCAGGTGTGTAACTTGTTTCTCAGAACATAAAGTAAGCTCACCCTTACTATTAATGTGTTTTTCTGCTAACTTGCCTTGTCTTCCTGTCTGCTTGTGCCTGTTTATTTCTCTGGATCATAACCCAGAGCCGTTGAAAACTCACTGTTCGTTCCAATGAACTGGTGATCAAGGCCTTACAATTCTCACTTTTAAGTTCTGGAGGAAGAAATGTTGATGTCTTATGTAGTGTTGATGACTGTGAAGCCCTTGTTTTGAGGACTTTAGGCTGTACTTCCTTTTTAAGAGTATGTTCAACACAGATACTGACTTGTTTTAAAGTCCTTCAGTCTGGCATAGTTTAAATTGAGACAATAAGTATTACAACTACTTGAGAGGCTGGGGTTTTGGGTGTGGGGTGGATTTGTTTTCTTTGCTTACAAAGTATATCAGAAAACACCTAGTTTATGTTCCTGCTCATCAAAATTCTATTACAGAAATGTTTGGTTTTAGCTTTTGTTGCTCTTCTGTTTTTGTTATGTTTTTTTTTTTTTTCTTTTTTCCTTGAATAATATTGATTTGATTTCCACCTGTGTGCAGGCACATATGGAAGTTAAAACAAAACCAGCCATTCTTTTCTTATTTAGTAATGCCTTCAGACTACTTTAGGTGTCTTCCTCTTTCTTCCCCTTTAGGATGCAATTATACTTTTTTTTTTTTAATGCATGTAAAATGTAAGTTCGGATAATATGGAGTTTAACAGTCTTTTACATCATGGTTACAGATTTGATTATGCTATGACAGATGTCTAAAGGATAATTTTACAAATATATGTAGAAAAGTATGAAAACCATGTCTTTACTTTGGGTAGAAGGAGAATCCAAATAAGTAATTTCTGATGATTTACTTTATCTCCAATCTAAGAAAATCTCATTGATTCAGGTGACTGTAATAGCCACTTTATATAATATTTAATATGTATTCAGTGGTTGGAAAATGTGAAGTGTGACATTGGAGCATCTGCTTAGTCTAGTGAAGTTAGTCTTTTAATCCAAATTAAAAAGTTGTTTTGGTTCAAACTTGAGTAGCCAACATGTGGTGAACTTACTCCACCTTTGAAGACATGTAGGTATCTATCATCACTTTTGCAGTTCTGGTAGCAGTGAAGGTGCAGAGACTTGGCTATGGGCTTACCTCACGAACGAGTATTCAGAGACTTGGGCTGGTGTCACAGATTATAGGGATAAAGCTGGTCAGGTTCCAGGCTCACTGTGTGACACAGCCGTACTTTATGAATGCTATATGGATGTATCCTAATCCCACAGAAATGAATTTTTTTGTCTGAGAGCACAAGTGAAAGCTGGAGGTCACCTTTGCTTTTTTGATGGCATACTGTATGATAATAGTGATTAGTGCTCTCTACTGAGATTAGGACCTTTTGTGCAGTGCAGTGTACAAATGCAGTGAGAGACAGGTCTTTTCATGAAGGCTAAGGAGATGAAATAAAGGCACAGAATGGCAATTCGTCTTGCTCAGTTTGTTGGTTTTGGATTTAAATTAGTTCTTGGACTCCTGGATTGGTGTCCTAGCCACTATATTTCATTTTCTGACTTGTCTTTTTTTATTGCAAATGTCTGTAAAATGAGACAGCCTGGCCTCAGTTTTTATCTGTCCCTGACACTTGCACAGACTGTGTCTACAATAACAAAGAGTATACAGAGCAATATAAGCAGATCTTTAAACAAAATACTTGGTGCTAAGGCTGAATGTCTATGCTGTACACATTTGGGAGGTTTAAATAGGATTAGCTCTAGTCTAGGAGCTAGGACCGGGGGAGCAAAGTTGCCCGTGCTGTAAGAGAAGATCAGGTTTGTAACCATCTGAGGAATCTCAATGTACAGAAGTCTATGGGACCTGACAGGTTGCTTCCCAGACTCCTGAGGGAATCGGATGATGTAGTTGCTAAACCATTCTCCATAATGAGTGAAGTCCCTGGGGACTGGACAAAGGGAAATGTTGCACCCATTTTTAAAAAGAGTAGCAAAGAGGACACTTGGAACTACCAACCTTTCAGCCTCACCTCTGTGCTTGGGAAGATCTTGGAACAGATTCTCTTTGAAGCTATGCTAAGGCACACGGAGGACAGGGAGGGGATTCAAGACAGCCAGCATGGTGTCACCAGAGGCAAGTCCTACCTGACGAATCCAGTGGCCTTCTATGATGGAGTGACTATATGAGTGGATAAGGGAAGAGCTATGCATGTCATCTATCTGGACTTCTGTAAGGCCAGTGACACAGTCTCCCACAACATCCTTCTCTCTAATTGGAGAGATATGGATTTGATGGGTGGACTATCTGGTGGATGAGGAATTGACTGGATGGTCTCATCCAGAGGGTAGTGGTCAATGGCTCAATGTCCAGATGGAGATCAGTGACAAGCAGTGTCCTTCAGGGGTCCATACTGGGACCGCTACTGTTCAATATCTTCATCGATTACGTAGACAATAGGACGGAGTGCACCCTCAGCAAGTTTGCAGATGACACCAAGCTGAGTGGTGCGGTTGACGTGCCTGAGGGACAGGATGCTATTCAGAGGGACCTGGACAGGCTTGAGAATTGGGCTTGTGAACCTCATGAGGCTCAGCAAGGCCAAGTGCAAAGTCCTACAGCTGGGTTGGGACAACCCTTGGTATTAATACAGGCTGAAGGGATTGAGAACAGCCCTGTGGGGAAGGACTTGGTGGTACTAGTGGATAAAAAGCTGAACATGAGCTGACAATGTACGCTTGCAGCCCAGAATGCCTGGGCTGTATTGAAAGAATAGGTCGAGGGAGGTGATTCTGCCCCTCTGCTCTGCTCTGGTGAGACCCCACCAGAGTGTACTCCCACAGGAGTACTGTGTCCAGCTCTGGAGCCTTCACTATAGGAAAGACATGGACCTGCTGGAGTGAGTCCAGAGGAGGGCCGTGAAGGTTATCAGAGACTTGAAGAACCTCTCCTATGAGGACAGGCTGAGAGAGTTGGGGTTAGTCAGGCTGTGGAGTCCTTATTGCACTTTCTAATATTTATTAAAGGGGTCTTATAAGAAAGATGGGGACAAACGTTTTAGCAGGGCCTGTTGCACTAGGATAAGGGGTAGTGGTTTTAAACTAAAAGAGGGTAGATTTACACTAGATATGAGGAAGGCATTTTTTATGATGAGGGTGGTGAAACACTGCAACAGGTTGACTAGAGAGATGGCAGATGCCACATCCCTGGAAACATTCAAGGTCAGGCTGGACAGGACTCTGAGCAACCTGATCTAGTTGAAGATGTCCCTGCTCATTGCAGGGAGGTAGGTATTAGATGATCTTTAAAGCTCCCTTCCAACCCAAACTGTTCTATGATTCTATGATAGCTATTCTAATCTGGTTCCATTGACTGAACACCAGTTCATCAGCAGTTTTTGAGTATTAATTACACTCCTGAAATGCACATGCAGGTTTAATCCAGGGAAATCTAGCTGAGTATTCCTAGATCACTCTGTGAAACAAACTTAAGTAGAGATTATGGTGGCTGGCCCAGAATACTATTGTAGCAGGAGTTAGTAATCTATATGGTAGCAAATCCAGATGTATGCCTCCCTGTCATGAATAGAGTTGACTCCTAGCTACTTGAGATGTGCATTCAATCAATGTGCAAATATTATATGTACCTTCTCTCAGGAACTGTTGGTTTCTTAATGAGATAAGAATATCAGGGTCTACCACCAAGGTGTTCTTCAAAGCTAAATCTGTATTCCAGACTTGACTGCTATTAGTGATAGGTGAATCTGTGTTGTAAGCAAGACCCTACAAGAGTGCAAGTGAATGTGGAGTTGGTCAGCCTCACCATGGAGAAGATTAGTGCGTTGTGCCATGTCCTGACCAGAGGTCCATCCAATGCTGTATCATCCTAGGGTTCCTAGCATCAGGAGAGACATGAGATTTTTTTTTTAAACTTTTTTCTTTTTTAACAAATAGTTACCTGTCTTGAAAGGGTTTGTTCCCTGCTTGCAGGGATCCAGTACAAGACAGGGATAGTCAGGAGACATATATTTAGAAAAGTACTGTCCTGAAGCAAGCTAAAATGATAATTTGGATACAGACAAATAGCAAAAAAAAAAAAAAAAAGGGAAAAAAAAAGCTTTTCAGGAAAACAAAGTAAGGCTTACAGTTGCATAATACATCTTGCAGTTTCACTTAGTGGGGTTGAAGCTTTGGTCCTGTGGGTTGGGGAGGGTCTATTGTTTTCTTTTGGTACAAATATGTTCAATTTTCTTCTCAAATCAAGATGGAATTAGCTGGAGGTTCTCCAGTGTTCAGAGGGCTTAATAAAGCTTTGAAAAATGCTTACTGAAAATTGGTCAGAAGAGATTTCCAAGGCGAGTATATCCGAGCATAAATTCCTTTTCTGAGAGATTGTTTTTCATAAAGGAATGAACTTTGTTTTGAGACTAAGAGCAAACCCAATCTGTAGGTTTTGTGGGCTTTTTTAATTACAGAGAAGAGAACTTTAGAGGTCCATTTGGAATGTGGAATGTTGCCCTGGGAAGAGAATGGAAAGATGTGCTTTCCCGTAGTTGCAATCTGTTTCTGGAAAAGCATTAAGTTACTGAAAGCCAGGGTAATGTAGACCTAAAGAAAGGTAGAGACAGAATGTAAAAGAGGTGTCAACAACTACCAACATGTATTAAGAGATCAGAATGTAATCCAAATGTAATTTATTTAATTGTAACTACTAAATAAAGGAAGAAAAAGTGGAAAGCTATAGATCTGTGGAAAGAAATTTGCAATTCAATCTTGGCTGATTAATTTTTTTTAATAGTTCCTGTAAACTATGTCAACTGTGTGGGCATGCTGTGGCTTTGTCTCCAGTTAGTGGTCAAATTATTTATAGCAAATTCAAAGACTGATGTTGTCTTAAGGGAGTTTATATATTCAGGAAACTTTATTCTGTTGGCTACAGAAATATTATGTGTAATCCCTGTAAATAATGGAACCAGTTAAATTTTTCACTCTCTTCCCAAAAAAGAATTAATCAATGTAGAAAGTGTTTTGTATAATATACAAAGGATTTTAATTGATTAAACAATTAAATCTGAGCATTGGATCTTCATTCAAGAAGAGGTGTGTGTGTGAGGACACAGTGATGGTTTTTGGAACAAGCTTCTCTGTGCTGTAAAGCAATGAGTGTGCAGCAACTAGCTGCAATGTGGAGGTGGCTCTAACTATGTTCTCACTACTCGGATATCTGACTTGAACTTCTTGTGTGAATTATTGGGCTCTATTTCTACTGAAACGTTTCCAGATGAGGCTGGAAAGAAGATCACAACACTCAACAAATGTAATGTGGAGACCACTACTGGATACTGCTCTTGCTGTTTAGTACACTCCTACATTTAGTAGTTATAGTTTTTCCATGAGGTCAGGGCAGAATCTTCCAATGGTTTATCTGTTTTTCATTCCCAATGAATTTTCTGGTTTAGAGGTGCTTTGTGACCCCTATTTTATACACAGATGAAAATTGGTTACTTTTCTGACTGCCTGTCAAGACTTTTGATCTGTCAAAGATAAGCATTCAACATGGTTAGTATATGTTTGGTACGTAATATTTTGCAAGTCATTCTTCTTTGTGTTCAGATGTGATTTTCCTTTCCCTGCATTTTGAAATTCCGTAATTCTTGACAGTAGAATTACAATGCCTCTTCAGGAAAGCACTAGATTTGTGAGTCAACAGTGGGAAGCAATAAGGCTGTGATTTAGTTGTAAAATTTCACAAAGAGGAGTTGGCCATTGCTCTGCAAAATTTTGTGCCTCACCTGGGAAAGCATGTTCTTAGTGTTTTGCAGGTAAGCAGATAGCATCAATGCTTCTTAAATGGGAGGAGAGGGGTATTGGTTTTGTCATCTGAAGAGTTTACTAAAGGAAGAAAGGGAGTAGCTTAAGACTTTGTTCCTGCAATGCAGGGGATTTGCTATATATTCTTCAAAAGTGATTTCTTTTTTTTTTTTTTTCCTAACAAAATAAGCTGAGGTCACTCTTCAGTCTCCTCAAGGCTATGTTTTTCAGTTGTGTAAACAGGTGCAACACAGCCACAAGTGAAACACAGCTGGAAGTACTGAAGCTGTTTGTGTGCTACAGTAGCAAAGATTTTGGCCAGGAAAGATACCCAGGCCTAAATTACCTCTTGGAACTAACTTGATGCCTTAAAATCATTAGGTGATTAAACCATTAATGTACTTAAGCCATGCCTTCAGTTTGACTGGTAATAAGTTCATTAGATTATTCATTGCCCGACATTAAATTTCTGAACATTAGCTTTCAGCTACACTGCAAAAATGTGGACATTAATCCAAATTACTATAAATGCATATTATCTCTTCCTCTGCCAGTGCAGTATAATGACTGTATGCACCAGGCACACAGTATATTCTTGTTCTGTCTCATGCTTCAGCATACAGTGTTTCTAAATTTGCTACTCTAACCGCTGTTTCACAGTCCAGTCACTTCCGGCTGGCCTGAAAAACACAGCCTTACAAGCAGATGATCAACTTTCATCTGGAAGATATGTTTAGAGAAGCCAAGCCGCTTTGGTTTGGGGTTTGGGTTTTTTGCTATCTTATTGATCAGTTCTTTCTCACTCTTGTTTCCTATTTATAGTTTACCATCTGACTCCAGGCAACTATTAGAAACATTTCTTTCAAAAGCAAGCAATGCGTTGACTACCAAGAGCAAAGCTGAGAATATTATTGTTTTAAGTTGTGTTTCATTTTAATAATTTACTTTTCCATAGTGTCTTTTGAGTTAACATCAACTCTATGATGACTTTAGGCAGATAGCAGCATTCTCTCTCGTGTTAAGATTTTGCAAGTACATGCAGTTGTCCATGTTATCCAGGTTGCTGCCTTTTGCCTGTCTCCTGAAATAAGTCAACTTTGTTGCAAAATAGTTGTACTTCATCCAGCTGGGATGTAGTTGATTTTCTTCATGGCGCTGTGTTTTGAATGCACGGCTAAAACAGTGTTGGTAATGCACTAATGTTTTGGCTATTGCTGAACAACACCTGAACAGCACAAAGGTCTTCTCTGTTTCTCAGCTGCCGCTTACAGTGAGTAAGCTAGGGTGGGAAAGAGGTTGGAAGGGGATACAGCAGGGATGGCTTACTCAAATTGACTAGAAGGGTATTTCATACCATATGACATTATGCTTGACAATAAAAACTGGTGTTAGAGGAAGAAGGGAGGTGGGTGGGTGTGAGTGACTTTCATGGTAGTCATTGCTCAAAGACTGTCTGGGCATCAGTCTGTTTGTGGTAGGTAGTGAGTGATTTCCTTTGAGTGACTTGCTGGTTTGGGAGTGCGGTGTCTTCTCTTTCCTTCACCTGTTAACCTGTCTTTATTTGAGCCACCAGTTTCCTTGCTTCATTCTTCTTATTCTCTCTTACGTCCCACTAAGGAGGAGAAATAAGTGAGTGGACTGTATTCGGTGTTTGTCTTCTGTCCATGGTCATCCCGCCACAGTAGTTTATGTAAGTATAAATCTCACTGCAGACCTGTTTTCTGTGCCCGTTAAGTCAAAATTATGTCTGCTGTGTAGCAGCAGATTGTCAGTCTGATTTGCATGTATATTTGCTTTGAAGCTATTGAGCAATGGACTGGCAGTTCTGTCCATCAGTCTCAAGAGTGAGATAATTTCTCTGTGTGTGAGTGATTATTTCTGAGTTTTTTTATTTTAAAACCATTGATTTGCAGAGTTTATTGTGAGACTCTTGACTTCACTTTTTCATAGGTAGAAGCCTCATATCTCTCAAGACAAGAAATAGTCTGTCTTGTGATGCTTTGTTAAATGGACCTTTTTAAAGCTTGGTAAAATGAGTGAAAGACTTTTTCTATTGGTGTCACTCTATTTGCCCACAATTAATTTAGGGCAAAGCCTCATCTGGATGGTCCCTCTGTCTTTTAAGGAAACAGTCTATCCCTTAAATCAGTTTTCTCCTTTTTCCAACATGGATAGGATTTTGGTTAAAGAATGTAGTTCAGAAACTTGTGCAGTTTTTTCAGAAACCTTTCAAAGACCGTGTCAGTAAAATCAACTCTTCTTTATTCTTCTTTCTTGTATGCTTAGCTTCAAGTGGGCAGATTATCATCTGCTGCTATCATCAGTTTTTCAGGTGTTCTGTCATTTCCAGAGGAGGTTTATGTCCAGCCCTCTGACCACTTGCTGTGGCTCTTCACAAGATGCTGTCAGGTCTTGCAGTCCATTGTTTTGGTAAAAGTTCTGGTAATCCTCCAACCACTTTTTCGGAAAGTTGTTTTATCAGAGCATCAAGAAAGCCTTTGCAATATGGGAGTGTTTGTCCCTGCTATTTTTACTATTTTGAGTGTCTTTGTTATTTTCTGCTCTAATACTGATAAAATTTGGGGGTTTTCTTTGGGGTTTTTTTTGTTGGTTTTTGTTTGTTTGTTTTTTTTGAGGTAGTTCTTTCTGTCTTACCCACATTCTTGACTTTTTGCAGTGTCTATCATATACCTGCATGATAGTATATTGCTACCTGATAGCATCTGTTTGCTGTTGCTCTTTTGTTTTCACTTTGGATGGATAGAGACTGGATGTGATATCTAGGACTTCTTTGATAACTCCCTAGTGCACCTCAGATGACTGCTGCTTAGGATTCGTTCCTGGGCCAAGTCTCACAGCATTTTATTTCCATATTCTTGTAAACTTCTCACTGTCTCCACATTGTATCTTCATAGTTCATCTTTCTCACAGAGCTTATAGTGGCAGAATGGTAGCTTATGAGTTGGGAGTCCAAGTATGTGTCGATGCTAAGGTATTCCTTGCTGCTGTTGTTCCTGTTTCATGGTAAAGGAAATCCTGACCTCATATATGTCTTTCAGCACTGTGCAGGACCATTTCTTGTTCAGCCTGTGCTGGAAATGCATATTGTATACACCTGCACTTCTTAGGTTTTCACAAATCTGTAGCAGCCATTTGCCTGCTTAATTTCTTGCTCATGGCTCTTTTCATTTGGAGGTGGGTTTAATCAGTGCTGTCTACTTCATTTGGCATTACAGTGTCTGGTACCTGAACGAATGCTGGTTCAGCTACTTTTCAGTTCTTTCTTAGGATCAATCCCTTGCCTGAGAACCAGTTTGCTGAGCTTCATGTGTTGGTTTTTAAAGTAGGTTGTATTTGTCATTGAGCTAGCTACACTGGAATAGTTTGGCACTTTTCTGGCCCTGTTCCTTGGGATTGTGTCACCATGCCCATCAGCTACTGTGTTAGCCAGGAGTGTGAGCCTTTGCCATCTGATGCCTTTCTGAGCATTTTCTTGTCCGTATAACCTTGCAATAGCACTCTTCTGTACCTCTCTGTTTTGTCTTGAGTTTTCCAGAGCCATCCATCTCTAGCACGTATGTCTGTATTGGGCACTGGCTTTCTGATGCCTCTGAAGAGGCATCATGATGAAGTCAGTCCAGCATATGTAGGTCTGGCCTTACCTATTGTAGGGCTGAGGTCACACCAAGCCCTGAAGATCTCTTTGGACACTGCTCCATTTCTCCACTTCTGTTTCCAACTGTTCTTAACCTAGTGGCAGCAGCTTTGGTCTTTCTGCCATTTCTTTCCTCTTCTATCCAAGTTTGAGACTGGTGTTAGGCAGACTACTGCAGCAGAATTAGATGTCTTTTATAACCTAGGAAAATTATGTTAAGTGTAATTTCACATGGAAAGAAAACTGAATTACGTCAACACAGCTAATGTTGTTATGTAGGAGGTCAAATCCTAATGTATGTATAATGATTAGCTGTTTTTAAAATTGGCTGGTTTTCAGCATATACATTACATATCCCTTTTGTATAAGAATTTGTTTTATTAAGTACTCAATAGCATATATTGTGATCATTCTTGCTTAGTTTAATTAAGTTAATTCAAGTGGTTTTTATAGGATAATGATACACTTCTGCGGTTTGTATTAATTCTGTTGCTGGAGCAATGCTGTGCCTCCCCCTCGTGGCCAAAGGGAGGGAGAGAGAGCGCCCGGCAAGCATAGCCGCGAAAGCGGCAGATGCGCTGATTTATGTCGACTCTTACTTTGAATGTGGGCAAATATTTCTTTAGGAATGGAGGTTACTGGGCAAAATAGTGTTCCCTCTATCTGTCACTGAGAACCATATTTCTCAGTGACAGAAACAGTGTGTTTGCTGATGAGGTGTTGTACTTGTGGCAATTTTTGTATTTAAAGGCTCTGTCCCATTTTCATGAATATATATGAGATGAGGCAATCTTTTTTTTTTTTTTTTTCTTTCTCTCTTTTGGTTAAAAAATTAGGATTATATTTTTCACATTTGGCTTTTTTCTAGAAACCTCTCTTGAGTTACTTTGTGATGGAAGGATGCTTGGCATGGGTGTTCTGTAAGTTTTCAAAATAGTAATCTGTGATTAGTGCTAAAAGCACAATAGACTAAACTCCAAACTTCTTTAAATTGGACTCCTTTTGCTTCTTGATTTAGAATGTGATTATAGGCAGGTGTGTGCTAATTTCAGTGGTTAGATCAAGAAATGCTGTGCTGGCTTGAGTTGTTTGGCTGCAGTGTGCCTAGAAACAGTGTCATCGTCTTTGTTGTTATTGATGACAGGAGGTAGAAGTTTCCCACTCTCAGGGCAACTCTGCACTGCACTCCTGTGCCTCTCCTTCCCCAGCCATCTCTCCAGGGCACTGAAGAGGCCCTTAGAGAAGGAGTGGTGGGAGACACAGGCTCCGTGCAGGAATCTTGGGGCCTGCGAAGAGAGGGTCTCTTAACAATATTTTCCTTTATGAGGTTGTGCGGGCCGGCATTCATATGGATATGAGAGAGGGAGATGGATTCTGCTCCATTTTGAAGCTCTTACATGACTGTGCTGTTTGGGCAACATAGAGGCCTAGATCTGTGCATAGCTCAAGGTGGGGTGGTCCAGTGTGACCCCTTCGGTACAACGGTTGGCAGAAATAAAGAATCTAGCTGTTGTTTCACAGCCCTTGGAGACTGTTTCCTTGGGTGCCAAATCGGTGTACCACAGCAAATAGAAAGAATTGTTTCCAGGCAGCTGGACTCTGGGAGGCAGCACTCATATGTTTTTTCAGCTGCATCTGATAGAGAATATAGCTTTATATCTCTCTCTTGTTTTTTGTTTGTGGTTTTTTTTTAGAAAATGTTTTTAATGTGATGGCATTTCTTTTGCAACTGTTCTTACCTTTAACTCACACTTTCAGCTCTTCACAAAATAAAGGGAAAATATTTCTTTGAAACTTGTATGCAATGTTTGGCCTTGATGGTGATGAAACCCCATCATCCTCTGTGTTGATACTGCCCATTTAAATACCAGGCACCTGCTGTGGCCAGTTTCAGTTATGATCTGTGAGCTCGTACATCAGTTTAGGACTAGGTAATGCATACAGTCTTTATGAGAGAGAGAAATATTTAGGGCCATGTTTCATCCTTTGGCTACTGCTGAGTAAAACCCTAATTGTTAAGTAGCCTCTGCTATTCTACATGTGCTGTACCAGTTTCGTGATATCTGAATGTATTTACACTGATTTGAAATTACATTTCTTTTAGTGTGAGGTTCTAATCTCTACAAGCAGCCCAGTAAAACTTCTTCATCCTCTCTTTTTGCTTCAGAGCATCATTTGAATTATTTGAGGCTGTGCTTTTCTATTAGTCCTCTTAGAGAACAGGACTTTCTCAATGGAAAGTCTCATTGATGTTAATGAATGATTTGTACGAGTCGGGGGATTTCAGGATGTAGGTTATATGTGATGTTTAGGTAAAGCTCCTTGCAAGGTGAAATACCGCTGTCTCTGTGGAGGAGTAATAGACTAGGTAGTGATGTCTTTGATTTTGGTGGTGTTGGTTGCTGTTATTTTGTGCTGGCTGTTGATTTGTAGATCCAGTGAGCCTTGAAGAGGGACTAGATACTTTGCTGTTTTGCCTATTTCTTCCTTCTTCTTTTTTTTTTTTTTTACCTCCTCCCTATCTCTTCTCCTTCCTCCTCTCTTTATTCTTTCTTTCTCTCTTTACAACAAGTTTTTATCCTGAAATTCTGATGCTTTCCCATGTCACCAATGAAACTGACAGGCAGTGAAAAAATAATACTTACATTTACAGTTGTGTCGTTCAGCTTTGAGTTTCTTTGCTAGTTAGATTTTTGAAGAAATGGAGAATTCCTGTGTTTCTGACCATGTGTCCATGACTCTTTTTAGCATGTAGAAGTACAGCACTTTACCAATTTACACTCAGTGCACTTTGGATGTACTCCTTCGTAGTTCTGCTGGATAGGGACTTAATTTTGGGGGGAAAAAACAACTTGAATTTAGAAAAACAGTTTGGATAATGACAGCCAAAATATACAACAAGCTGACAGGATGCTAGAGAGAGGCTATCTCGAAATAATGGGCCTGGTGAAAAGACCCAAGCAAATGGAGAAGGTACTATCTGAGGTGAAGTGTTGACATTTGTTGTATGAAAATAATGCCTCAGTAAAATAAAATAGGAATACAATTCTTGCTCCCACAGAATAGTGGGTCTTGTGGCTCTGGTCATCTGCCAGGCTTCTATGCAGAAAGGTAGAAAGCACAGAGATATTTACTGCCATATCCATTCTCCTGTCTTGCATCACCATCTCCATATTATCACTGTACTTTTTAAGAACATTTCTGCTCTAAGCTTTTAACAATAAAATTCAGAATTCTGTTGTTCAAGTTCATCTGGCCAAGACAGGCTAAACTCCATACTGAAAATATTTGGGCTTGGATTTTAAGCTACTTGGGTGCCTTAAGATCTTGAAGGGTCTTACTGTGTTCTGCCCTGATTTACTGCTTTCCTATTCCTGATGAAATAGAATATCCTTAAAATGGGAAAGTGCCTGTTATTATTCTGTATAGATTCCAAATATTATGATGAATTAGACCTTTTCTGGAAGTGAAGATTTGGAGAAAAAGTGGGGAAAAATGTATTTTGTGACATATCAAATTATTTGAAAATTCAGTCTTTTGTTGATGAATTTCGAATTTTCTGTAGGTGTCTGAGGTTTTGTATCTGTTTTGGTTTGCTGACTTTTAGAGTTCCTGCAGATATATGTAATCTAGTTTATCTTCATTCTGTGAAGCCAAACAATATTGTTGTAGTCCTATTACTCATTAGAGCTGTGATTTATTTCTAATAAATATTAATTAGATATATAAATTTTATATTTATTTATAGCAAGCTGTTCATAGACATTTTCATTATTTATTGCAACCTATGAGGAGAGATGGTGCTTCATAATGCTAGGGACAACTTGGACAGACTTACAGAGTGCCCCAAGAAGGCCGTAGCTGCATGACCCTTAGGCTTTGGAGTGTCTCAAGCAAATCCCAAATGACTCAACAGTTTTGCATTTACATTTATTAAGACTTTTCATTTAATAAAAAATTGAAATACCTTGGTTTTCCATCCTGTCTTCGGACAGCAATCAAATGCTAAAATAAAAGAAATTCTGACAGGGCAAAAATTCAGTTATTTGATTAGTTGCTTTATGTTTGGTATGTCTTAATACAACTCTTCGATTGAGAGCTCTAGTGGAAAGGTTTACATACTGCAAAAAACACACATATGTGAAATAGAGTATATCTGGCAAAGCAAGTTATTTTCATCACAAAACCAGATTACTTTTAATCCAATTTCAGTTTTTCAGCCTCCTTGTGCATTCTGTAATTGTTCAGAGCATTCAAGGACTTCCTTATGTCATTCCTTAAGAAAACTGTATGTGGCCTGCTAGCTACATTTCTACAGGTGCCTAAACAATGTGATCAGATGCCTTTGAGAGCTTTAATTTTATTTTTTAAATAAACTCTGAAGCATGTGGCTCCTGATGACAGTTAATCTGCTGAGAGGTGTAAAGTCTGGCAGTATATACCTGCCACTGCTCAAGAGGATTATAAGTAGTCAGCAAGGATTAAATTAAGGAATTTAACTCCAGTTTGGGAGAAAGATGGTTTCTTCTTATAAAGAGGAGAAATTCTAGACCTGCCCAGAAAGTTTAAGCTCCCTATTGCTGAGGAGCTTTAAGAACTGAGGGGGTAAAAAAAAATAATTCATCTTTAAGGCTTATTTAGATGTAAAAGTTGAAGTCCACATTTAAACTATTGCAGTTATACCAGTACACAATTCTTTCCCTTGGTGGACACTCTTTTTTCTCTGTGTGTTGGGAGGAGTTTCAAGTAAATGAAAAAGATAGCCTTCTTTTGAAGCAAGACTGCTAGTGCTAAAGTCAGTCAGTTAACTTGAATGAATTTTTATTTTATTTTTTAATTTTTGTTCTGCCTGTATAGTTGTATTGATAAGGCTTTTTTGCATAGAAATGTCTTTTAATTGAAGTTAGGAGATGATATTTGAACTTGAATTTGGGGGAGAGGGAGGGAGTGGGTGTGTTAAATATGAGAAGACCATGCCAGAATTTGCTCTGAAATTTGTATGCATTCAGGTAATTCTTAACTGTTTGGTAAAAAATGGAAGCATCCTGGTTTCATTGCCTGAAAGGCAGAGTTGAAAATTGCTTGCATGTATGCATAGGGCCATATCACCCTGTTCCATACACTCTTTGTGTAGAAACATACAGGGGCAAGACTTGGTTGCACGTCTTCGTACTCAGCATCTGATCACTATCCGAATAGATATCTTTGTGAATATAAGAGTTTCAGAAATGTCAAGGGTTGCGGGATGGTTCGCACAGACTAACAAAGTCACTGAAAATGTTATGATGCAAAAGTTTTTATTTCTAAAAAGAGCAAGTCCTCTGTAGCCTGATCATTGTGATTGAATTGTTTCACAGCATTGTCTGTTGGGTCCCAGTGATATTCCAAGTGGAGCCTCTCTGATGGGAATCCCATTAACAGTCTGACTAACATGGCTGCATGAGTTGTTTCCTGTCACTGCCAGAACTAAAGAGAGCTTCTTGTGGCTATTCAACTAGATATCAACAGCTCAAAATGACTAAAACAAACCCCCTGTAGACTCCCTTACTGCTTCTTTCTTGTCACTCTGGAAAACAACCTAATCTTGCCATAATTACCATAACATGCATGTCATTTTTTACTTTGTTCTTTCTCTAAGTTCAGAAACAACATAGTCAGTGCTATTGATGACTAAATCTTATTTCTTAGAATAAGTTCATTGCTATTTCAACAAACAATCAGAAATTCCACCCACCTCTCCTTTACTTTTAAAACAAGCTTGCCAATTAGTCCAGCATTCTTTCCTTTGTTTTCCTCGCGTGAGTCCTGCACTCTTATACCCACTCAGATTCAGTGAAAATCATTATTGCATCCTGTTGCAAATAGAAGAGAAGAAAGCTATGGCCATCTCTCCTGAATTTCTTTTCCTTCCTTGCATAGAGCATGGTCTTAAACTTTCTAGACCTTGATAAACTCTTAGTCATTGCAGAAGCATCACTCCATCCTCTTTCACCCATTCATTAAAATTTCAGGCTCAGTCTTGTGCACTTTTAGGGCAATAATATGCTTTCTCCTTGAGAACGTCTCCAAAGCAGTCTCCATAGCCTCTTGATGACCCTTTCTTTAAAACTCCTTTATTATGATGACCTTGATGAGCTTAGAAATGGTCAGGTTGCTGGGGTATTACTCTAAGTAGCTATCAGACTAGCTAGTATTGTCAGATTTGGTTCCTTCTGCCTCCTTTGTCGTCTCTTACTGTGTTCTTTGATGGCAGTATCCATGGCAAGGAGTCTTTTTTTTTTTTTTTTTTTTTTTTTTTAATTTACACCCAGCACAGCAGCATCCTCAGTTGTCACTGAGAACATTAAGATGGTTAAAATATTAACTAAGTAATTAATCATAGTTACAGCATTGCAGAGAGATTTTCTGTGTGTATATTCTTGAGAGGGATGAGGGTAGAAGCATGTAGTAGAAATGCCAGTTGATAATTTCATCCTTTTGGAACTTTCCACCTTATCTTCACTAGGAAAAAAGTGATGGGTTTTTTTTTTGCGTTGTTTTTTTTTTTTTTTAAAAAAAAGCCAACAAGGAGCAACCACATTGCAAATAAAAGATGCTCTTAGCTAATCTGAAGGGGCATTTGGCTGCCTCACAAAAACACTGTGAATTTTGGCAAAGTTAGGAGCTTTGGCTCAGGAAGATTCGTGTTTGGAATAACAGGGTGTGTTGCAAGTCAAAATTCAGGTATCTTGGCAGAGATGTATGCATAATCTGGCATGATGCCTTTCTGCACTGTGCCTAGCTGTAGCAAGTGCTCAAATCCCTTGTGAACAATATATGAATCTCATTTTGAAGGGGGGGGGGGGGGGGGAGGGGGGAAGAGGAGGAGTGAAGAGGAGCCAGGATTTATTTTATTTTAACATTTAGTGGATATAAAAAACAAGTATCAAGAAGCAAAACATTTCCATGAAACATTCACTGTGAGAATTCTGCAACTTCTTTTTGCAAACCTCTCCATGTCTTGGATTGGCTGATTTCCAGAGCATCAAGGCTAGGAATTGAGGGACTGAAATATAATCAGTGGTGATACATTTTAACCACATAAAACATTCTCTGCTTCCAAACCCTCCGGTGTCTCTAGTAAGCAGTGCAACAGCAACAGCTCCTTGCTGCTGGACTCCAGAGACAGGGAAAATACTGGATCACAATGGTAAGAAGCTTTTTACCTTTCGTCAGATCTAGATTATTACTTTGAAAAGAATGTTTAAAAGGTGATGATGAAATTAGTAGGGATCAGTATTTAAACCGAGAAAACAGGGTGTAAGATACACTGGCATTATTGGTGTTTTACTGAAAGAGATCAGCAAAGCAAGTTGGTGACAAATATCTTTGGCACTGAACATGTTGTGCAGCTTATATAAAATCTTTTGCAATTGGGAAACGCTGCTGACTAGAATTTGATGTAAAATGTAATCTTGTCTACTTGTTTTATTGCAGAAGGACAGCTGCATGGGCTTTTAAAATAATTTTGCATTAATAACCACTGACATAGACTTAATACATAGAAATTAACCTGTGCTGATCGCTTATGCAGGCTGTATATTTATGTGTTTTATTTTCTTGGGGTTTGCATGTTAAGTTTTTGTTTTTTAAAAAGAAGCAGAGATGCTCAGTACATACCTTTGATTTTTATGGACCTATGAAGTTTTTATTTTCCTGGGTTTTCAATCTATGAAGACCTGTTAGCCACACTGTGTTTCTCTGCTGTAGTTGGTGGGAAAAATAAACAAGGAAAACTTTTCAGGATAGTGATTTTATTCTTTGTAACAATTTAAATATTCTGATCTGAATATTAAAACAATAGAAGTAGAATATAAAACACAAATTTAAAGTCTGAAATTATTGTAAATTGATACCAGTGCTATGAGTAGTTTAAACAATGCCTGAAGATACAATTAAAATGTTCTTATTAGCAGTTTTCTAGGTATTAAAGAATTGAAGAGGGGGATACAAATCTTGGGATTTACTCCCAAGACTCACTGTCAAGACTGGGCTGGATGCATACTTCAATCAAAAAAAAACCCCAACCTCCTATATGGGAACTATATATGTGCTCCTATATTTTAAGCGTGTACGAAGTCCAGGAATACATTGATTATGAAATTATAGTACATCAGGGTGAAAGGAAAATAAATTACTAAATAAGTCCAAAGAGTACTGAAATATGCTTACTTGACAGCCCAGCTGATGTGTGGGAAATCATTCTCTTTGTGATTCAAATGGAAGAGGAGATTTTTAAAAGAGCAACTATGGGAGTTTGAAAAGTGTACAGCAGATATGAGCCTATATCTGATTTGGTATTTTTTGTCCTTCTTGTGTATTTGTTGTTGCTCAGCAGTGTGAAAATTAGAATGCAAGAACTAAAACTATCACTGAGTGCTTTCTGATCTTTTCCTTTTCTAAGTGGTTTAACTGAATGGCAAGAAATAAAATACTGAAATACAGTAGATAGTAAATCATGTTATCTTGGAGTATATATTCCAGGATATGACTGTAAACACAGTTTGTGTTAAAGTTTTATGTTTTCCTTCTCAACATGCAGCATAAATTACAAAATCAATAATTGAAGGGCAACCAGGCTGTAAGCTTCTTGGAAAGGTGTTTAGAATGAATCTAAGCATGGTTGGTTTTATTACTATTTTCTTGACAATGATGCACAATGTTGAATATCCATTAAGTACTGCTGTGGTAGTGAAGGGGCTTCAATATGTTGATGATTCTTGTCGGAAAAGAATGTGCTCATAGTTAGTATTATCCTGTATCTACATTTTGGTACAGGAAAACATTGGAGACAGGAGATCTGGCAGCTTTTCCCTACTGGAAACAGAGAACTTAACTGTTATGTTAACTGGTTAATTGTTATTAACAAATGAAGTTACATATTTCCAGGTATATGTTTCCTTAGTTCGTATCTTAGTCAAATGCAGATCCACTTCAGTAACCGCAAACTAAGGAAAACATTTCCTTCTAGAAATACAACATTCATGTACTGCCACATATTTGCTCTTGATAAAGTTTAAGCCAAAGTAAACTTGCTTTGTGTCCTGCTTGAGATGGATTAGTTGGGTAACTAGTGCAGGTAGTTCACAAGGGATCTGTTTCTTTCAATTTGGATTGCCTGGGTAAGGGTCTTGCATATGTTGTTGAAGGGGGGGGGGGGGGGAGAAGGGGGGAAAGAAATCACCCCACAATCCCCAAAAGATGAACCCTTAGAAGTAATCAGCTATGTAATAAATGGCACAGCTAGTCCAAAGGGAATAGTCTCTTACAATTTTAAAATTATATGTTTTCTTTCAGAATGTAACAGAATGTAAATAGTCTTAAAGAGGTCAGAATTGTAAGCTGTGAAATGCTTCAGATACCCAGTTTAAATTATTCAAAGTCTTTTCTGTAATAACTCTAAGGAACAGAAGTAAAATTACAAATAATGTACCAGCCTTACCTAAAAATTGAAAAGTTGGCAACATGACTTTTACAGTGCTAAATTTTAACAAAATATCATCCAGGATTAGTGCAAGAGATGCTGGGTATAGCAAAGTTTCTTTCAAGTGTTTTTCTGGTGCAAAATTTATGAAAGCCTACTCGACAATTGGGTGCATGATTCATCCAAATTAATTTAGGTTAAATACTTTTTTTTAATCCCAGTGATTAAATAAATGTCTGATAATCTACCTCAAAATGTAATCCTGTATTTAAGAGTTGTACTATAAATATGTAAGCTATGTAGTTTATATGTAATATAAAGTATGTTCAGGGAATGAAAAAATAGCTTTGTATCTGCTATGAAGTTGATTCAAAACTGAATAGTATTCTCAGTTTTTACTGGTTTAGTTTCTTGCTTTGTTCTCCTGCCAATTTTTTGGCAAAAAATAGTTTATTCATTCAGAACTAGTTATGCTGGCTCTCATAACAGTACTTCTGAAAAAGTTTTGAAGGATTTAGTCAGAAGAAATCTGAGGCAGTACAATTTTGGTGAAATCACAGGTTTTGTATCTGTATTTATATGCCTTGACTGACTTTTGGCACAGTTTGGTTCAGGTGATCTGTCATAGCTGTGTGACAGGCTGTTTACCACACCAGTAAGTCTGCACCATTCTAGAGTGAAATACACACTTGCACTTCTTCCACAAACAAAATATTATTTGTGAAAGAAAGAATATCCACTTTGATATTTAATTTAAATGTAATGCTGAGATATCTCCAGGTATATGTTAGAGTTTATTCATAATGAAATAAGCTTGTGTTTTGAAATCTCAGTTCATGTTTATGGAGCCTGAATGCTTTAATTGAACAAAATATGGCAGCAAGCAGGGTTTATGCAAGGATTCCTAAACTGGAATAGTTTGGTGGTGGTGGTGGGGTTTTTTTTTAAGCAATTTTCTTTTGAGTCATTATCAACTTACTCTATAGATCAGGTTTTGCTCTCTGAAATCCATCTTTTAAAGTGTGCCAGTACACTGGCAATGCAACTTAAAATGAGTTCCTTTCAGGAAGTTATAAATTATTTGCTGTGTTTTACATAATGTATTAGCATGTCTGCTGCATCTGTGTTCAAGTCAGGGTTTTATTCCTTCATCCATATGATATGCAAAGAAACTACTAAAAAGGATGCTTTTAGCATTAGTCTCACCTTCTGGCTTTTATCCTGTCATGCTATCAAAAATGAAGGTTGGGGTAAATGAAGGCAGGGGAAAAGGTCAGTCTGGTCTCTAGGTGAAATAATTGATGGGACGAGCTTCCTGAGGAATAGAGCTAAAGTGGAAATGTGGCTGGACAATATATATTTTTCTGCATCTGGTTAATGTTTGTATTGCAACATTTGTAGTGTATTGAAATATTGGGACAAAATTCTGTTGCCCATATATCTTATGACTCCCATAGCATGAGATATCTTGCTGTGCATAATTGTTCTGCTTCATGACTATATTGAGAATATTGAAAACTATTAAGGTTAAGAGTTACTGTGGACCTTTTACATAAAAATGGTTTGGAGAAGACAAAAGGGTACTGACAACTTTATACCCACTTAATAGTAAGCAGATTTAAGTTATGCAGTTGTGTCCTGAAGGATACATTTCCAGCACTTGTGTGAAGTGTGCTTTGGTCAGAATTGAGACTGCCAAGTATGTGGTGGTGGGAGACACAATGCACAGTTTGGCTGGATTTCCAGGCTTGCTCCACTACATAGAGTGGTGATGGGAAGCTACCATACCTAAAGGTATTCTCTAGATCTTGTGCATGAGTTTTCAGTCTACTGTAAAACCGTTGTTAAGAAAGTTTTATTTAAACATATTTTCTAATGTTGTTGTGTCACCTGGGCATACAGCTGCATAGTCAGCCCTATTGTATCATCTGATAATAAAATGGACAGCTTGGAGGTGAGTGCCATCTACTCCCCATGAACTGTGCCAAAGGCTCCACTTCCCCTCTCCTCACCAAGATACACCTCCGGTATATGATTAAAGCTTTTGGATCCATGAAGATTTTGGAAGGAGATTCACAGCAGAAGGCTGGCAACCTTTGGTGTAGATTCTTATTCAGTTGAGAGGGTAGATTAATCCTGTGTTTAAACCCACAGCACTTCTGCCTCCATTGCCATAGTAGGTTAGCTTTCTTAGTAGTCATGGCTTTAATTCAATAGTGCTAACCTTTTGGGTAGGTCAGAAACATTCTGAGACCATGTGTGGCAGTCTTTTCTCCCCTTATGTGATGGCATGTGTCCTTCATCGTATGACTTTTATGTGATACTTCTCCCTTTCACAGGATAGGAGGTGGTGTATGTGTGTCAGACTACTAGGCTGGAGGCTTCTGACATGTTCCTTCCTATGACTGGACAGACGCATATCCAGTAACAGGGAGAACTCCGTTTGGGTCATATAATGCGTATTTGGCCAGGTGATGACTGAGACTGGACATCCATTTGGGAAAAATGGCAAGGAGGACGATGCTGTAGGACTACACCTCTGATTTTACTTTTCCTCTGTTTAATAGTTTTTGTTGTGATCCGTCCTGTTCAGAGAGAAAAAAAATTGTGTAATGTGGTATACATTTTTATCAGCATTAGTTCTGGAGAGAAAGTTTGGAAGAATATGTTCTTGATTTGGCCCAAAGTAGCCAAAGAGCTACTACTCTGCAGACCTCTGATGCATTCAGATAAGAATGAAGGATCTTCCATTGGCTGAAAGTGGACTGAATTTTTTATTTATTTTTTTTTTTAATTTTCATTGGAGAAATAGAAGGGACTAATTTCAGAGAGTGCTGAAAATCTCCATGATGAATAGGTCTTGTAAGTCAATTAAACTTTGTTAGATTCTTTTCTGACTCTACTAAACTTGTCTCATGCACTAGTGTTAATTTTCTTACTTTGTAGGATTGTCAGAAGTGATAGGCATGTTAAAAAGAGACCTTTTTTTTGTCCTACTCTTCATTCCATTATTATAGAGGATCGATCACAAAAGCAGCACTTCCATCTAATAATTATTCCACTACAGCACAGATAGAGAGAAAATTGGTTTCCTTGCACATGCAAAGCATGAGAAAATGAGTTCTGTGTGAGGGATGAATGCAACACACCAGGAATGCTACAGGCAGAATATATTAGGTCTCTGCTAGCATGTTTGCTGCAAAGGTCATCTTGAAATGATGCTTGTAGTTAGGTGCTTCCTCTTTGTGCACTTGGGCTGGTCCTGGATTGTATTTCCTTTGTTCCTCAGTGTTGGTATGGTCCTGTAGCCAGCAAGTGATGGAGAGTTCCCTCATCTCCGGCTGCACCTCATGTATACCTTCTATTTCAAGATCATTAATGTACTGATCATCCAAAGCTATTTGCTCAGTTTGGGCTCCTAGGAAGTTGCAGAAGAGCTTGAAAGATAGAGTCACAAAAGAATCTTTAGTCTTAGTGATCCTGGTGAATTTGGTGATTTTGGAGTTGGCAGGTAATTGTTGTATTGCTAGGTCCTGAGAAAGGGGGCAGTCAAAATTTTGGGTTAAAAGTTTGATGGAAGGAAAAAAAACATACTAGGAAACTGTTATGATGAATGTAGATTTGGATGGATTGAAACACATGCTTTAGGGTGACAGCAGTTCATTCCTCTGATGCTTGGCAATAACAGTCATGTGTTTGTCATGTGTGCCATTCCACAAACTCATTGTTTGTTCTTTCCTTTGAAGAAAAAATAAACCAAACAACAAAACGCTTCCACAGGGTTAATATTTATAATTTTTACCAAATGTGTATTTAGGTATCTTGCTTCCTTCATATGGGCAGCAGTACTGCAGTCTAATAGGATATGTGCATGTATAGTTAAGTGCTTGGAAAAAGTAAACAAATCTAAGAGTGTATCAGGATAAACATGAATCTTTCTACTGTATCAATTTCAGAGCTCCCTGAAGTCATGGCAAGTGCATACAATCTAACTGAAGAAATTATTTTTGATGCCATGCATCATAAAAGAGAACATGCAATTTCTTAACTGTGTTATAAAAGGAAGTTTTGTATACAACACGTCAGATTTTATATGACTTTGTGTTGTATTAATGTCTGTAGTTGTTTTGGGGGTTTTAGCATATCACAAGTCTCCAGAATGCTATATTTCTTTCACGAATTTACTAATGAAGCTGACTTCACTGTTGATTAGAGTCCCTTTTTTAGTAAAAGGAAATGTAAAAATATTTGTAGAAGAATCTGAAAGGTGAATTAAGGCTAAAAGACCACTAATGCATGTTGATGTAGAATGACCATAATATTCTTGCCAGTTATAGCAGCCTTAAGGATTCTCTACTGCAAGATAATGGAAGTAGTGTGTTTGCTGTATATCATTTTAATGGTCCAAAAACAGTAAAATATTCACTCTGACCTGTGTCAGTGGTGGTAGGGAAGCACATATAATATAAGCCTCCAGTCAGCTTTAGAGAGGGAGTAGGAGGATTTTTCAGGAACAAAGTAATTAAATGCATGTATGTAAAAGATACCTGCAAGATGCTACTTGAGAAAGTACTTTATAGAACTAGATAATTATAGGGGAAAAATTCCCTGGTTGGAATGATAGTACGTGTTATTAATTTACCAGTGGTGTAAAGGTTTTCTGAGTAGTTTGTTTCCTATTTATAACACAGTATTTTTTCGAATGATCTTTGTGTCTTCAGAAAGGAGTTTTAGATCAAAATGCTTTATTGAGCATATTACACTGGAATTTTAATAGAGAACTAATACAGACCACTGTTGTAAAGGTTCATTTCATTGCTTCAAAATTATTTGTTCTTGCAGAAGTATAGGAACTATGAAAACTTCCTGAAGTCATGGGTTTTCTTGTCTGTTTACTACAATTTAAATTGTGTGCATGATTGACACGGTTGTGAATCATACTCATATTTCTTTAAGAGTGTCCGGAAGAGGCGATGATATTAATTCACCTGCTGCTGAATACTATCCTGCTTAGAAAGTATTTCAGAAGTGACTCAGACATCAGAAATGAAAACAGAGTCAGTTGCTTAGGGCTAAATCTTGCAAGTGCTTACTACTGGGTATGGTGTGTTGTGACTTTCCTGGGATTAATCATATCCTAAACAGACAAAAGAATATTCCAGTTCCCCCTCCTCCTCTCACTACTCCTCCGTTTTCTGTGGAAAGAAAAAGGTTTCAGTGGATTCTGTTTTAACTATCTCCAAACAAATCTCTAGATCATGTGTGTGATAACAGTTGTTTGCCAAGAACGGACAGCTTAGATGCACCTGAAAGTTCTTCATAGAATCATAGAATTGTCTAGGTTGGAACCTAACTCTGATTTAAAAAAAAAAAAAAACACAAACCAAAACCAAAAAAACAAACAAACACACACACACACACACAAAAAAAAAAACCCACAAAAAAACCCCCCAAAACACATCACTAAACCATGTCACTAAGCACTACGTCAACCCGTCTTTTGGCTACCTCCAGGGATGGTGCCCTCAACCACTTCCCTGGGCAGCCCATTCCAATGCCTAATAACCCTTTCAGTGTAAAAATTTTTCCTAATATCCTATCTGAACCTCACCTGGTACAACTTGGCCATTTCCTCTTGTCATGTCGCCTGTGACTTGGGAGAAGAGACCAGTCCCCACCTCTCTACAACCTCGTTTCAGGTAGTTGTAGAGAGTGATAATGTCTCCCCTCATCCTCCTTTTCTCCAGGCTGAATAACCCCATCTCCCTCAGCCTCTCCTCATAAGACTTACTCTCCAGACCCCTCACCAGCTTGGTTGCCCTTCTCTGGACCTACTCTAGCACCTCAATGTCTTTTTCATGGTAAGGGGCGCAAAAAAATCTTGTTCAAAAATACACACTGTGGGATATGCTCATTCTGTTGTCCAAAGAAACCTTTAGTAGGAGGATCTCGACTCGCCTTAGGATGCTCTGTGTATTGGCCCCCAGCTAGGAGCTCTGATGGGAGGGCTAGGGCCAAGGCTGGTGCTCACTACCCTGCCCCTGCCTGTGCCTACCGCTGCTGAATATTTTGCTTCACTAAGAATTTGCTGTGTAACATTTTGTTTCCAGGCCTGATTGAGGAAGTGCAGTGAAAAGTAGATGGTGAAAATAATTGGCACAGCAGTTTACTTTGGGGAGGGTTCATTGAAGTTATCAATTAACTTTCCTCAACTGTTATTTAAAAAACAAAACCCAGTGTAATCATCTCATTGAAGCTGAAAAATAGGAGTTAACCCATTGTTCTCTGTTTTAAAGCCAGGCTCTTTCCAGTTTGCTTTACTGTAAATTTTCCTACTGAGTAAGAATTATGTTACGATATCATAGTACCTGGAGTTGAGTGTTCTTGCCAGTTCTGCTTTACTGCTTTACATTGTGGTATTAAGTGTTGCACCAAAAAAAAAAAAAAGTGATTTTGACCTAGACTGCATCTTAGCAATTGGGTGAAGGATGGTGCATTGAGCCAGATTAATTTCAAAGAGAAATCCCAACCAAAACCATGAAGCTGAAATTCTGTCAGATATAAGAGATTTTATAACCTAAACCTATATAACTGTCTGACTTTAAAAAAAAAAAAGTATCTGCTATTGGTTTTAATGGTCGAAGTGAGACCCACAGCTGAATATGGCAAACTTGCAGAATCTAGATATGGAGATTATGAGTTTACAGAAGTCTCTTGCGTTTTCAGTAGTGGCCTGTATATTTTCTGCTGAGTCTCTGACCTCAGGCTATGTAGTGTAAATCACAGAATCACAGAATGATATGGGGTTGGAAGAGACCTCTTGAGATGATCTAGTCCAACCCCCCTGCCAGAGCAGGTCCACATAGAGCAGGTTGCACAGGAACGTGTCCAGGCGGGTTTTGAATGTCTCCAGAGACAGAGACTCCACCACCTCTCTGGGCAGCCTGTTCCGGTGCCCTGCAACCCTCAAAGTCAAGAAGTTCCGCCTCATGTTTAGATGGAACTTTCTATGCTCAAGTAAACATGTATGTGGTTTTTAAAACAAACCCATAATTTCTGAATGGACAGTATACTCTTGGGAAATGGATCCTGGACATAGAAGACTGTGCTTATTTTAAAATTTTTACTACCTTTAGGGCCTGACACTCACTAGGCTGCAGTAAGAAGCATATCATTTATTGTGTTATAAACACTCTTCCATCTTAAATTCTAAAATAGTTGTTTCCTGGAGGAGGCTTGGAATATAAACTGATGTACCTGACAGTTAATTAAAATTCAGTGTTGTTTGTTCTTGCTTAAATTAGTGAAGAAAAGCTTCTAGGAAACACCATAGAGAATAACATTCTGAAGATTTCAAATTATTTTGAAATATGAGAATTCCCATGACTCAATTCCTTGAAGAGTAGAAACATTATTCAAATGCTTCCTTACCACCTGTCACATTTTTTTTTGCATTTTTAGAGTATTTTCTCTCTCTCTCATAAATAAATAAAAGGAGTGAACTGCAGAGAAAACCTCTTATTTCCTTTTTTACCCAGCAGGTTGTTTTCTGAATCCTAGTTAGTGAACTACATGCACACACTACTTCTGTTACAGTATTGTAACAACCTGGACAAACGCGTACCTAGTGGGAGTCCAATCTTTTCATTAAGTTACACCAGGTAACTTAATGGCTGGTATTGTTGTATAAACCAGAGAAAAGCATGTATAATTACATTTGTTTGTAATGTGAAATCACTGATTAGCCTGTTAATAGCATTTTTTCCCGTGCACACAGCCTCCCACATGCTGAAAGATGAAAAAAAAACATAGTATAAAAATAAGTTTTGAGCTGTGACAATTAAGTCTCCAGATGTCTGATTCCTTGGTTTAGAAAACTGCAGAAGAGATTATCTATTCTTGAAATAAAAATTATTTAGATAGTCCAAACCCTCTTTCATGATTGCCCATCTGCCAGTGTGCATTTCATTTTTCATGTGGTAAATAAAATTTCTAAGTAATTCTTTAAATCATTGCTGCACAGCTCATTACAGAGATCTCATACTTGCTAATACTAACAAACAGAAGGCAAAAAGACTGGCAAAGCATGCAGAGCACCCATACTAGGCTTGCAAGGCAGGAAGTCTATCATGGGGAGGAGAATAGTTATTTGGATTTATGTAAGGTATTAATCAGTTGACCTGTGTTATTTCTCTGTTGCCCCTTTCAAGAAATGCAGATACATACTGAGGGGGGATGGGAAAGGCAATTTTCCAAGCTCTCTTGTTGGGTTTGTGCCATTAATTTCCCCTCTAAATCAGTCACTCAGATTTTAAGCTGTCCTTTCATGTTATGTACTCTAGTACAGCAGACTGCATTCATACCCTTGTTTAGGTAGGCAGATATCTCTAGGTCTTCATGCTTATATTTAGAGTCTCACTTTGTCTAGAGTTCTGAAAGGTCACTTATGCTTGAGTCTGAAAGGTTGTGGGTGCTGACATATTGGCAAATCAAGCCCTTTCTATGCTTTTACTGAAGTCACAATAGGAAAATCTTTCTGACTTACGTTCCCAAAGCTGTGGACTGACTCTTGCATGCTTTGCTGGAGGTACAGTTAATCAAAAAAGCTGCAACTCAGGACACCTGGGAGTTGTGCAGCTCTTAAATGTCTAAATGTAAATTTCAGAATCTAATTTTAAGCAGGCAGATCTGATCATTTTACCCTTGGTTACCCAGGAAACCAGTTAATTACTATGCATTTGTTCAGCACTCTGCATGCAGCTTTTAAAACATTTTATTATATTTTTTCTTTTATTTTGTCTTAAGCTAGTGTTTGTAGAAAGGGCTGGCTTGACAGCTCTGGCAAATGAAATAGTCTGCCTGCCCACGGAATATGTGCTCCCTAGACAGTGGCAGTCCAAACTTCCTCATGCTGTTTTGTCAGTGTGCCACAACTTTTCTTGAAGGGGGGGGAAGAGTGGAATACTTGGAGGGGGAGGTAGGGTCCTTGTACCATCAAGTCTTTGCCACCAAAAGATGTAAGCATTGTCAGAAAAAATTACCTGTATTTTCCTTCTAGCATAGAAAACAGTGCAGCTAAAGACTGGATGAACTCAAGCTCTGGAAACCAATGCCCAGTCTGCAAACCGTCATCAAGATCACAACCTTGATCTTGCTGCTGTGTTGCAGCTGGCACTGGTGACAGATGATCTCATGAACTAAGCAGGTTTTCCCTTGCTCAGTGCTGAGGCAAAAGGATTTTCAAAGAGTTCTGGTGCTGAAGCTTTCAGCAAAAAGTCCTGGGATGATATTTGCAAATTAGAGGTGGAAGTGGGAAATCTGGGAATTTGCTCTAAAATGTTAAAACTGCAGCTTGTTTTGCTTCACTTTCCAAATACTGATCACAGTATGCACGATTTATTACTTGGTTGTCTCAGTTATGACTTACGTTGAGATAGATGTATACTATGAATCCTGATAGCTATCCTATCACTCCTAGAAAAATCATCCAGGAAGCAGTCTTTTCAACAAAGAATTGTGTATTTGCTTTCCAAGTGGTTAACAGCTCTTCTGGTTCATTTACTCAGTAGTCTAAAAATTGTGGAAGATCACTGGCAGAATCACACTGCTATTCTTTAATGCTTGCTGTGAGTTAACAAATGCTTCAACAAAATAACAAGTCAGTAAGAATGGAGCATATCCATGACATATTTTAGTTCCACAAATCTTTGCTCTATTATGACTGAAAGCTGAAATATAGAAGGAATGTTCACATCATCCAACTTCAAGCATCTGGCTAAAATAGCTACATTGCTTCATAATCACTTTTTTTTCTGTGCAGCTTCTGTAGATACAAGAGTTGTCAAGACCGTCTCTATTCAAGCTGCGCTTCCAAGGCAGCTTAAATGAGTCGAGGCTGCAAGTTGCTGCCCTGTCTCAGGCCATGCAGCCCCGTCCTTTTCCTCCATCGAGTGCCATCACTTGTAGCGAACTAGTTCTAGGAGCTGCTTGCTTGGAAACTAACCAAGAGTTTTGGACTTTTGCAGTGGAAGACATTGTCTGTTGCAGGGGAGAGTTTTGCGGACTTTGATTTGGCAAGGAATCTCTGATTTGGCTCTTAAAGGAAAGAGTATTGCTGAGCATAAATGAAAATTACAGTACATTAAGACTGTGAGAGCACAGAAGAAAGCACAGGAATTTACTCTCTGGTCATGAAAGTCACTTGGGAGACTCATGTTCTTTGAATGCTGTTTTGAATTACCAAGTCATTTTTCATAGCTTTCTCTATCAGGTTGTACTGTCAGGTTCATCACTTAAGTTCTGAGAAAGAGCTGTAAATTATACTGGTTTTCCTCCTGCAGACTGTATAATACAAAGATGCTTACATTACTGGTGCTCTAAACTTATGAATCTTTTCGGCATCTAAAGTCAATATTCATTGCTGCTTTTAGTATTACTCTAAGAAATTAATGATGCATTTGTGTAATTCTAATTGTGCTGTAAGCATTGGTTCTCATACATGTTGCATGTTCTTTAAATTAAGAGTATCAGGGAAAGTGCGTAGGAGAAAATGGAAAACATCTCATTTGTCATCTGAATTAGAATATATTCTTCCTACCTGAAGAATCAATATTTTAGAAGGCAAGGAAAACTGAGTTTTGCTGAGTATTAGGAGTTGTTAAGTTTTAGAAACCATTAATCCAGAAAAGAATTCTGTAGTGGATTTGCATTTGTAGGTGTAAGGAATGTGGGTCTGTTAACAGAGATGTTAGAATGTATTTATAAATTAGGAGTGAGATCTTGCTTCATAACACTGCAAGATTTTTCCATTTTGACACTTAGTGAACCTTCTTTTACTGGTGTCAACTGATTTTTTTTTTTATTATTATTATTTTCTTTCTATTTGAATAACTCCATTTTTTTTTCATAGCTGGTTTTGCGGTGCTAGGATCATGGCCTGGTAAACTCTTAATTATTCACAGAAGAGATGTAGATCGTGTATTTTTACTGCTGGGTGAACTGCCCCCTCAATCCTGAATAGGGAAAAAGGGACTAGAACTAAAGCATGAGAGTGCTGTCAAATTGCAGAAGAGACTAGATTCTTGTTTACTCTCTTGAGACTGGCCAAGGAAATAGCCAGAAATTTTCCAGCTGCGATGCATTGCTTGTATTTGTTTTTCCTGTGGGCTGGCTAACCACTAACAGACATAGTTTACCTAGCTGTAAGATGGTGAGGACTGTTATCTTCCCTGTGTGGTTTATTAGTTTATTATCCTAGATAGTAGAAACCTTTATCAACAAACCTTTGTCAAGTTTCCAGTGGGACTAGCAGAACTTTTTCATTCTCTTTAATGATATCAACATACTGAATTTTGTGCCAGTTCCATTAAATTCAATGGATGTTGTTTCACTCATTGACATTGAGTGTATGATTTGTCCTTATTTACTGAGAGTCATACAAATCTTTTGTAATTTTACCAACTCAGGGAGCTTGAAACCTCTTCTTTTTACTTTTTTTTTTTCAGTGGTGATAAGTATGTTTACCTTTTGTTAAAATCAGAATCTATTCAAAACAAGCAAAAAAAACCTTACCAAATGTGTGTTAAAGGCAAAATAGAGATAATTCTGAGGACTAGACTTCATCTCAAGTGGCGTGAGGTACTGCCAGAATAAATTTATCTTCCATTATTATTTGGGAAAGAGGAGCAGGCTATATAACAGAAGTACATGGTACCTTTGTGTACATAATTATGAAGAATTGATTGACTTGCTGCTTGTGTTTACATGAAATATATACATATGAAATCACATAAATCCACAGATACAACAGCTATTCTTACAGTAGAAAAGCACTACTTTTTCCTAAATTTAATTCTTAAAATAAAAAACAAATAGAAATTCCAACTACAGTCTTCATGAACCTAGTGTACTTGCTGTGTGGAAACTGTCTTTTGACACACAACATGTGGCAGTGTGTGGGACTGGGGAGTTCCAAGGTCTCACTGAATTTCACTGAATTTTTAGAGTTGGAAGGGACCGTAGAGATCATCTAGTCCAACTCCCCTGCTGAAGCAGGATTGCCCAGAGCTAGAGCATGTTACTCAGGACTGCATCCAGGCGGGTCTTGAAAATCTCCAGAGAAGGGGACCCCACAACCTCCCTGGGCAGCCTGTTCCAGGGCTCTGTCACCCTCACTGTGAAGAAGTTTTTCCTCATATTTGAGTGGAACCTCCTATGTTCCAACTTATGCCCGTTACCCCTTGTCCTCTCACTGGCAACTGCTGAAAAGTCTGGCTTCCTCCTCCTTCAACCCACCCTTTAGATACTTATAGGCATTGATAAGGTCTCCCCTCAGCCTTCTCTTCTCCAGACTAAAGAGTCCCAGTTCTCTCAGCCTTTCTTCATAAGGGAGATGCTCCAATCCTTGAATCATCTTCGTTGCCCTTCGCTGGACTCTTTCCAGTAGCTCCCTATCCCTCTTGAACGGGGGAGCCCAGAACTGGACGCAGTATTCCAGTTGTGGCCTCACCAGTGCAGAGTAGAGCTGGGGAATGACTTCCCTCGACCTACTAGCCACGCTCTTCCCTATGCAGGCCAGGATTCCATTGGCCTTCCTGGCCACAAGAACACACTGCTTGCTCATTGTCATTTTCCTATCTACCAGGATGCCCAGATCTTTCTCTTCAGAACTTGTCTCCAGCAGATCCATGCCTAACCTGTATTGGTGCCTATTAGACACCAATAGACAGTGAATAGCTGTTTCTTAGTCATCTTTTCCATGCCATTTATGAATTTATAGTTCTGTCACATTCTTCCCTTAGTCAGATCTTTTTCCGAGTTGAAGACTACTAGTTTATTTAAACTTTCTTTACATAGAAATATTCTGGACTTTGATTGTCCTTTTTACCCTTTTCCATACCTTTGCCAGTTGTTCTGAGATTATTTTTTTTTGAATGAGTGGACTGGAACTGCATGTGGCTTTCAGGTTGTGTGTACAGAAATGTGTAAAAATGTACAATGTGAAGAAATTTTTTTTGGTGTTTTGTTCCCCTTCTGGTAACTCAGTTTGCCTCTTTGGCCTCCAGACACTAAGTTGATGTTTCCATAAGGTTATATACTATAACTGTGATATTGCTCATAGATGGTAATACTCAGTTTAAAACTAATTTTGATGTAAATAAAATCAGAAATGTCATGTGCACCGTGTTATATGCAGCTATATAATTTTCTGGTACCATCAAGTCAGCATCAGTGGGTCCTACTGCCATTTCTTGCCTTTGGCTGGCACCTTTACTAATCTGTGACTAATTTTGGTTAATCAGGTGTCTGCCCACTAGGATGACTTTTGTCATGTGACTAAGAAAATGAGCAATGAAAGCAGTAATGAATGTTTCTTCAAAGTGCACTTGCTAATGATGGGGGAGGAAATCTTTAGTAAATTGTTACTGTATTAGACTCTTCAGTGATGCACTGATGGGATTTTACAGGTTATTTCTGATAGGTTTTTTCTTAAGGATAAAAGGGATATAGAAATGGTTTTAGTCGAGTACCACTTTTTCAGTGTTTAGCTTTACAGTGCTTTTGTTAGGTTACAGTATTCAGAACTCCCTGAATTTTAAAAAAAAAAAAAAAATGTTTCTTCCCTTAACAAAATCCCTAAATCTCCATGCATTTTTTGGGACAGAGATTAACAATAGAAATTATAACATTTGGATGGGTTGGGGCCAGGAGGATAAAATGAAGGAGGGAATTCCTTTGAAAACTCTGTTACTATCTATGTATATCTGCAATGTATGTATTAACCAAGTCTATCTGAAATATTAATTAATAGAATTCTAATGTGACTGGTGGTTAAAGAAGACTTGTACCACAGATGGAGGACTCAGTGTAGCATTCAAAGAAGAGGAAAAACTCTCTGTACCTTCATAAACGAAGACAGAGAAAATTACTTCATTTAGTAGGAGGGAGGGAGGCCTTCCTGGCAATCAGCATGTAGTGTTTTAATATTGGACTCGCATTTTAGAATGAGGTATTAGAGTTGCATAGATTTTTATATGGTATTATAGGTGGAATAAGCCATAATAAGAGCCATAGTTAGCTATTTGTTGTGGCTATGGGCAGGGACAAGCTGAAACTATTGAAAGTTTCCGAGCACATATTGGAAAATGAAGACAATCTAAAAGGGAAGATGGAAATTGCTTCTGCTGCTCCTTTTGCTTTTGGCACCCTCCCATATTTTCAAGGGACTTTTATGTTGTTTTCTGACGCTTCTGACAGCAGTCAAAAGATTTTTGTAGAACATACTGAAGCCTCCCTGGATTTTTGAGTGAAGGTGTTGGGGCACGCTACAAAGTCTTTGTTCTCCGGCGCAAAGATACCTTTTCAAAGATGATACAGGGAACTTGCTGAAGTTGAGGGAGAATCAGTTAGTGGTGGCAAAATGATAGTATTATTGCACAAGAAAAAGCAAAATATACTGCCACTTTTACATAAAAGATTGGTTTTTATTCTTTATTCTAGACACTTAGATGATAAAGGGGAAAAAAAGATAAAAGGATTTGAGCATAGCTTCATTATGGAAGGGGTTTCTGAATATCAGATGCAACATAACGGGATTTTTTTTTTCTTCATTATACTCTGCACCAACATCAAGGCCACAGAGAGTAAGCACAAGTACTGTAGTTACTGTCATAGTGCTGAAGCACTCATCCTGGGTGGCTTTATGGATACAAACATGACTCTTTAGGTCATTTGCTATATTGACCTTTGAGTCAATGTAACATTTTCAGGACACTTCATCATCAAATGTCAGTAATATTTTTGTGGTACTTGCCTTAAAGGAGTTATTTAAATTCCTCTGTCTTACCACTCTATTTGGTGACCCTCCAATTTTAGTCTTCGTTTTCTGTCCTCTATCCCGTAGGTCTGCCTCATTCTAGTCCATAGACCTCTCTTCTATCTGAGAGGCTGAAAAGGGCGGTTTGGATCCTGTAATATTACGTTATCAGAACCACATTTTTCTGGCTGTGCATGTACCTTGGAGAAATAATAAAGATTTTAAAAAGTTTTTCTTAGCAGCACTGTCCGTTACAGACAGCCCTCTATCTGCCAACTCAGTTTTAATCACCTTGTACAATATGCCAAGATTGTTGTTGAGAAAAGTGGCCTTAAACAGCTTCTGCAACCCTATTGTCCTCGGCAGCCATCATCTAGTGAGCACTAATTCAAAAGATGGCATTGGTGTTGCCCTGTAGCCATCACAGCTCTTAGAATAATGATAGGATAAGCCATTCCCTTCCTGGCTCTTGCCATGGCAGAGTGGCATAATTTGACAACACATTAGGTACCTTCCTTGAAGTAACTGTGCTTTATGGCAGTCCAGCTGATGGATGACAACACAGAGGCTGGAGAGCAGAGGAGATAGGGCTTGCTTTTCAAAAAGGATACTAGTCAAACCATTAGTTACAACATTTTAAATGACTGTTAGATCACATGCTGTGTTCTGCACTGTACTTATCTAAGCTAAAATAAGTATAAGATGATGGCAAAATTTCTCAAACTTCTTTTAAACCTTCAGATAATTTCTTCTTTCTCTCAAACTTGTTGTAGATCTTCATTTAATTCAAGAACTTTGCCTGGGTAGTTCCTTTCAGCTTTCTACAGGAAGAGTTGTGATTGTCTGGAGGAGAAGAGAGCCAAAAACCTTCAGAGACGTTTTTTGTCAGATAATAATTTACAGTCTCGGAGCGCATTCTCGTATAGTAAAGAAATAAATTGCCAAAGTTGCCATCTACAAAGTAATTTGCACAGCTACAAAACATCAGAAAGGGAATATATTAATTTCTGCAGATACAGCAAATAGAGTCAATGTCCTTGGCGGGATCTCTGGGTAAGTGCAAGTATATTTATTGAATTTATGAATTGTTAGGTAATTTCCTTCAGTTTGAACTATTGTGGCTTAGATGGAAAATAATAATTTTTTCCTCTCATTTTTAAAAGCATAACTTCTGTGCTTCTTAGGCAAAAGTGTTGAGCTTAATAATAACTTTTGCAATGTATCTCAGTTTATTATGAAATTATTAGTCTGTAGTTGAAATAGCAAGCTCGGTTAGTTGCCAGTATACCCATTGTTTTTTTAATGTAATAACTAAGCCAAAAGCCATGCAAGAAACAGATATATCAGAATGACATTTTTTACATATTTTTGTCTTTACTAAATAATTTTGTAGAAGTTGTCAGCTGTGGAGAAGCTAAGAAGAACAAGGGTCAAATTCTGTTCATGTTTATTTTAGTGCAAATTTTGAAGAAAGTCAATGAACTTAGGAAGATTATTTTAGTAGTATGTATATGATAATAGAGCAGAGTTGCAAACAGAAAAAGAAGTTATTGTCATTGCTTTATTGCTGAGTAAAAACCTCAGCAGCTGAGCATGAGGCTAATTTTTAGAAACAAATCCATCCTTGCAGTCCTAGCAGACAAAATGAGGTGTCTTCCCATTTGGTGTGTCCTCTAGGGGAGCCTAATTGTCATAGGAGGCACAAAATCTAGAACTGTTGCATGTTTGTGGAAGGGCCTTTGAAGAGAGGAAAGGGACAAAGAAAATTACAAATCTGTCAAAAAGTCTTAGCAACAACGGAAAATCAAAATGCCATCTCTTCCTGGTAATATGTAATAGAGTATATTATATAAGGTGCCAGATGCTTTGAATCATCTATTAGATTTTGATCAGAACTTTTATATTCAAAGTCTAAATCAAGCTGATGACTTTACACTATATCTGAGGTATGGATAGTGGTTTTTTATATATTTATTTTTTATATATTTTTTATATATTTAGAACAATCTCAAAATCAGATCAAGAGATTTATCTAGCAGAGAACCATATTAAACAAGAGAAGTGCTTGAACTATGGGGTTGCTACCTGGCTGTACATTCTGAACGTGGCTAAATTAATGTGGTAGATTTTAGTTGCAGTTTTATGTCCTTGGCAAAATCTGAATTTGAGCTCAATAAAGTGGATGAGTTTTGCCTTAGGTGCATATCTAATTATGCCTTTAGGTCCGTAGGGAACTGGAGTTTTCATAGCCAGACAGTGAACTAAAGAAAAGACAAAGGTTTTAAACAGTGAAGTGCATATTATCCCTAAAAATGGTTGTCATGAATGAATGACTTTTATGGGATTAAAGTCAGTATTGTAATGACCCTTGAAAGAAAAAGGCTACAGTTTTATTATTTGAAAAAAAAAATCACATTTTTTATTCAAAATTGATTTTTTGTTTTTGCAATATAAAAGCAATTAAATATGCTTTTTGAATATTGAGTTAAGCCTTGTTCCTTTTAAAGGTAATGGTAAAATTGCTATTATAGACAGCAGCTTGTTCAAAGCCAATAGTAAATTCAATAAAACAGAAAGGTGGGGAGTAGAGAAGGGCAGGAGCAGATGGGAAGTTTGCCATCAGTATGAAAATGGGGAACATGAGTTAAATCTGCATTGGGAGTGTGCTAGTAAGCTTCGTGGCTCTTTTGTCGATAAGGATAGCGTTTCAAAGCAACCCTCTCTCCGGCAACTCTTTTCTAAACAGTGACAAGTGTGGCTCATTTGGAAGCTTACTTGAAAGCATTTGTAATTCTTAGTGATATAATACCTCAGTGTGGACATTTATGCCTATAAAGCGTGCATATGCATGTCTTTAGCTCAAAGCTGCTATGAAATTTTGTCCTTTGCTATATATTGAGAATACATATTCCAAACACTTCTGCTGTTTGTTTGGAAAGTTAGGTTTGAGCGTGCATCTTCTACATGTCTCTCCTCTATAGGACAAGGTAACTTTGACGCCAGATCATTAAACTCTCTCTGTCTGTGCCATTTTGTAGGGTGTAGTCCAAACAGCACTGATGACCTACAAAAATTAGGGTAGGAGATCTGTATCTCACCTGCTAAACTGTATTTAATATTTCTGTTTACTTCACTTTTATTGCAATTGTGTTGCATTGATAAGTAGGTACGGGTTTCTATTACAGTTCTTGAGGCCTGGGAGTGTTTCAGTGACCCAGAAAGTTTGGGAAATACTATTCTATGCTTTTGATATACAATAACATTTGCCAAAAAATAAGCTTTGTAGGACATAAAAGAGTATATGTGCATATTTCTTACTAATGCCAGCAAAGATATCTATTAATTTGCTTGGCTACCATTAATTCATTCAATGCGTGTCAGTTAACAAAATTAACCTTTTTAGTTTGTGGAGCAATGCTTTCTGTAATTATTTTTGTGGAAATCACTGAATAGATTAATATGGGAATAAATACCTGAAATTTAAAAATAAAATCTACATAGACATGAATGTGGAATATCAATCAACTGATAGTATGAGCACATACACAGCCTTTCATATCGCTTTTGCAGTAGGTCTGTCTTGTCCTATTCTGATATTGTATATTCTCCAGAAAGACAGAATCAAAATAGTTTGTTTTGAAGAAGACGTATACGTAATGTATCTATACCACCAGACATTTTACTAATTTTCTTTACAAATGCTAGAAAACTAAGAAAAGCAAGCCCACATCAGCAAGGGATGTGAGCCTCCACCATGTCAAATTACTGTGTGGTTATTTTGTATTCAAGGTTTGTCTTTGTCTCAGTTTTTTTACTTTATTGGGAAGCCAAGCTAACATTTTTTAATGTATGTTCAGTCAGTTATGAAGTTGACAGATAATCCTTATATATAATGTTGTGGAAATTATTATTTTTTTTTTTAAATCTCATATAAACAGCGTAAGAAAACCAAAATAAATATTTTGACTAGATAATAGAACAATAGGCACTGGCCCAATTTTGCAGAATAATACTATAATATATTATTAGACTAAGAAAGAGTAGGACAAAGGCCTTTTCCACAAAGGTAATAAGTGAGAAAAACAGGGCAGAGAAACAAAACCTGACGAAAGGCTGTAAATCAGGACACCTTTATATCCTGACACAGCAGAAGGATTCTGGCCTTATTAATATAGAGATAAGACAGCACAGGACAGGCTTACAGGGGAGCATTGCTGCTGATGAAAGAGGTATCTGGTAATTCCAGTGAAAGGTGAAAAGTTAATCAGAGTAGAGCAGTTGTGTGCTCTACTGCACGGTTGCAGTACTCTCTAGGAAACAAATCTCTTTGACCCTACCAAAACTGTATCCTGCTTGTGCTGACTTTTTTGTGTCCCCCCCTCAAGATACAATCTTCTGTTGTTTTTGAAACCTGGTGTCCTTTTTTGTGGACTTTTCTCTGCACTGTATGAAGAGAGAAACTTAATATGGCAGAATAGAGTGGGGAGTTGTTGCTGGGAGTGAGATCCTGATAATGATGAATTCTTTTGCTGTTGAGTGGAGCAGGGAAGGAGAGAAGGGTGAATATAGTTGGAACAGCCAAAGAAGAGGACATCTAGGAACAATTTACTTTGTCCAGTTTACTTGATTTGCCACACGTAGTGGTCTCTGTCAGTTCCAGGAGGGGTAGCAAAAATACTCCTACAAAAATGAGGTATATTGAGAACACTCTGATGGGTCTCATCCAGAAAGAGATTACAGTAGAGGGAAGTAGAAAATCAGAGGTCTTAAAGGTCTGCTCCTGTTTGTTCTTAACTTTTTTTTCTCTTGGTGCTCTTGTTTTGTTTGTTTGCTATATATTCATGTGTGCTTATAAATTTATTCTCATTGTAAATATTCAAATCTTTGTTCTGTCATTGTGATTCAGGGAAAGTCTTTCTGATCAAATATTTTTGAATCAAGACTTATCATTAAAAATTATTACATGTAGCTAGCACCAGACATTCTGGTCATTGAAAACTTTGAGGAATTTATTTTTTCCTCATCTAAATCATTCCTGCTTTGCTAGGAATTGTTTTCATTTAAAAAAAACACAACCAAAACAAAAGAAAACCAAACCAAAACAAAAACCAAAAAAACCACCACCAAACAAAACCCAACAAAACCAAACCCAAAACAACAAACAAAAACCCCAACATAAAAACAAACAAACAAAAAACATACCAAAACCACACACTAAACAAAACCCAGAGGAACTGAACTGGAATGTCCCTTTTGGTCGGAGTAAAGTGAGCAAAGCCGAGCCCCTCCAAGGAGAATCAGCTGACTTTGTGGGATGCATGTAGAAGTGGATACTTCCAGCCTGGCTTTCTTCAGTTGGAGCTTTGCATGCAGATTAGGGGATAGTGCTGCTTCTGGTGGCATCCCACTCTTCAGTACTCTGTTCACCGTAAAAAGTGTAATTTGGAATTAAACAAGTGTTAGATGCAAGGAGGGAGATTTTTGTCTCTCTTTCATTTTCTGCAGAAATTCAGGGATCTTGACATAGAGAATTTCTTCAAGGCATTGGGTAGACAAGGAATGATCTGGACCAAATATCTTTGTTTGCCATTTCCAAAAATGATAGTAGGGATCAGTTATGTATATAATTTTGAGTTCCCAGAAACCAAAGTCAATACAGCAGTCCCATCTTTATTTATAATGTTACGTATTTTTTAGCCAGTAAAGGAATGTAGAATCAAGTAGAATTACTTAAGATATAAAAGTTACAAATACTGTCATTTAATTAAAATACAGAATTTTATAGGATAAAAACCATGGTAACTAAATTAGCTCTCAAGTCTGTCATAAGAAAGAAAGCATAGATCAGATACACTTAATAACTATAATTAGCTAGTTTACCTTTATATCTCTAATTAGCTATGGATCATAAGGCCCTCTTTATTTTCCTTTATCTCTTTTTAAAGTAGAATATAATTCCTATTGTGAATGTCACATTGGTTGTGTTGTCTGTGACAATGGAATTAACTTGCTTGGCCGAATGGCAAATCTATTATTTCAATATGTACTGATAGCGTAGTTAGAAATTCAGAATGAGCTAAAAATAAATGCTTCCTGTATGAGATAATTTCATTTCATGAACTTGTGTCAATTTATAATAGCATTAATAAAACTTTTTCCTTAAGTGTGTCTCATCACAACGAGCAAGATCAAACTCTTAAAAGAAAAAAAAGTCATTTGAAATCTTTTACACTTTATGAAAGGGAAACTGGCAATTCATGATTCATGTAACAGACCAAGTTAGTACCTCTGGGTTCAGCTGCACCACCAGCCTTTGACTGTAGAACGATTCCTTTGTTGGGACTTACCATGATGATGTTGTTATTGATGGTACATGCACTCTTAGCCTGTCCTCAACTGCAGGTTGAAATGCTTAAAACTCAGTAGAAAAATTTCAAGGTAGTGTATTTTGCCTTGTTAATTTGGCTAAGAAAAAAAGTGCTCCAAGTAGAGTCGTGAATTTGAGCTCAAATTTGTGCCTAACAGTCTCCCTGATGACGTTGATGTGCCAGTGGCCACAATTTCTTATTTTTAAGTGTGTGGGGTTTTTTTTTTTTGGTCTTGTCTCTTTTTGAAAGAATCTTAGAAAAACCAATGAAAGGCTATGTGCAAGAAGCTTGACTGTACATGTGATCATCTAATTTGCCAAAACTGATATATCAAGCATTGGGGGGAAAAAAAAATTCTTCATGACTTTTAAATTTCAATTAATTTATCTTAAAGTCTTATTAGCAGCATTTTAGATAAAACACTTTTTTGAAAGAAATGTGATTTTTTTTTTTTTTCAGTTGATGCTGTGCTGTTGGCTAGTTCTAGGTTATTTAACTGAGTTTGTCACTAGGTTAGGGTTTTTTTTCCCACAGTTACTAGAGTACTAAAATAAATTATAGTTACTTTTAAACACAACAGGGGCATTTGCATTTGTAAATTAGAGAAGTACGAAATCAGTGTATTCATCTGTATATAGTCTGGTTTGCCTTCACAAATAAACATGTAACTAATCTAATATACTACTAATTTTTTCTTGTAATTTATAAACAGATTTGTTTTGGCTGTTAACAGTCATTGTTATAGATATGTGGAGTGTCTGTGTGTATGAATACACATATTTAAGAAAATATATACAAAAAAAATTATATGTTTAATATCTGTCCTGGAACCAGAATCTACATTTCAGACGCTCACTGATTTCAGGGAACATGGCATAGATATAGGTAAGACCCATAGAGATGTTTAGGCACTTTTTGGATGCCAAAGTGGTATCGGATGATCTGTCATAGACATACTCGCACTGACATTGTTAGGCTTACTGTATTTTTTCTAAAAAGGTCCTTTACACATAAAAGTTTGTTTATTGAGTTCTGTAATGCTAAATCCCACAGTTTGCCAGAGCACACCCTTTCCTGTCCTGGATTCAGACTGTTGGTGTTCTGAATTGCTGGATATTACCATCTCAACACATTTTCCTTAGGCTGGAACATGCCTTAATAGCATGACAGGATTTTTCTGAAATTTAGAACACTTGCAGCTGTTATATTTTGCTCCTTTTGGAGCTTTACCTGAAGAGCTACAGCTGTCTTACAGTTGCCACAGTCCTGGCTAGTTTGGTGCAGAATTGTGCTGCCAAGAGCATCGTGTATTAGACTGATCCTGTGGAGCGGGATTGAATTGCTCTGGAGTCATTTTAGCTGACTTGTGCTGCAATTGCAATGCTCCAGCTCATTTTGGTGTTCAAAGGTGTCAAAATGGAAATAAAACCTGAAATTATGTGTTAGGCCTGTTAAATTCATGACTTCAGGTGCTTCAAATGTGGGACACCCTTCCTTTCTTGGTGAGACGTTTAAAATGGACCTGACTGTTTAAGGGGAAAAGTTTTGAGCATGTTTCACTGGCAACTAATAACAAAAGTGTAATTTTCCCCTTCTTTGTAATTTAAAATGTTCCATTTCACTTTAGTATAAACATGATTAATCTTTAGATTAAAAGTTGAAAGTGTACAGTGAACAGTTCATTCCAGAAGAGATTTAAGAAATTCATGGGTCAGTGTTAACTGAAAAATGTGATTATGTTGAATGCAAAGAAAGTGCGGAAAAGAGAGTAGTAATGTGGACCTTTTTTTTTTTTTTCCCCTATTGAGTATGAAAACAAGAGAATTGCTAGCTAGAGGCAGATGCAATATGGCAAATTACTGCATTTTCTTGTTCAGTGTCTGCAAAGATTCTGATTTGTGGGGATTCTGATATTTCAGTCTAGTTTTCCATTAGGAGATAAGACTATCAACATAAAATTTAAACTAGGTGTGGAAAGAAGGCCAACTGCTTGGCCTGCTATGCTGTACACTCCAGAGTCATACATAAAGGGTGTAAAATTGTAAAGGGTATTTTCTGCTAGCAACCAGACAACCACAGCACCTGCTGATACCTGGAATTGTAGTCTGTAGGCCTCATCTGCTAGATCCCCCCAGCCACCTGTCTTCAAATGAGTATAGCTGATTTTAAATGGACTGTTCTGCAATATACTAAACTAGCTTGCATCTTAATGTATTTAGTAATTTCATTCTTTCTCAAAATACTACCTTGTAGGATCCAGTTTGTGATAGGAAAGAATAGACCTTTAAACATTTGTTTGCTCAGCGGTTATTTGCTGTGTTTCACCTGATTTTTGAAGAAGACTGAGTTCAGTTTTTAATTATAGTTGTGAACTAAAGTTGTATATAGAAGGTCTCTTTTTTTGTACATAAAAGATCTAATAAAATTAAGCCCTGTATCTGTACACATATTAGTAACACTATTTTAAGCTGCAGTGTTCTAATTTGTAGACTCTCAAGTGTTAAACTGAATTTTTTACCGTTTTTCTTTCTGTATCTTTTCAATTTTATAATTATTTTCATTCCTCAGTTTGTCTTTCTACCTCTTGGTTTTGTCTTTTATAATTTTTTTCCTTCTTTCTTACCTTTCTGCTTCCTTCTTTTTTTTTTCCAACTCTTCCTTTGTGAACCATGGACTTCTGTTGCTGGATTTTTTTCCCCATGTTGGACATAATTCCCCCCCCCCTTCTGATATATTTTCTTCTCTCCATCCTTCCCTGCAGTGTATTTTACGACCTTTCTTTTTTGATCACCCCAAAATGTTAGTCCAATACTGTGGCCATTAGTTCTAGCGTTTGGTTTCATTTTTCTAAATGTACTTTGTCTTTTATTATATGGTAGTGTGCTAATGCAAAAATAAATCAATTATAGCTTTCTCTAGCGCAGCAATTTTTACTTGTAAAATTCCTGGTGGAGCAATGGGTCTAATGCTACCAGTGCTAAGAATCCTTACTTAGAGGCTCCAGGTTTAAAGATGTGCAGAGAGAGATGAGGATACAGAAATCCTGTTTACAGCACTTTTAAATAATGAAGTATTAATAGTATCCTGAATTGGTTGTTCAGGCCATGTTGAGATTTTTTGGTGGGTTTTTGTTTGGTTTTTCTTTTTTCTTTTTTTTTTTTCAGGAGATACTGATTTTGAGTAAACTGTTATTTTTAGGGTAGAAAATGACCTTTTTTTTTTGCCATTGCCAAATTGTAATATTGTCTTACATTATGCTGAAGACTGAGTCGATCTATCATGTTGAGAAGTCAGGGCCCAATTTCGGGAAAACAGCACACAAACACTAAATGTATTCAGGCTTTTCACTGCTCTTACGCCAATTCTGGTCAACAAAATGCATTAGAGGTTAGTTGGTCATGTGCTGGAAACCCTTTTTTCTTATACAGCTCATATTCTGAATGTTAATAGCTTTCTGTGATATAGTACTTTGTGTGGAGCAGGTTCAGATAAGTAACCCCTAAAGCTTTGGATTTCTTCCAAAGTAGTTTATTGGCTTTCTATTTATAGTAACATGTCTGTCCATGTGTTATAAGCCTGACCTGTTGGATCAAACGTTTGTTCAGTGAGCAGTGAAACCAACACAGCTGCTTTGCTGCAGGTGTGTGCTCAGGGCCCTCAACCCCTCTGTGTCCCACCATGGCAGTGATTCTCCCCATCCCTGTCTCCACAAGGCTCCGTGTTGCTGAGCTGTGTGTGTCTGGGAGGCAAACTTTGGACCATCTTTCTCTGAATAGAGGCACTAATTTGGGTCTTTCCCAGCCAATTCTATCTGCGTACCAGATTTGTAAAACATCTAAGATAAATACATTTCTATAAATCTTTCTTTCGAATACAGATTCAAAAGAACTGGGCAAACAGTGTGATATCATATGCCTTGTTTGCTTGGAAAACACTGAAATGATAGAATCTTGTTTGAAGAATTAACTCTTGATTCTCTTATTTCTGTGGTAACTATAGGACTAAATATTTATTGTTGATTTTTCTCTAAACTGTCTCCATGCGGTCTTGAAAGGTGAACAAAATACGCCAAGTTGAATTAGAGGGTAAGGATTATTTTTTGCCTTGTATGCAGTGCAAACGTTATACCAGGATGCAGAGGTGTAAGTCAGCACAGTATGACATGATTGACTCATGTTCGGTTGTACTTTGCAATAACTCGTGAGTCCTTTTGTGGAAAAGGGAAACTATTTAAGAGTGTAAAAAGTATATTCTACCGTTCAGACCCATGGCATATTGAGTCCTGTACTCTGTCTAACAGTGGCAACAGCATGTCCCCCATTATGTCTATTAGAAGGCACATCCCTGCCTGTTTTCTCTAGCATCTGCCCTGAACACATTTTCAAAGGCTTTGTCTAATCTCTTTTTAAACCTGCTGCTGCTGTTTGCTTTCACAGCCTCCCGTAGCAACAAATTCCAGACACTCAATATCCACTTCATAAAAAAGTACTTCATCTTTTTGAAACTTAACTCCTACAAGTTTCAATAAACATGCCCTATTTCTGGTATTGTGATACTTGGTGAATAATAATTTTGCCTTCACTGTACCTCATGGTCTTGTGATGATTTTGTACCACTTGGTCATCTTTCTTCTCCTCTACAAACTACAGACTCCTACCCTTTTTTGGTCTGTTTTCCTAAAGCATCTGCTCCAGCCTATTAATCATTTGGATTATCCTTTTTCCTAATGGTTTCTCACTTCCTGTATCTGTGCAACTGATTGCTCCTACCTGCTGCCTTAGTTGAATTTTAACCCATTTTTTTTCTTAACCTACCACCTAAATTGTCAAGAATATTTTGAAATTTTAATCTAGTCTTCCAGCATGCTTTCAATTTGTGCTGCTTTTGTTTTGATTGAACACTTAATAAGTACATTTCATTTCTAGTCCATAATTCAGATTGTTAATGAAGACATCAACCAAAACAGATACACAGCAGAATCCTCTGAATTGCTTCCAAAACATCCTCCCATTTTTCCAATGAGCATGATATTCCAACCAGCGTTACGCTTCTATAATAATCTGGACATAGTTTCTGTGTATATAAGAAAGTTTTTATTACAGATCAAAGTATATATTATTTTCAGCTTCACCAGCAGGATAACAAGGCTTGTGACTAGGGGAGGTGGAAATCAAAACTGATTGATGTGACTTTTTCTTGACAAAATTTCTTATCTTCTAGGTTTTTACATGTAATAGTTTTGTTCCTTACTTGTTCAAGTATTTTCTAGAGACTGAAGTTGAAATAACTAGTTTATTATTTCCCAACTTCTGTTGTCTGCCCGCCTCTTTTTTTCTTAAATATGGATAGCATTTTTGCTTTTCCAATCTTCTGATACTTCACTCATGCTCTTGAGTTTTCGGATGTAAGCGCTAAAAGTCCTCTGTTAGCCTCAGCCGCTACCTTAAATATCAAGGATGACGCTCACTAGGCCCAGGCAGTATGAAAATATTTAACTTATTTTAGCACTCTTAGATTAATTTCTTCGTATTTTTGTTTAATAGGATCTTAAGTGTTGGTTTGTGCTAATCATACTAGCTGGGAGATTTAAGGCTACAATGACTGTTACTGTATATGGATTCCAGATTGATGGGAAAACAGTCTTTATAGTAATGTTTTTCTCTAGTAAACGCACATAATGATTTTAAGAATGATTGCTAATTCTTGAAGTCTGGTTCCTTGCTGTCTTTGGCAAATGTACTGTAGCATGCCATAAAACCCTGTTTGTAAACAGAATTTTAATAGATGTGGAACAGGTGTTGAAGATGAGTGCTTTTGTTCTCACACTCATGTTCAGATATGTTGCAGGAAAGAGCAGACCACTGATAAGACAGAAGATGTGAAAACCTACCTCTTAGAGCCTCTGTGTTTCTGACAAGCAGATACGAACCCCATATTAGTATGCTGTATAAATATTGCCTTGTATATTCGTTAAATAGGTGTACAAATAAAACACTGGTTCAAATCCATGACATGTTTTGTTATTATGTGCTCAGTTTTCTCAGTAACATTGTAATTTCATGGCTCCTGTTTGGGGAGAGAGGGACATTTTTGTACTGTAAAAGGGAAAAGTAAAATCCTGATTAAATTAGTGTGTTACGGAGATACCTATTGTTTGTGAAGAAACTGAAAGCTTTATCAGCCATTGAAGTGTTCTTTGAGAATCACTTTTGAGAAACAGGAGTGCAGTAAAGATGGAGGCTGCTTTCTTTCTTGCTCTTATTTTAAATTTTGCCCGGGTAACGCAGGCTCTTATTTAATAATTTTTCTTAATAATAACTAAACAGGTAGGGTCCTTCTTAGATTAAAATCTAGTCTGAATAGTACTGCACTGCATACCTGTTGTGTGGCTTTTGCTCTTCTTCTCACTCTCTACCTAGGGGTATAACAGCATGAAAAATACCATGCTTTGTTTTCGTAAATGCCATGTTTTGGTAGATTTGTTTTAAGGTAGATATTGTTTAAGGTAGATGAGGCGGGTGAAAGAAACAAGTTTTGCTCATGAAGCAGAAAATAGCAGCATTTTTGATAGTCCTTGTTCCTGCAGGAGTTTCCTTCCTGATCCTCCATAAGCTCTGAAGAAATCTTTCAGGTAACAGACTTTCTGGGCTTACAGCACAGAGATCTCCACACTGTTAAGAGTGAAACTCAGCTATGGTTGTCCTGCAACAGGTCCAGTCAAGCTAGTAAATGGTCTGAGTCCAGACCTCAGCATCTCTAGCAGTCTTCAATTATGTAAGACTGCAGGAGAAAAGAATGAAATACTCTGGTCTCCATTTTCAGAAAGTATGGGAAGGAAAAGAAAAATATATTACAGCATAAAAGGCTTAAGTTAGGCATCAACAAGGTACCAGTATGTGGGATGAGTTGCCTAAAGGTAGTGTAGGATCTTTTTCAATTGCAGATTTTTAGAGGCAGGTTAGGCAAATATCTGTTAGAAGTAAGATTTATATAAATTAAGCATATATAAGGAAAGATGGACTACATAAGCTTTAGCAGTCCCTGCCCAACCCTTACCTCTGTAATTACATTTTGAAGACTGAAAGCTTAAACACAGAGGGTTTTACCAATTTACTGAAGGAAGCAATAGGTTAGGTCTGAGGGGGATCCCTGTTGCCAAGGGAATACAAACAGCATAGCATGAAGCAAACGGTCTGCCCAAGGCCACCAACACAAGAGTCTGAAGAGCAAACCTAGCGGATTCCTTCTAGTCTGCCTATGGCATAAGCTCTTCTATTTTGAATGCTTTCAAGAAGCCTGCTATTACTTGCATGTGCACACACATGCACTGAGGCATGCACGGATGCTATATGCAATAGTGACATGGTCAGTTCTAGTCTATTTTAATTAGAAAAAGCCTATTAGAAAATTGTCTGCAGTTTGGATTAGTGCATGGAAATTAAGATTTATTACTATTGTGAAAAGAAAGGCTCAGAAAACTTGTTTGGTGCCAGTAGCTATTTTTATTCTTTGTTTTCTAATATAACCATCCATTTGAATCTAAGCAGTATCCAAATATTCATTTCTAATGGAATATATAGATTTAAAAGCAATCAAAAAATCACCACTCAGCAGGAGTAAATTCAAGATGAACTGTAAAACCATTCAAAATCCTCCTTACTAGCTGTATAAATTTTTTTAAATGGTCTTTACCTGAACCTTCAGTCATGTGACTAAAAATGTAGGGTAAGAGAATTACAGACTTGGAATTTTTGCGCTTTTTATTTAATATTTTATGTTATCCTTATTCCAAATTAAAAATGCTATTGTCACAGTTTGAAAAGGTTCTTCTTTATTTTGTGTGTGTGTGTGTGTGTGTGTGTGTATTTAGAAGGTCCCCTATGCTATTTGTAACAATACTGTTAAGCTAGTACTTAAGAAAAAGAGAAATAACTAATCCATTATAATTGTCAAAACCAAATGAATAATATAAAGGATCTGTATAAAGAAGAGCAGTAAATTAGATCATTAGATCTATGCAGTTCTATCTATTTTAGTGGTGACAGAATAGCTGTGGTCTTACTAGTGGTGCTAACTTTGTGCTGCTCATAGTGAGACAGTCAAACTGCAGAGCTTGACAACCTGTACACATGCGGAACTGAAAGAACAGGGATTTAAACTTTATACAAATTTCAGCTGCAACACAGAACTCAAGAAACCTTGAGTACATTCACCAAATTTATCTCGAATGGGTATTAAAGCTAGATTGGGGGTATCTATTCAGAATTATTTTGGCCTCCCCTTTCCATATTCGTTGAACATAACCAACTAGAAATTGCTACCGTAAAATTTCTTGGTATTGAAGGTGAATGTAAGGCATCTGTTGCACCTGCTTTTTTTTTTTCCTTCTTGTGACACTGTATAATTTTTGATACACCATAGGTTTTATATAGCTTTAAGTTTTAAGCTGGTTAAAAGGTTTTTAGGGCTATTTTGTCACTTATGACATGTGCGATAGAGGTACGGTGGACTCTTTTTAATGAAAGATATCTTGCTGCTTCCATGTGTGCTCGTCCAGCCTTGAAGGCTACCATGGTCCCTACTGGTCCAGTGACCTTGCAACTCTCTGTAGTTGTTTTGCTGCTTGCACGGCGATGTAGAAAGATGATGGCAGTTACTTCCTGGAGCAAAGGTATGAAGTGATTTCTACTGTGTGCTAGTTAGGATGCTTGTTGCTACAAATTTACTCAAAATATGAACTGTTCCCAGTGAGTAGAATGGTTGCAGTTACCCTGGTTTGAGAGGGAAAAGAACACTAGTATTGCAAGCCACGCTGGGTCACATTCCCTGCTCTTAGGGGCCAGAGAATGAGCCTTTGTTCTGTTTGGCTTGCTCATATGAGAGTAGCTTTGCTGTCTTGCTGCTATGGTGATACACTTGGCACTTGGAATCAAATAGTTTCTGCAAATATACGCTTACAGAACTGTAAAAAAAAATATACGTGAGACAATGGTCATCTTAGCAAGAGTGTGAGCCATCCTGGTGAAGAAATGGCGTAAAGCAGTGTCCCAGATCTAAATATCTCTGTCTTTGGCACTTCTTAGTTTTTCTTGCCAGTAGTATGAGGCAATGCTTTAACATTTTTCTCTGAACTCCTACTGTGCATCTGACTGCAGCCTTAGTTCTGGTCACCCAAATGCAGTCATTTCTAATTCTTTCCATACATTGCCATGATTATATCTAGTAACAGGAAAAAAAAAAAGTCCACATTTTATTTGTTTGAGAAGTAGACTTTGTAAATGCTTGGAAAAGATTTTCTTATGCTACATTCTCGTTTAAGTAATGTGTTAGAAAACAGAGATTTAAACATGTATTTCAAATGTATAACATTGTCTAGTATGCATTATATTTAAAATATGCATATAACCTAAGTGGCGTGTTCAGTGTTACTGTTTGGTAAAAGGACACATTTCTCACAATTTCAGAAAAGTTGTTCCCGTTTGTCCGAAGAAGTTGTTTGCTGTGGTTTAGATTTTCAAAGACTGAAATAAAATGCTTATATCTGATTTGTTCTGAAGTGCATGAGCTTGTTTCTCCTGGGATGTGCACTAGTTTGGAAGTTTAAGATGCTTATTTTTAAAAAAAGCCAGGCCTTTTCTTTATGCATACAGGAAAACATTCTTATTACTCTGAAACATTACCTCTTCAACAAAATGTCAGGAACAATGTAAATACTATGAAGGTTTTTTTTCAGCTGCAAGCACGATGTTGCTTCCTTTCCCTGCTTTCTCATATGCTTTCCCACTGTCCCATTCCTTTAAAAAGCTTTTTTTCTTTGTGTGATATTTTAATTACAGGGTAGTAATGAAAATTAAGAAGTTAACTATGGCAACAGAAGTTAGACTTTTATATTTTTATATATGTACGTGTGGCTTTGTGCACATTTTCTTCAGAAGAAAAATACACTTTTTGAACATTTGGGTTCAGAATAAAATATTTTACATACATGCAACTGTCTAAATTGAACGTCGGGAGAATCTTTCTAGGAAGGTTTATACCGTTATATCTGGTTTAGTAGTGAAGGATTTCATATTGTAGAATAAGATAGTGCTATGCCATGTTTTATTATTAAATCTGAGATGTGGAGAGCATCATATTGAGCAACAGTCTTCCATTGTTTCCTTGAATCCCATCTATCATCTGTGAATTTGTTTTCCATCTATGATAAGTATTGTGGGGCAAGGGCTTGCCAAAGTGTCTCAGTTGCTGTGGCAATCATAGTAACAACGTCAGTTACTTTGTGTAGCAATAAAAAAATGAATTTGCTCTTCAGTGTTCTTGCAATGACATGTTTTATTTCAGCCAAACACAACAAAACTCTCAAGGATTTTGAGTGCCACCCTAAGTGGGTACTTTATCTGTGAGGCACAATCAGAAAATACATAGTTAATGTAAGAATCATTATTTTAATGCATGATGCTTTCCTTGTGGTACAAACAGAAAACAGTTTAGATTATGAATATCATTTATGACATGAATTATTTAACAATGTCTGAGAGATTTAAAATAACTCTCAAGGTGACACCTGAAGGACGGTTTTGAGAGTGTTTTCATCCTGAGGTGTGTTTCATGTTGACAGCTATGGCAGTAAGGTCTTAAAAGAATTTTAGATCTTATATAAAAGTTTTAGAGTCTCAGGTCATTTACTGGAATGTGCTTGCACCATTAAAACTTTTTTAATCTTAATCTCTTTCAGTCCCAGCAAAGATGCATTGTGATCTTTGCACTGGTATGCTGCTTTGCAATTCTGGTTGCACTGATATTTTCGGCAGTGGATATTATGGGAGAAGATGAGGATGGACTCTCAGAAAAGAACTGTCAAAATAACTGTCGGTAAGAGGTAACAAACAAAACTTCTCTTTTGGGGGGGGCAAGAACATGTATATGTTATATAATGACACATAGTAATTACTATAGTCCTGTGGTGTAATTGAGAAGCAGTAGGGGTAACAGCAGAAGAAATGGTTTCTTCTTTTGGATTTCTGGGACTGGAGGTTGATTTGCCAAAATAAAGCTCACTTTTTGAAGTTATTTTTGGTGCTATGTTTTGAGCAAGACCCTTTTGTTAGTTCAATTATTTTGTAAGCGTGGTCAAAGCCCATTAAATTTCAGTAAATGAGTACTGAGGTGGCTCACATAGTCCCCAATTCTGTCATGTCTTTCTTTCATCGAGAGCTTTTTTTCTTTCTCCTGATCACTATAGACCTCAGACTGCTGCCCTTTTTGTAGGGGGCACCTTTTATATATTCCTGTTGGTTGCACTCCCCTAACAGACACAGTGGCTTGCCTAGGAACTCTGAAGAAAATTGGTGATATGGTTGGAAAGACTGGAGTATAGACTGTGCTGGATTAAGATTTGCCTCAGACCTGCTATGGTTGTGTACATCTTTTAAGTTTAGATTTAAGTAGGTGATTAGATTTTTTTGGCCTTTCTTTTCCAGACTGTGAATTTCATTTTGCTGCTCCTCACTGTCAGGTTCCTCTATGAATCTGTTTATCAGTGATGACCAATGCTTTTCCTACATGGTATTGTCCAAGATGTTCTTCTGACCCCCAGAAGACTGGACAGAAGCTCATTTAACAAACATTTGTAGATTTCTTTTACAATTGTATTCTGCTGTTTTCCAAGGCTTTAACATGTATATAGAGCACTCTTTCCCATTCATTTTGTGGAAAAACAGTAATCCTTAAATAATGTCTCAGAAATTCATTCTAATCTGATTAGGGAATTGCTGGAGTCAGAAGGGGCCTCTGGGCATCCTCCAATCCATTCCCCTGCTCAGTGTAGGGTCAGCTACAGCAGGTTCCTCAGGGACATGCAGTCGGGCCTTTGCATAGCTCTAGGGATGGACTCCACAGACTTCCTGGAAAACCTGTTCCACTGTTTGTACAGAATCTACCCAGCTACCAATGGCTCGGTGTACAGTGAGTTGGAGATAATTGATACTTATTTTATAGAAAATTAATGTTTGAGTCTTTTCTCGTTATTTCTGTTATTCTATGTTGATTTTGCTTGAAAACTCATTGAGGAAAGTGCCTTTCTATGCTGCACCTGTCACAGTGCAGTCAGCAGTAATTCACAATCCAGCAAATTGGATTATGTTTTTGCAGTTATACTGGATTTTTACAATATTTTTTACATGCTGCTTAAAAAAAGGAGGGGGACAGAGGGCAGGGGGAATGAGATTCTTTACATTTGCAGCTTCTTTCAAATAGGACATACTTGCAGCACCAGGTAGCTTTGTCCTGAAACCCACCACCCTTCTTGAACTTTTTTCCCAGCATTATTTTGTTTCTGTAAAACGTCTTGGCCTTAATCTGTCTACTTCTTGTACACCTACGGTTCTGTGCAGTCTTATAATATCTTGTCCAATTTTTTCAGAGTTCAGCTAGCTTTCCCTTTCCCTTTCCCTTTCCCTTTCCCTTTCCTTCAGACCAGAGTCTTAAGTATTCTTCACTGTGAGTTGTTGCCTTCTAAAATTTTTAAAGATGCTGCATGTGTCACCTTTACACCCACTGTCTCCATGTGTGAATCTTTGACAGAACTAGGTCAGAAGAGGGGAAAGTCTTTCTGCTCATTGGCTTCAGTGTGCTGCACACAACTTCAGTACATGCAACAACTACTGCACCACGTTTTCCTCTTAGTTGTATCAGCAAACAGCTCCAATTTTGTTCTGGGTAGCTGCATAGCCCTAACCAAGGAAGAACTTAATCTTCTTCACTTTGTATTCTTCAAACAGAAAACCAAAACAGAGTGGGAGCAATGTGCTGTGTTATGAAAAACCAGTATATTATTTGTAACATGTGTAAGAGATTAATTGTTTTTGTCTCTTTGTATGGGTTACACCGCTGTACCTTTCCAAAGAATACTCACCTTTGCTCAGTTGTTCGTGGGCATGTGTCGCTCTTGTTTCTTCTGGACTGTGTTAGAGGAGCCTGGGAGTAAATCCAGCACTTTGACTTTAAACATGAGTCAATGAAACTGCTCTGCATTTGCAGTGATAAAAGCGATCTCAGACCTCAGCTCTATTTTAAGGTGCCTTTCCCAAAGCAATTCAAGTGTGTGATCTAGCTGCTAATGTCTGAACCATAAGGCACATTGATGCTGTATGTATAAACTGCCTAAACCATTTCTAATAACAGTATCAAAGTGCTGGCAGCTGCTACCTGCTAACACCGAATCCTTCTCTACATGATGAAACTGGGCTTCTCTATGGGTTAAATATACTGCAGACTTAACTGAAGCACTGTAAGATCAATTGCTGCCTCCGGCATATATTTAGTACTGGGGGGTAAGTGCTTTTAATAAGTAAGACAAGTATTATTGAATTCTTATGTTTCTGCTGTGTGAGTACTTTCACTGAAATTCAGGAACAGGCGCTTACGTTTGCAGGATATGTGTAATGTGCAGGAATGGTAATAGATTGTTTTGTGTTGGGTTTTTTTTTTTTTTTAGATTAAGTTATTGTTAAATAAAAGTTTACACATATGGTCCTAGAATTCTTTTTTGGTTTTAATTGATTGAATTTGTGGGGAAGCTTGATGGGAAAGGATGCTATTGATTTGAGAAGAACTTCACTGATGGTTTTTAAAGGCTCTCATCTTCTGAAAATCAATTTCATTTCTGTCTTTTTATTTTAAAGGAAAATATGTCCGAAATAGAGCTTTGGTCTAGAGTAGTTCTTTGGATATAAAGTTTTGGACCTTGTGCCAAAAAATAACAAGTGAGAGAAAGTAAAAGGAAAACTTTTTTTAGAAGTCTAGACCTTTTTGTAGCCTAACAGAGGAATCATTGAGGTATGTTGTAGGCAGTATTTTCTAGTAAAGCCTACATCTTTTTATGTTGGGATTGTATTGTGGTTCATGAATACAAATGCAGCCTTTCTGATCTGCTTGTTGTAATTCAACATAGGGTTCCTCTTCTGTTAATCATTCCTTAAACTCTTATTACCTAAGGAATATTTACTGCACGTGTTACCAAAAAGACCTTCCTCTTTTACTGATGGATTTATTTCTCTTGGGGAAAGTCAGGGAAGCTGAAGAGCAGGCTTTTTGCATGTCTTCACCAACTGTAGCAGTTGGACTACTTAAAAGGGTGTATAGGAAATAGCAATTTTTGAAGAAATGAAAATATGTTTGGAATTAGAATTATGTACTGTGATTTTAAATATTTGAGCTTCTTGCTGAAAAACTCAGCCTATGATTGAGAACTAAAATGCATCTTGCCTTGCAGGTCATTTGTGACTACCACAATGTGAAGTCAGATCGCTGCAGGCTGTAAACCATTTCCTGTTCTGTTTGTTGCATAGAGGAACTCAATATTCACTAATATTTAATATGATGTTCAAGAGGAACTTGAATATTTGATATTTAACTAATGACTGAAATTTTTTTTTTGTCTTTTGATGGGTAGATAGAGAAACTTAATTGGTTTTTTAAGCCTGCTTTACCTGTATGATTTCTATATATTTCCAAAAATACAAATAGGTAATTTAAAAGAAATTACAATCCTGTCTTAATTATTGAGGGCAAATATTGGGACAAATAAATGTACTTACCAGATTAATTACCAAGCACCATTGTAAAAATTACTGTGTGTTCTACTAATACACACATTGCGATTCAAATAATAGCTGGGGGGAGCTAGGGGAAGGTCTGTAAAATTTCAGAACTGAAATTAGAATCTGAACTCTACTAACTGGAAAACTCTTTTGGTTTAGGTGAAATAATGCTGTTTGTACTTATTTACATTATCCCGTATAACTCTTATACTGTGAATTATATGTGGGGACACTCTCTGACTGAAAGTAGACATTTTATTTTACTTTTTTACAGCTGAACCAGGTTTGTTAATAGGCACCTTTTCACTTCAGAGGGTGTTGTACACTCTTGGCTTTGTTCCGCAAAATTTTATTTCAGAATGCTGGACTTAACAAAATACCATTTGACCCTTCCTATTAAAAGGAATTTCAAGTGATTGACATATAAGGAATAAGAAAAAAAAAAAAGGACTATGAAAAGTGGAGTTTTTGCAGTTTGTACTTGGTATAAGATACAATTAATTCTCTTGAGACATCAACAGTAATGTTAGGCAGCCCTGATGGATGAGGCCAGTTACAAGGATACGCTTAGCAGTCTGGGAACTTTGCCTGTCTTGCTGCGGGTCCATTAGACACTGCATCTATAAAATTAGATTATTGTAATTTGAAGATAGTACTTTTTAATGGCTGATCTATTGTGAATAAATCTTGGCTAGCCTCTGACATAACGTTAGTTGAGACTTACTTGGCTTTGTTGAAACTGGCTGGTAAACTCTAAAAATGGCAATCTGGGAGACCAGAAGAAATTACAACTATTAAGAGATGGTCTCTGTTATCCAAAGAGTTTGAACCAAGGTCATTTTGATTTATTACCAGTAGCTTTAGCTGTTCAATATGCTTATTTTCCTGCTTGCTGCTGCTGATAGTCCTGTTAGGGTTGTTACAGAATTTGCACGTGCCCTCAATTATCCTTGTCTCACCAGCTTTTCCAATATCCATTGAAGCAGTAGTAGCAGCTGACATAGCTCCTGCCTCTGGCTGTGGGTTTTGCCCTGTCCCTTGAGACCAGCTAAGGAACAGCAAGGTGGAAAAGGAAACAATGGTAGCTTCTTTTCATGTTTACCAAGTTTAGGGTGTAGTAAGACCTTTATTATTTTCTATTTATATATTTTTATTTCTTATTTATAAATTTTTTTTTGCAATTTTTGCTTTTCTATGATGATGACAATTGGAGGATTTTCTTGTGTGTGTTTTCAAGGCAGATTCTGTCTTGAATTCTGTTTTGGTGACACAATTTTGCTATTTTGAGCATTTGTTTTGTCCTCAGAGTAATATGTGATGAAAGAACATGTTCTTTTGTGTTTGGATTTCTGTTTGAGGAATTTTCTTTTCTATAGGACATGAGTGGTAAAGCCATTTTGTTCATTTAGTGATTGTAGGGAGCCTTTGACAAATTCTGCCAATAGCAAGTAGATGGTGATACTTTAACAGTGTTTGTGTTTACTTTAAAAATCATTTGGATTGTTTTGGTAAGGGTTTGTATCCTCCTTAATTTTGATATCCTGCAGAGAAGCTGAATCTTCCTGTTGAAATGCTGAGCTTAAGATCTCAACAATACCCTGCAGCACTGAATTTCAGAGATTAAATCTGTATAAAAGAATTACTTACATTGATCGGTTATTATGTGTTGCGTGTGTTGCTTTCAATGTTATTAAAAGTTTCTTTATGCTCGGGTTGTGAGAGAGGGCTTACAGTTGATGCCCACAATTGGTTTTTTTCCTATAGATTTATAAATCTTTCCTTCAATTCCTCTCTGCTATTTCACCAAGTAGGGTTTTGCAGCACTATTAAGTAAGCACACGGCAGCATACACTTACATTGGTTTACCTTGGAAGTGCTTTGCCCCTGGCTGATTGTGGGGGAGATTTTCTCTGAGCTGCGTGGGTTCTCAACATAGCAAGGTTTATATTGACTGATTTGTATTTAATAAACAAACTATGACAGGCATAATAATTAAATGTCTAAACAGAACAAGATGCTCAGATTTTGAAAACAAGCCTGTTAAAGAGCAACTGAAAATTTCTACTTGCAAAACACTTATGCCACTTGGCATAAAAATGCCTTCTGTCAACATGGTAACTGTTGTCCTCTTGGTTTGGGGTGATGGAGAAAATGAGCTATGAAACCACTTAATTTTTAAGATAATCCATTTTTGCAGTCATTTTTATTTTTGCATCAAAAGAAGGAATACCCTTACCATTGAAGTTTCTATGGCTGGACACTGCAAAGAGCTGGTGGACCTCCTGCAAAAGCATTCAGCATCTTGAGTCAGGGACAGAAATCAGTAATTCAACAAACTTGCCCAAGAGGAAGCTCTAATTTTCCTACCTTTATTTTTCATTTTAAAAAACGTATTTCAATGGAAAAGGTACTGTATTAACAGTTCCTTGGTATCTGTACAGAGTAAGATAATTTTTGCCTCTGTTCCTTCACTGATACAAAAAAAAAAAAGTATCTTCACAAGTTAAAACAGGAGTGCCAAAGCTCATGATCTGTTTTGATCTTATTCTGTTTGTATTACTGCCAGAAGAGAGTTCATCATTAATTACGTGGTATGAATAGGTCTGGGCTTCAACTAATTTTGTTCAAATTCAAAAACCATTCTTTTTCTCCCAGTCTTTGTTCAGTTAAATCTAATGGTTTCCTTTGAAGTTTAGGACAGAGTGCTTTAGAGTCTCCTTAAGGTAGCTTTTCCTGTCATGTTAACCACTGTTCAGGATGTAATACAAAGATTGACATATTTTTGTATTCTTGGCTGTTAATATATTTAAATATGTGTTCGTTTCTTCATTCATTTGTGAATTTGTAAACTCATATCAGAGAAAATGTTCCAACCTTAATAGAAATGAAATTCTAATTACTTGAAGGTTCCTGAGTAATGTAGGTAGGATAAAGGATCAATTCATGCAGCAGAGTATCCTTTCCTTGTGTAGTCTGATGGGGTTTCTCTATGATCAAATCTGTTTGTGGTTTTTTTTTTCCTTTTCTTTTTAACTTGATGTGTTCAGAAAACTCAAATTACTTCATCCCAGAAAGACTCATAAAATTCCCAAAGTCGTTTTCTTTACCAGATAGTAAGCCTACTCTAAATAGAGTTATTAAATCTAAAATTACTGGTCATTCTTCTGATCTTGAAGACTGATTTGCCACGTTTTTGAGAGGTTTTTATTCCACCTGTTGAGACTAGCTATCAAACTTAATAAAGCTCCCTGATAAATTGTTCTTCCTTTCCTCTGTGGGAAAAGTATCAAAAGTGGCTAAAATTTCTAGTATAATCTGGCTGAATTCATGCTCTATTTCAGGGTAACTTGTTCATTCATCTAGGCTGACTTTACCTCAGATCCTAGCAAGCACCTGTTTCAGCGACACCATTTATTTTTAATTGCTTCTCCACTCTTAGAGCAGTATATTAAAAAGATACTTATTATCCTGTCAGCCTACAGTAGATGTGTTGAGTTCTGTGTGTAGTCTGTGATGGTACTGTGAGCGTCCTCTCAGCTAGCGTGATTTGATACTCCTCAAGAGTACAAGTGTGACACTGCCTTTGGTGGCCTGCTAAGTACGTGGCTGGGTCTGCCTCCCAGAGCACTGGGGCAGTGCTGCAGTTATGAAAAGGCAGTTGCAGTGCCCACTGAAGCCTAAGCATTATGCCAGAGCTGTTGGTACTGTTTGGCTGGGTTTGCTGGAGCTATTTTTTTCAGCCACATGCAGCACACTTTGCCAGTTGGAGCACTGAGGATGTAGTCTGACGGTAGCGGTTCTTGGTGTTAATGCCCCACTGGAAGACATGGAGGACAATTGATGTTTGAGGTTTGTTAGGACTTTTTTTCAGATGCTCTGTATATGTTTCAGGAAGATATACTTGGGTGAAGCATTCAGGATTTTCTTTGTTATTCTGAAAATTTTCTTCCTGATTTGTTTTCCTCTTCTATTAATACATGGGTTCTGATATACGTAGAGCCAGCGGCAACTCTCTGTGGTCTCTCATATGATCTCCCTATGTGCATATCTCTTGTGTCACAGCGTCACTGACTGTGCATAATGCTTTAGATACAAAGTACTATTGTGTGTTGGGCAGCTGAACCTCTCTGTTTATTAACCTATTGTAATCTTTAATTCCTTGATTCAATTTACCCACACCCAGTTGTCTTGAAGAAGAAAAAATGTATTTGAGATCTTGATCCATCTTATTACCATTAATATTTTTTCATATTATGTTTTATATTTTTTCCTTAATGAATTTACTTTCTGTCAACCTGACAACAGAAAAAAAAAATGCACAAATACCGGCCTTGGTGTCTGCCAGATGCAATTATTTATAGGTCGTTTATTCTATATTTAATGACCAGTCCTTTCTAAATAAGACTCTTGCAAAATTATCCTATAGCTCAAAGGGAGTTTTTATGACTGACAGCATCATAATCTGGTATGTTTAAATCTGGTTTCTTCACATACTTAGTGTTGAAATGGCTCTTCCAAGAGCCATCAGTGTTTTTCATGCCTTCTGATATGAGTGGGAGGGTTCATCTTACCTCAGACTAAACTTATGATGGATATTTAATGACACATAAAAAGCATTGACTTTGGCTTTTTGCTGTTTTTTCAAGATCTGCTTGGAACTCTCAGAATAAATATGTTGTACTCATACATATGACCACAGATGATATTCTGGTACGTTTTGTCAATTTGGCAGGCATATAGATAATTGATCTCCCAAAATACTTCTGTAAAAAAAACTGTTGGGAAAATAAAACGAGCTTTTAGTTTTTCTTGTTGTCTTTTATGAAATGCCACTTCAAGTCAGCTGGACTTGAATCAGTCTCTAAAATAATAGTATGTGGGCACTGAAAAAAATGCAGTTTTAACAATAGCTTAGCAAAATATGAATTTGGGTAAGCTTCATAATTAATCACAAAACTTTAAAGAAAGAATGAATGAGCCACCAGCATGAAGAGGTGCAGCCACCATTTGATTTTTGTTCAAACACTGTCAAAACTAGTAGTTCTTTTTTCATCCATTTTTGAGTCACTCGTATCAGGTTGGCAGTGCCTGTTTTGCAGCTCATTACAGATGCTGGTGGAGAGGGGGCAGACTTAGAGTTTAATAAACGTACTAGAGGGTGCTAGGGGTGTTGTATTTTGGGCAACAGAGGCTGCAGTTCTGGACTAGTAGAAATGTCTTCTCAAACATGCAGCCAGCACTGCTGGGATGGCGACAGTTTCCAGGAGCTGCCCGGTCTGGTGCGTTTTATAGATGTATATGAGTCACCTTAATGATATTGTAAACACCTTCAAGCTTTGGGCAAAGACAGACTGCCAGAGCCTGGAGCCAGTCTCTCACTATAGCAACTTTTTGGGTGGTCTGGGAAAGCAGTAGAGATATAACCTCTGCATGATATGAGACAAACTATTCTTTTTCCCAATGACTTATCTGTCTGCATGTGAAGAGAGTTGTTCAGGACTGATGGGAAAGGAAAAAACAGTGAGGTGCACAAAGCCACTCTTGACAAGAGTCATATAAATATCTGGGTTGTGTAGCCAAGTGATTCTATGTCAGAGGTACCGCTCTGGACATGTGCACGTGGTAGTGCTCCTGCTAGAAATATAGTTCTAACGCTTGAGGATATTTTGATGTTTTCAGGGCTTTTTTGAGAGGCAGCATATTGCTATTAAAATATATTCCATAAAGTTCTCTGTACAGAGTAACTATAAATAACTCAGTTAATGCTTTCTACTAAAATCTGAAGCAGTGAGGGCAGGATTTTTTTTTTACTTTGGTTGTTGTTAAGTGCGTCAGGCTAAAACATTCTTTCAGTAGCCATATAAATACTACTTTGTCAAGCTACAAAGCTTGTATCTGTTTTGGAAAGACAATCTCTCCATCTTGGCATCTTGGCCAGAAACTTAGCCATCAATTTTCCCTTTTTTTTCCCCTCAAGTTTTAACTTGGATGCAACAAGTTTTAATAGATGCAGTTTTAACCAAATGCAATTCTAAGTGAACTAAACTTAATTACCCTTTAAAAAACCCGAACAAACACCAAACAGAAATACAAATAGATACCTAAAAGTAAGAGACAATAGTCAAACCTATCTTAGTGCTCCTTAGGTGACCTGGAACATTTCTATAGAATCTTGCCTCTGTAATTTAAGTGCTGGCAATGTCCTTTGGGAATGGATACTTTGAGTACTTTATTCTTTTCATCTGTGGATTTTTATTACCATTTCTACCTTGACTATATCTGCTGAATTTGCAGTGCTGATTTCAAATAGTTGCTGACTAAAGATTTTACCTTGAATTTTCCTTCACTGTTTTGCAAAGTAGTTTTGTTTGTTCTTGTTGGGCAGGAAGGGTGTTAATTAAGCTTAAGGGATTGTTGGATTCTGTAAATGTCAACATCCTAGAGTGTCCTTTTATTCCTTCTCTGAGGAAGAGAGCTCTTAGAAGATTCTCATTAAGTTATTGTTAACACCATAAAATCATGTTTATTTATGAGGAAAAATAATATTTTGATTCTTGACCGGTTAGTGCAACTGTGAGCTAACAAACTTATCCATCCCAAGCAATATCAAGATAATCAGGGCCTTTTAGAGAGATGCACAGGCCAAAAGAAAAGAAGGTAGCAATCATATTCCCACTTATTGTGTATTAATATATGATTTTTCAGTCCAAATTAATGTTGCTGTTTACAGTTGAAAAGTGTTCATATAAGATGATCGGGGGTTGCATGGAAGGAAATAGACAACACATATTTTGTCCATAAAGAAAAAAAATAAATTCTGAGTGTGTCTATAATATTTGTTTGTGATATTCAGGCCCTATAAAAAGGTTTTGTATGAACTTACATGGTCACAAGGTGATTGTAGAAGTAAAATAAAAACATCTTACTAAGTAATTAATGTATATGGCAGTGGCTGTTTATACAATATTTGTTGATCTTTTGCAAGGCTCGATAAAGTTGATATGTTAGGATATTTTGCTGTGTTTTACAGATGGGTGAACAGTGAATGGGTTGCTGCTCAAAAGAGCTGATGAGGGGCTTGTGTGGCTGCTGTGCAGCTTTGTAAAGGACAGCTAAGTACCTCTAAATTTTAGATAATTTGAAAATCAAGGAATGGTATTTACCCAAGACTTAAATATGGTGCAAACAAAGGAAAGAGACACTTTCTAGTGACTAAACAGGTACAGAGTCAGTGCTTACTGTGTTATGTTGGGAAGTCTGAGCTCCTGATCCCTGACTGATGGATATTCAGAATGTTCCCTGCAGTATGCATACCATAATATATGAGGAAAAACTGCAGATTTAAATTTTAAAATACAGTGTTAAACACTAAGAACAGCAACTGGATTTCCTTATGCATGGCAGGGACAGGAATGAATTCACCAAAGAAAGGTAGAATTATCCACATTGTGAGCACCTTATGGTCCTCATGTCTGTTAGAAAGGAAGCTGCCTGCCACAGACTTGGGTGGTTCGCCAGCTGCCATTTAGGTGTACTGCCTGGAGTGACTGTCAGGAAACACGGACTTGGTATGAAGCAAACTGTTGTGTGTTACTGTATTTGGAAGAATTTTTCTAAGAATGTTTATACATAGTGAATCCTGAAAATATTAGCTCAGAATTAAAAATGTGTAAACAAATAAGCTATTAAGCAAACAAATTCAATAGGAAATGTTTTGTGTATGAACTGTAAATGTAGTAGTACTGTGGCATCAAACTGCAATGGAGAGATTTAGGGGAATAGAAATAAAAACAAGCCTAAACTTTGCACCTTCCTGGTGAGGGGGCAGAAATCTAATGGGCAAAAAGTGATTAAATAAAAAACAAATTGGCTAGTCCTTTCTCAAAACTAAGGAGGTGAGAAGGAAAAAAAGTACTTTCGGTAACTAAAATTTGAGTTTGAAAAAGTTTCTCTTATGATGGTGTCCTTGTCCTTTTACATCTAGAGATTAAGCATGAGCTTTTGAAATACATAGACAAGGAAATTGTGTGAGGTTTTCGATAAGCGTATCCTGTAGATCTTCAATTACAGTATCGTAGTGAAGAGAGAAAACTAAATGATGTAGTGTCTCTTAGGTAATAGAATATATGGCATTCTAGATAATAAACAGCAATGCCAGATAAACTTTTTCTAAATTCAACAGAATTGGCTCATAGTGTTTCTTTTTTCAGTAGGAGCTTTGTTATATGTACGTACTATTTCTTCATTTCAATTCACTTCAGATCCTCAGAATCCTAATGTTTTCATACTTTACCCTTCAACATAGCATCTAGCTGTCTACAATGTGATAATGTGAGCTACAGAACTACTCTTTGCAAGGGAGAAATTTTAATTTTTTAAGGCATGGAGTGATGAAACACCTTGATGGTAGGAAAAGGACAAAGGCATTGTGGCTGTGTCACATGGGCAGAACACAGGCAGGCACTAATGGGGGGAATAACATTCCTCTCATTAACTCCAAATCTGAGAATCAGGACAGATTTCATGAAGTTTCAGAGTGAGTGGGAATGTTCTGAATAATGAATAGTGGTGTGCTAAATTATTAATACTTTATCTACAAACTCTAACATGAAGTACTTGTATTTGAAAGTGTTACTGCTCCTGTGGACTTAGTTTTCTCTTGGCTTATGCTCTGATAAGATTTTTTCATGCATAAAGATGTTTCTTCATTGCTTTCTTATTTTTACAGCTTTTTAAATTTTCTTTCCTTCCCCTTGACAGACATCTGTAACTTTGTTTTCCTTCTATCTTTTCTTACATTGTCATTTAGGTTTGACTTTGTGAGGTTCTGACACTGTGCTTGCGCTTCCCTTGGGGTTTTCCTTAGAGGCCTTTTTGTGGTCTTCCCCTGTTCCCCAGTGGTTTAGGAACCATGGCATAAACTCCCTTCCTTGGAGCATTTTCAGACTTCCTCCTACACACGTGCATGTTCCTTGCCTAGATGAATTATTTCAAGTCTATATTCGGAGACAGAGATCATCTTGAGGATAAATCTGTGTTGCCCACAGTGTTGCAAATACCAAACAAATTCATGGTTTTATGTATTAGTTTAACTACTAAGAGAAGATTTCGGCTAATTAGTTAAGAAATGTTTTGGTGTAAGTATTAGAAGACTGTGTCATAAGATAGTCCAGTGAATATGCTTATGTCATTTCAGTTTTAGTAGACTTGAAATTACTTGAGCTGTTCCACTCATGCGATGGATTTTTTATTTTTTTTTCTGACTGCAATTAGTAGATTTTAGTAAAATGTATGAAACAGCAAGGCAGACTCTTCCTGGGTTGGACTAGGGATGTCTTTTGGGGGGAAATATGTAGGGTTAGTATTTAACCAAGAGACACTATGGAAAGGAGTGCTATTCTGCTTTTAACAGAAGGCAAAGTGCATTTAATCCCTTACTTGGACTTGGATTCCTGGACTTAGTTCACCCTTTGAAACTGGGTGTCCAAGTGGTGAATGGTTCCCCTGAGGAATGGCAGCTCGTGGTATTGCAGTCCTCTTATGTCAGACACCTCAATGCAAAGCTCTAATAGAGATTGCATGTGCTGACTAGCTTCTGGTGTTACTGCTGCCTCTCACCACCCCCCTTGTACATTTAAGTAACATCATTTGAAGAAGCACCTTGAAGTCAGACACGCTGCTGTCCCTACCTCCGAGTAGAAACCTCGGACATGATGATTCTTTGTGCTCTTGCTTGCTTTCTCAAAGTATTATGCAGTAGTTGCAGCATAACAATCTGTGATTTAAAATCCATATACTAGGTACAGCTTATGGGAGTTGAAGTTGCAATTAGTTACGCTTTTGCTCTTTCATGACTTCTTACAGGCAGCTGCTTCATTTGTTAAGGCCAAGCAAAAAAATAAGGATTTTAATGTTCCTTGCTACACAGGGCCCATGGATCATGAAGGGCTTTCGTTTTGGCATGCTCATTGGAGGTGAAAGCTGTTGTTTGAACTTTCTGTGGAGTGTAAAGACTGGTTAGGTCAGCTGGTTTCTCCTGCCTCAGCACCCTCAGGCACTTGTCTCCCAGCAGTCTGCCGTAAGAATCCGCTGACCATCTCTCAATTCTCCCCACACAGCTGCAAAACCCATTAGGATGTTTTAGTGCTGATAGGCAGAAATGCTGTAAAAATGCAAATTTTCATCTGCTGAAGGGCAAGACTCGAAGAAATGTTTTTTTAAAATGTTTCACTGCTGAATAAGGGTTATGGGGAGTTGATACAGTTGGAACGCAGAGTTTTAAGCAATAGGAGAGAAGCTTATACTGTCAATAAGATCATTAGTATTTTGATTCTTAAGTCACTCAGGACTTTGGCACAGACTGTTTGCTTTTTGTACTTCTTTTTTTTTTTCAAACAGAAAATAATGGGCTAAGAGGTAGTCTTCTGCTCTGTTGGTGTACAAAGAACTGCTATGTAGGCTCCAAAAGGGCACTGTCTGTTTTTACCTGCCTAAATACTATACTTAGAAGATCTATAGAAAAGCCCAAGGTAGAAGAGTCAGCTTTCCTTCAGCAAATACTTTAACTTCTTGCACATATTAATGTTCTGTAGAGCTGTGACCAAGTGAAATGCACAGGGTTGCACCCTTGACTCTTTCAGTGGAGTAGTGAGCTGGAGATACTGTTCTATTTTTTCTTTAAAAGCAAGACAATTTAATGAAAATAATGGTGTTTTCAGTTACAAAAGAAATAGATGATGATGTCCAGATTTTGGAACAGGCTGTGACTTTTGATCAGAAAGCTGATCGTCTCTCAGCTGAAATAATATAGTGGCTGTGTAACTGTTGATATTCAAGAATTTTTTGAAGGATGTTACTTCCTTCCCTTACCAGAGGCTGGAAAAAAGGGAGAAATTGAGTATATTTCTACTTCTTCCTACTGTACCCTATACCAACAATGCAATAATTTCATCCTGTGTTAGTCCTGCTTAGCCCCATATGGGCTGTTCAGGCGTAATGTGCGTGATACGTTCTCTAAAGTGCGGTCGCCTATATTGAGGTACTGTGTTTGTGTTGCTGTATTTCATCTTAGCTTTCAGTTTTACATCAGATGATACATAACGAGGACAGGAAGGATTAGACCCTTGCAGTTCAGCAAGTTACTTCCTCTGAGGATTGTCACACCTTCAGAATGTTTTACACAAATATAAATAATAAGCCAAAATAATGTGTCTTTTCCAGGTAGTTCCTCATAACACTACTGAAGCGCATATTGAATGTTTTGTGAGTATTGCTTGAATCAGCAGTATCGAGAAACAAGTAGCTCTTTGTTGTAAAGTTTCCATAGTGATCTCAACAGTATGCAAATGTGGAATTAATGGATATGCTTCAAGATTGTCTAATTTTAGTTTGAGCAGCCAGGAAAGGGGCATAGTAATATATTTGAAGATTCTCACAACTTATTCTGAGAAAAATCTGGTTGGTGCAGAGCCGTCTGTGGTTTTCAGTGCAATGTGTAAAAGCCCCGTTAATAGCAGCAAAATACAAAGCAAGCAGCAGAAATCATACACTCTGACAGGGGAACGAAGCCTAAAAATTTCTATGGGACACTTAACGCTGTCTGAGAGGCTCAGTGGTGTTGGCACAAATGTATGCTTTCAATCAAATTAATAAATTTATCCACAAACAATAAAAGATTTGCTTTTAATTTATTTGTGATGTACTTAGATCAAAAAGTAAGCACTCAGTTTTTAAATGCTACCTTTTATTTAAAACTAGCTTATTTAATATTGGAAGTAGATGGTCTTTCATAACAATCAGTTCTTTGTTGCATCTTCTCTCTCCTTCTCCTTTGCTCTCCAGCTTCAGCAATCCATGATGATGATATGTAACTTTTTCCCTCTTCCAGGTTTCAGGTAATCCGAATTCATTGAACTCATACTGTTACTAATAATGTGGTAATGAAGAGGGAGATTTGTTTGACATATTATTTCAAACTTAATGGATTCCCTGTGCCTCTCACCATCTAGCAAGGCAAGAATGCTGATTGGCCTTTTATTAATACTGTGTATAGTGTGGGTCATTCTTCCTAGACATTAGTTACAGGTTAGGACTAGAAGATAGCTGGAGGTACAGTGGGAAAGCAACTAACCCTTAGTTATTGTTCCTCAGTCCCAGGTAATATTCTGGTTTTGTCTTTGGTCAAAAGTAGCAGCAAAACTTTGAGCTCCCCTATCCATGACTTTTTTTTTTTTTTTCTTATGAGTACATGTAAATATTTTCCTGTTGTTCAGTGCCAATGTTTTAGAAAGCTAATGTATGCTAGCAGGTCATGCATGCACAGTGGCCAGCCTTGACGCTGTTTGTGCAGAACACCCGATTGCATGAGATGTAGCATAAATGACAATTACCCATCTCTACATCAGAAAGAGGAAAAGATAAAGAAAGGTTGTTTGCTTATTTTCTGAGGAGTGTATTTCCAGCAGGTTCTTGTTATTATTATTTTTTAACTATTTTTTTTAAATCTGTGAAAGCTGTTTGCTGTTGTTTAAGCAGCTGTAAGTTAACTGCCCACCACACTCTGGCTTGGTGTGATGTTGGAGCATGTCGGTGACACAAACAATCCTGTTTCAGTAACCATTCACTGTGTTTTTAAAAAACATGTCCCATTTCCACTGGAAAAAAAAAACATTTGGAAGCAATAGAAAGCATTTTCAAGCTGGTAAGATCTTACTGTTAATTTGAAAGCATTGGAAAAAGGGATTTTCGTTACAAATGCCATTATTTTGTGTATGGCTACTAATTAGAAGCAAAACATTTCTGTTAATGCTTAGCAATATTCTGCTTAAAGCTTACAGAAATTTTCTTATCTTTAGTGAAGTGGGTTCATTCATGTTGTTGTTGCTCCTTGTAGCACAATATAAATCCCAAATTTCAAGTAGTCAATAATTCAACTAGTTAGTTCCTGGGATTTGTACAAGAAAGTGCTTTGCGCATGTGTTTTGTGGGTTTAGGGCTTTGATGGTTTTTGATAGAATAGTTGGTGTTTTCTACCTACAACAAATTTGTTTATTTTAAAAAAAAAATATTTCCCTCCGGAATGCTTGGAAGGGAAGACACCGAAGAGGTAGGTCAGTCAGTCAACCAAGTGCAGCCAAATAGAATCTTGACATCTCACCAACTACAGAATTAAACAATGTGAAAACTGAAAAAAATCCCCATTCCTTAACTTGTACAGAGCTGCTTGTTTCAGGGGGCAGGCAGGTGGGAGGAGTATTCTGTACATATTATTAGGTCAACAAAGCTTCTTAGAGGTTTAGGTTTTTTTAATGAATTTCTTTTTACAGCAAGTGCCTTTATTGTTCTGATCTTTATTTTAGCTGTTTGTTGTCTTTTAATTATTTGACTTACAATAGAAAGCTTGCAATAACAGAAAGTGTTTGATTTTTCATAAATGATACCACCCTCATCAGGCAGTATATTTATTTGCTGAGGAGAAGACAGTAAAGCATTTTTTCAGTTTTCATATGCTTTAAAGCAGAACTCATTTCTTTTCCATGAGATCATATTGTTACGGCTCAGTGATGTATTTTAGAACTGTGCATAATTATAAGTTTACGTGGCTATTGCTTCTTGTTTTCAGTAACTAAAATGACAGTATATAATAATGGGTAAACATTTTGTGTTCCCATGTTTTAACATGGATTTACACTAGAGTTGTGATTCTCATGTATTCCATTTCACAGACTCTAAGGCTGGAAATTTGAATTTATCTCTAAATTATAAGACGTGAAAGATACATTGTTGTTTTAAATAACAAATGTATGACTCGTCTACCCACACTCAGAGTTATAAATACAATGCAACTATTAAATGCTGAATTCAAATTCAGCCATAATGAATGATATAAGGAAGAAGAACTGTCTAGAAGAATACATAGAGTACACAGATGTAAAATACTATCAGAGGAAGAATTAATTAAAATGTAAAAGCAATATAAATGAAAAGAAATGAAAAAAAATTTAAATTCATTTTAATTTTCCACCAACACTGCACCTTCTGTTACTTAATTTCTTCTTTCTTGAGTGTCATGTGTTCAAAAAACAAAAAAGCCAAATCACACACTAAACAATATTTGGAAGAAGGTTAGGGTAGATGACCTCCAGGGGTACCTTCCAACCTGGATTATTTGATGTGACTGCTGTTTTGTTTGCTGGAATTCCAATTGGAGCTCCTTATTCTCTTCTGCAGTGGTGTTCTTCCTTATAGTTACGTGAGCTTTTTATGCCCACTTCTCAGAGGGGTGTCTGCCTTCCCTTGGATTCAGTATGACATAGGTGATTTTTCATTCTGGCAATTTGTAGTATCTTTGTTAAGAGTTAATTCTGAGTCTTTCAGCAGAATTTCTTCATGTTTTTTCTTTTTTTTTCTGCAGATCCCAATCATGATACAGTTTCTTATCAGGGACTGGGCTAATGCCTCAAAATTGCTCTTTGCAAACTTTCTGTATTTTCACTTTCTTTTTGTCCTCTCTGCTTCGCAACATTTCCCATGTTTCATATTTCATGGAGTTTATCACTCCTCAGGTTCTGTGGATTAGTTGAAAAAAATAACAAAACATCCTCAGAAGTAGCTTTGAGAGAAATAAAGCTATCTCAACTGTTGGCTGTTTTGTTGGAAGATGTTGCTTACAGTTTCAGAAAAGGATTGTAAAAGGTTATTCTTATGTCTGTTACGCATTTCACCAGTCATCTGGCTTTTAATTGGTCTATTTCCTTAGTCTTGGTATCTTTTCACTTTTTTATTACTCTTTGAAATTTACAAATTATAGCAGTCATACAGAAGCAGGGAATGAGAGAGGTCTGGTTTAATAAATTTTCTGAGCTAAAACTTGTTAATAAAGTAAATAATGACTGTAGAGCCTCCTAAAGATACATTTCCCCACAGATATCTTTAGAATTAAATCTGAACAAGTAAATATCTGATCTGAGGCTCTTTCTTTAGACTGAGAATGGGGAAATCCTTTTTCAGATTTGTGAGATTATAATAGATCTTAAATATGTCTTTTGGTTTCTCATGGGGATATACATACCATTTTGGTTAACGGTTTGATTTTAGTCACTCCTAAGCAGTAGTCCAACTGTACTTTAACTAGATTTTCCATCTTCATACTGTTTAAGGGAAGAAATTCCTTAGGGAAACTGTAACAAAAGAAGCTAGAATTGCTTTAGAGATAGATGCAATACTATTTACATCTAGCAAGATGTAAATAGAAGTGCAAAGGTAGTATTAATGCCATTTTGAAAGACATTGATGAGTTTTAATCTAGAATAGTATGTGTAACTGACCATCAATAATCAAGAAGGTTGAACTCATGCTGAGTAGAAGGAGGTTCTAGGAATGAACAGTCTATTTTATAAAAAAGACACTAAAGGCACTTGGCTGTGCAGGGTGAAAGCAAAGAAGGAAAATTATTGTTGTCCATAAAAATATCACAGGAGAAATATTCTGGGGTGGGATCTACGTTACTGAGGATAAAGGATAGAGCAAGTAAAAGAATATCAATTGAAGCAGGTTTCTGCCTGCAAAAGCAGCAAGATAAAAAATATTCCAGTGTGACAAGTGGTTGTAAAAACCCTTCCTTGTTCTAGTATCTTTCTGTCATCTGGATAATTTAAGAATTAAAGCATATGAAACATTGCCTGAAGCAGCAAGGACAGGGACTTGATCACTCAGGAAACCTTTTCTGTTTGAAGTTTGGAACTTCTACTTAAGCTCATCCAGCAGGTCAGGGGAGGTGCTTCTACCCCTCTAATCTGCTCTCGTGAAACCCCACCTGGAGTACTGCATCCACCTCTGGGGCCCCCAACATAAGAAGGGCATGGGCCTGTTGGAGCCAGTCCAGAGGAGGGCCACAAAGATGATTGGAGAGCTGGAGCACCTCTCCTATGAAGACATGCTGAGAAACTTGGGGTTGTTCAACCTGGAGAAGAGAAGGCTCCGGGAAGACCTTATAGCAGCCTTCCAGTACCTACAGGGAGCCTACAGGAGAGATGGGGAGGGAGTCTTTATTAGGGAGTGTAGTGTTAGGATGAGGGGTAGTGCCTCCAAACTGGAAAAGGGAACATTTAGATTACCGATTAGGAAGAAGTTCTTTACTGTGGGGGTGATGAGGCACTGGAACAGGTTGCCCAGAGAAGTTGTGGATGCCCCATCCCTGGAACTGTTCAAGGCCAGGCTGTATGGGGCTTTGAGCAACTTGCTCTAGTGGAAGGTCTCCCTGCCCGTGGCAATATGATTGAAACATGAACATCTTTAAGGTCCCTTCCAACCCAAACCATTCTATGATTCCATGATTCTATGATTCCTACACACTGTCCATGGCTTACTGTGTTACCATGTAAGCTGCTTGTAGATAGGGTAATCTCATTTTAAAATCAGTATATCTGTTTCTCTATTTTCTGCAGCTAAAGGTAAGGTGTAGCAGACTTTCAGAGAATTATCACTAGAAAGCGTAATTGGAAGTCTTACTTGTTACTGCTGTGCTTCTTGTTATTGGGAAGCTGCCAAGATATCCATAAACCCCCTTAAAAAATAAAACAAAAAACCAAACCTACAAAAAAAGTCAAAACACAAAGCCCCACCCAAAACAGCAAACCAAATTAGACTTGCTTCATGCCTCTGATGTGAAGAGTTTGAATCATGATCATTTAGGCAGCAGTACTTAAAGGTCTGTCCCTAAATATTCTATACCGTCTGTGGAGATTTTCCAAGGCCCATGCTGCTATTTCCTAATGTAGTAATTCCTAGGAATTTACCAAAGATGGATCCCACTGTGTTTGTCACTACTGTTAGACTAAGAAGGAGTCCCACTAATGAAGAGCTTTCAGTCTGCCTAGACAAATCAGATATGGAGGAACAGGACAGGATGCACAGAACTGTGTCTTGTAGATTTAATAGCAAAACTGTTTTCTGCAAATGAAGTTGTTTGGAAGAGATTCAATAAGGAGAGGACTAACTAGAAGGAGCAAAACAAAAGCAAAAGATTTCATCTAGGATGTAATACACGGAAGAGAGAGGCAAGGGGGTGGAAAAGCCAGGGGAATGGAACAGTTCAAATTAGAGAATAACTAGAGCAAAAGGTAGTGGGAAAAAAAAAAAAAAAGATGGCGCATGGTTGGAGCAAGCTGTTCTGATGCAGACAATGCCAGGAAAATATGCAGGAGTCAGCATATTGTCTCTAGAAAGCTGAATGAACACCACAAAAGGAGTGCTCTGACCCCACTCCTTGGTGTCTTCCTAGCATTTCTTTTCTCAAGAGCAAGGAGAAAGAAAACCTCCCAAAACAGTTCATTAAAAAATGATGCATTTTGAGTACGTACCAGCAAAGTTTAAACGTCATTGTATAAAAACATCATCAAAATGAAGAGTAACCATGAGAGAAACCCTCTTTGTTCCTTGTTGCAACGTGCTCCACAATGAGCTGGAATGAATGTCTGAGCATCTGGGGGAAAAAAAAAAGAGGGAAGAAAATGATGAGAGATAAGGGAAAGAAAGAACAAAGTTGTAGTAGTCATAGAGAAGCTTGGATGGGAGAAACTTGTTATGCTACCTGAAGTTTGGCAGAGCAAATATGAGCTCTTGAAGTGCTGTTGTGACCCTGAATAAATTTCAGCTGTATGCAAAGGCTGATAAGACATCCTTCTTCATCGGTGCATTTTTTTAATAAGATCACAATGCAAGCTGTTTTCCCTTCATTGTTTTTAAACCCTATTGTGAAATCACAGTCTAAAAGGAAGTTATTCTGGCACGCGATAAGGTGCTGAAAAGTTTTGTAGCATATTTCAGATATGATGAGGACAGAGGTTTGTCACAGCCAAATTTTAGAGCTTCATGTCATGGATCATCATACCCTAACAATAGCCTAATGGAAGTGTCTTTAAGAAAGCCCAAATATCTAAGAGGAACAGATGGCAATTTCCATTCTTAGTCTGTGTCCATTAAATAGATTTCACATATATCCCCAAGGCTTATATCTGTTGTGTATAAAGCCATGAGCAGAACACTGCAATGTTTGACCTCTGTCTTCTTGTGCCTTCTTGTATGTGAAATTCAGTTACAGTGTACTCTGAAATGAATGATTATTAGTGTCTAGAGATATTGTTGCTTTCTGTGATATTAAAATGCTGCAGTGTTTCATCTGGGAACAAGTCTTGAGTATTTCAAACAAGTGATTGTTCAGTGAATTAAGATTTACTTGAAGCTTAAGAAATTTGTTTCTGCTCAACTTATAGGAATTATCCTATTAAAAAGGGGTGCAAATCTAAGTTCTCACAGCAAGCAAAAACTGCAAGAATCTAGAAATGTGGAGTATGATGCCTTTTCTATTGATTATGAATTTTGAAATGTCAGCTCTCATCAGAATGTGGGGTGAATCAGATGACTGCTGTGGCAATTTAGTTCAAATGTCTTTTTCAGACCTCTAGTGGCCTTACCAAACAATCCAGGTACATTTCTGCATTATATTGAATAGTAAATGTATTTATCTGAGTGGTGAACTTTTAAGTTAGTATGAAATTTATGGTATGTTTCAGTTCTAATTACTATTTAGACAACTTAGGCGGACTTCAAGAGCTGCTGACACTGGTTGGATTTAGATTCTTGCAAGTTTTCACCTAAAGTGAAATTATTAAATAAGACATTTGAATGTTTCCTAAAATGAATCTTTGTTCTGTCTCTTGGAAACTCAAATGTAGGTGTCACTGTTGCAGCCCTTCCCTTTAGCAAATACTTTCCATATGGGGTAAGGCATTAACTGTCATGGATGAAGCTGTGAAAGCTGGGACCATAAAGCACAGGATTTTCATCGGGATAGTGTATTGGCTTTCTGTTGAAACCAGTCTTAATTAAGTCTGTGGTTAATCTAGTGTTAATTTCTGGTATTAAGTTGGGTTCTTTCCTCTTCATGGGCCAAATTTATGTATCAAATTGAAATTGTAACTAGCATAAAACCTCTATCATATATATTTTTATTTCATTATGTTTTTACGCTTACCTTTATTAAATGTAAGCATGCTCATTTCTGGCTGCTCAGCTTGATAGTATGTTTTTCCTTAGCTGGTGTTGATAAACTTCATGTCCCAATCAGAAACCATGAGATATTTAAAAATTATTCCAATAATTATTCCGTAAAACATCTATCTGTTCTGACATACTAGGTTTTTATCTGTTTGGTCTGTATGGATATAATTGGATGCAGAAGGTATAAGAAAGAGGAGAAATTTTCTGAGCAATTAGGAATTGTTACTATACTGGGCTTTATCGTAGGACTGTGAAGCAGAAAGTTACAGTAAATTTTTTTCCTTTTGTTTACACTCATTATTTACATTTAATTCTGGAAGAATTAGGTTTGTATGTTCAGGACCCGTGAAGTATCTTCTATGCTGAATTGCTGAGAAATGCCAGATTGAAGTCTAGAGGTCCGAACTCCACATCCTATCTATTCAGTAAATTAACAGTCAATTAAAGTCAATTCAGTAAATTAAAAGATTTGTTTGGTCCATTGCATTCTTATGATGTTAATTCTATCTGGTAGAGAGAGATTTCAAGGTCTCAGCTCATGGTACCTGTTAGTGATTGCTAGTTGTCAGCTTTATTTTGCTTACTTGTGACTGGACTTTAATAATCAGTTATATTAATTTGCCTTTGAAATAATTTGAAAATACCTAGGTTATCTAGGTATTTTTCAACATGTGATAATGTTGTGGTTCAGGCTTAACATAACAGAGCTATAAACCTGAAGCAAAACCACGTGTTACTTTTTTTATCCAGAAGGGTCTTTACACATATTTTGTATGTCCCCCTCAATTGCATTCCTTTTTTTTTTCCTTTATGAGGGATTTGTTATTGAGTGTTAATGATGCTAAATAGTTTTATACAATGCAACCAGCCTTCATTTCAGCATCCTATTTATGAAGCAAGGCTCTGTTGATAAGGATTATTATGGTATGAGCCTGGATATGTAATAGTGGAGGGAAAAAGATCAGTATTGAGCTGGGCTGACCTGCATGATTCAAGAAAAGGCCTAAGTCTGCATCTAGCATATGAGAAGTCCTAAGAAAATCAATAAGGCTACTTAAAGGGTCAATGCTAAGTTGCACTTTATTTATATGTTTTTTTGAACTGAAGCAAATATCAGTCATGTCAGTACAAACAAATGAAGATCTTTAATGTTTGCTGTTTATTCTTGCTTGTGTTTTATTTTCCTCCCCATGTCAGTGCTCCTTTTTTATTTGATACTGTATATGACTGTTATCTTAGTTTCAGTATTTAAATGGTCATGACAGGCTAGATTGAATTTCTGACTAAGGTTCAGACTTGGTTTGGCACAAGGGAAATACTGTCCCCAGTAGGTTGAAGTGACTTTGTAAAACATCTGGTCAGTTCTTTCCCTCTTTTGGATGCAGTTTTGCCTTTGAGAACTGAAAGTTGCATCTGAAATATAACTGCGTAAATTTCATTCTATCACCTAAAATACATTTAATTAGAACTCATTCACAGGTTTAAAACTTAGATGACTTGTGTTTTTGTATAGCAGGTCCTCCTTTTGAAACTCTGTCTATGGTGTGTTACAACACAAATATCGTGGTGTTTGTCACTTGAGGGAAGTTGAAACTAGGATTTTATTGTTGGTGTGTTCTTTCCGAAGATGACAGTATGAGAGGGAGGGAATCATCTTTTTCTTGCATAACAATCCATGAGACAGTCCAGAGAGAAGCAGTATTCCTGGAGTGCTTCTAGTTGTTTATTCTATAGGCCTAGAGAATCGAGTCTAATCTTCAACTAGTAAAAAGCAATATTGTTCCAGTGACGTAACTGCTGACTGAAATTCTTACTTGTTTTTTATTCTATCAACCAAGAATCTGGCACCTAAAATCTGCCAAGCTTGATGGATGCATTGTGCATATCTACACACTGTATTTGGCTTGTAGACATCGTGATGAGTGAGCACAAAAGCAGTTATGTGGGAATAGCAATAACAAAGTGATCTCCAGGTTGATTATGGAAAATATAAAAAGGCCTAAGGTGTGAGGATTTAAAATATGTGTTGGTATACAGTTAGCATGCTTCCACGGCTTCTGTGGACTGATAAGAAAAACTGAAGGGAAACAAAGTGTAAAGGAGGGGCAGCCACAGAAGGGAAAAGCTGAAAGGCAACTTCTAATTTTATGCATTAGCTGAAATGCTTAAGGCTGTAGTCAGTGAACACTTGAAGGGGGCAGGGCTGTTTATTCCCACTCTTGTGCCACAGCTACCTCCTGCAGCTGCCACCCACTTGGCTGAAGGGGCCTGTGTCTTCTGAGTCCGGTCACAGATGGTATTCACTGGTTAGGAGATCTGTCCAACAGTTTGCAGTAGGTGCAGTTCAGCTTAACCAGCTCTACCTACATGTTACTTATCAAAATATCTGCATTACTTGCATTTGTCATATAAAATGCTGTGGCCCTTTCTTGTGTCTGGGTGCCCTGGTGGCATCCACACTGGCTCGGGTGGACAGACCAGGAGTGTGACTGAGGAGTCACTGACTGTCTGCTGTGATGAAGACCAGAAGCGCAGGACCAGTATGTGTCCCCTTGGCTTGAGGCAGCATGGCTAGAAGGAACGCTGCTTTGCTGCACTTAGTCATAGCTGTACTTCATTATATACTCCAACACAATGGTTTAATAGTCCCCTTTACGTGCACACCATCAACCCTGTTAAACCGCTCCTTTTTTATCCCACTAGGTTGCAGTTCACATGTCCAGGGACAGGGAAGTTAGGAAAATTGTTTCAGACCACCTAGCCGAACTTCCTTTGCCCTCATATCTTGTGGCTGGTTACCAGATTCTGAATATGAAGACAATAGGAATGGCTTCAAGCTCCAACAGGATAGGTTTAGACTGAACATTAGGAAAGAATTTTTCACAGAAAGAGTGGTCGGGCATTGGAATAGGCTGCCCAGGGAGGTGGTTGAGTCACCATCCCTGGACGTGTTTAAGAGCTGTTTAGATGCGGTGCTGAGGGACATGGTGTAGGGGAGAACTTTGTAGAGTAGGGTTGATGTTTGGACTCGATGATCCCAAGGGTCTTTTCCAACCTAAATGATTCTATGATTCTATGAATAATATTCCTTCAAACCAGAGACTGGTGCAATGTGTCTCTAAAAATCCAGCATTATTTCTTAAAATAATCAGTGTTAATATGCTCATTGTAGTGTGTGGAGTGTGTATCACTGAGTGTGTGGAATCATGTTGAAAATACATTTTTGTCAGGGAGGCACTGGAAGCAGCTTTTCAGTTAAAACATCATGCTAGTTGCTCTGTCACAGTCAGAAATGTTCAAATAAAGCTCTGTACCTGGAGCCCAAGGCTGCATATCTACAGAAAAATAATTCCATAAAACTGAAATTACCTGCGTTCACTGCAGACCTAATTCAAAGCATAGTCTTTCAGCATCCCAAGATTTTGTTTCTGGAGATCAAAGTCTTCATGACCAAATTCAAAAAGCAGAATTGCAAATGTCAGCAAAGAGCTTTTGTAGTGTGCACACACTCAGGCGCATGCACATATACAAACGCATATACACGTGCCTTACTAGCTGAGATTGTCAGTGTTAGAGGATTGTTACAGAGGTTGGGATATTCTCAATTAGTTGCTAATAATCTAGCTGCTTTTGTGTACTTAGTTTGAGTTCAGAGTCCATTTTAAATTCAGTCTCTTCTGCTCTCCATTTCACTTTTAACCATTGTGTTCTGTCATAAATTTACTTTAATGGGTCAAACATTTTATTTAAAATTGAAATCAACAGCATAGGTATATGATAGCTAGCAGATTTGATAACTTCTCATACTGGAAGAATTGGATGCGATTAATTACAAACTAAATATTGCAGTTTTCCTTTACTGGATATACCATGTCATTATCCAAATACGCTGCATGCCTTTATGCTCTGGAGTCTGATCTCAAATAAAATTGTAGCACTTGATCTCTCAAATCCTTACAATTGACTGCAAGGGGACTATCCAAATATACTGCTAGGTTGTGCTGTATATTCTCTTTTTTTAGGACACTTCTTCTCTGAACCCAGAAAAGAGAGTTTGTTCTGCATGTTTTTGAGATAGTAATTATACCTTGTCTAGAAGTATATTTCTTAATCCCTTTCAGAAACAAGAGCTGGAGCTGTGGTTCTGTTGGGGAGCTAAAGAGAAGATGATCTTAACCAGCATGACAGCTAATGAGTAGATTTGAGGAAGAAAAGTGGTAGGAGTGAGATGATGTAGAAGTGAAGGGCTTGAAGGTGATGTGGTGAAAACCTCAACTGGAAGCACTGGTCTGAGAAAGATGTTAGGTTTTGAATGAGTATTAAGACTCTAAGGTCTTAATAGGACAAAGGAGGAGCTGGAACTCAGTGAGGAGCTCTGGCCCGTCAGGGTAGGGGTCGATGGTTCCAGGGCTTCTGGATTAAGAAGGATAGAGGGGTCACAAGAGGGTATCTTTAACTAGGACCCTGGTGTAGGAACAGGACTCGTGCACCTTTCCCAGTCCACTTTTCTCTTTTTTGTTTTTTTTCTCCCCTGTGTCTGAAATACAGCAGCCTTATGACAAAGATAGCCTTTGCTCATCTTTCATTTCTTGATTATCTCATACAAATGATTGCAGTGTTTTCTTATCACATTTCTTCCCTTTAATGGTGAGTAAATTCAGATGTTGTAGAGACACTCAAGTGCATATGACCTGCATTTTATTTAGTGTATTACTCCGGATTGAGACAAACTGGAGTGAGTAATGTTCTACAGCTTATTATTTTAATATGGTGTGAAGTTTGAACTATCAAAAGAACTTTCATTTTATACTTGTATAATCATTACAGCTAAACTTTTCAACAGACAAAGCTATACATTTTTGCCAATAACCCCAAGTTTATTCAAGATACAGACATATAGCCTCTGCCTATTTTCACTGCCCTAGCCCTCTTTCTTCTCTAATTAACCCAGATGCTAAACTGAGAGTATCTCTAATTCCTTCAGAGGGAAATAAAATGGTGTGAGGTCAGAAACACAAACCTTGTCACTTTCTGACCAAAAAAATGTCAAAGATGAAGAAGAATCCTTAGCCTGGGACAGAATTCACTTACAATTGCTAAATGCAAGTCATGTAGCTGAGGTCAGAAGAGTCTTATTATTGAGGTCAAGGTCTATTATTTGGTAAAATAGCATTATACTGCTTACCACATTTCTGTTAGCTTAGAGGAGCTTGAATCTCAGCTCTGACCCTTTTCTCTCTCTGTAACTTTATAGAAATCATATAACATTACTTTTGGGTTTCTCAGTCTTTGTGAGGTAGGTTTGAGGATATTTAACTATATAACTGAAGAGGCTAGCCTATGTTGGCATTAACCAGATGAAATACTTAGAGCACCAGGAAATCAGGGAAGGGAAGGACATCTCATCCAACAGGTGTAAGGTTATCCGGTAATGATTTTGAGCATAGGAAAAGTCTGTTTTAATCACCATGCTACATTTGTTCTATTTTGCTTTGTTAATATGTCATTTTTGCAGAATAAATTGTCACCATATCTGCTCTTTCTTAAGGTCTGTGAATGACCTTCTCTCCTGGAAGTTTTTGTTATACCTTATTTTAAAAACCTCTTTGTGGGTCATGCTGGAACAAAAATGAGAGCTAAATTTAGCTTTTACTGATGGAAATTGGGGCTTGCAAACTCAAACTTTTGCACAGAAGGTTTAACAAAACTCTTCTTGACTAAGCACTGGAATTTTGCTGTTGTGCCAAAGGAAAAGGGAAGATTATGAAGGCAAAATCACTTAGTTCAGAAACTTGGTGATTGACTTTTTTTAACTTCTGAGCTTGGTGCTGACTTTTTGAGTGGGTAGGGAAATATATGCAGGGGGGGTTGGCAGAATCAGTTCATTATTAAAGGGAAGTCTAAACTCTGAAAACAACACTTTTGTCTAGTGCCCTAGCTAGATGAAATGTCTTTGTCTGCTAAAGAACACAAAGTACTTACTATTTGGTTAAACAAAAGACTAGGAAATCTATTAACAGATGTTATCTGTTTGTATAGCAGTTTTGCTAACTGGATTGCATTTGGCTTCTGTTTCATAATCAAACCCAAATTATAAAATGGCAGGAGCTGCATAGTCACATTTCTTGTTTAGAGCTTGTGCTGTAGACTGCTGAATGGTGTGCAGATTGAAAGGTGAAGAGTAAGTTCAGCCCAACAGTCAGGACAAGCTTCCTTACCACGAGGCACCTTGCCTCTGACAAGGGCCCTTTTAAGAGGAAGCTGAGTTTCATTTTGTCCAGCAAATTTGCCTTGCTACTTTTTTTGAATAAGTAAATGATTTTAACCTGTGGAACAGGAGGAAGAGCCCAGCTTTTTTGCATCTCTTGATGGTATCTGTACCCAAATGTATCTATAGAGCAATGACCCACATCCACAGCTCTTCCTGCATTATACTTTAAGATATAGCTTCTAGCAACTTCTGGAATCTGCGTCTGTAATACATAGATATAGCATTTTCCCGTAGCTTGGACCTAAATGTTAAGCTTCTTAGACTTGGAGATATTGGAGATATTCAAAACCTGCATGAATAACGTCCTGACCCCGACCTGCTTTGACCCTGCTTTGACAAGGGATCTACATGATTTCCAGATCACCTCAGCCCTTCATGACTCTGTGACAGTTACCTTTTTGGCAGGTTTTACTTGCCAAAGACAAAGATAGGAAGAATAGAAATTAAGTAAATGCTTTCCAGTGAGGCAGCAATTTGAGTATTCTCTAAATTCCTACTACAGCTGTCCTAAATCTGGTTTGTATGATTCGCAGTAAAAGTGGTGGATGTTGGGGGCACTTATAGAAGTGCCATTTGGATAAGTTGAAAATTTCATCTGTTTACCTAAAGACAGAATTGGGAAACTTGTTTGACTTGCCTTTATTTTTAAGATTCCTTTATTGAGTGTAGAGAGGAGCTTTACCTGCTGCAATTTAAGGAAATCTAGCAGTGAGGCAGTATGCTGAATGGAACACATCATTTCCATGAAGCAAAGGAGCATATTTTGAGTTGTCAGTATACTACAATGTTTGTTTAGCTTCTTGGACCCATGTGAATATACGTAAAACAATTTGCAACTGTTTTGAATATTATAGACAATAAGATCAGGGAGCCTTCCAAAAAGAACAGGAAATTAAAAGGGCATAATTCTTTTCTTAACGACTGGATGCTAGTTAAACAAAAGGAGAAAAATTAGGTAGCTTAGAGCTGTTTAAAAGGGAGAGTCTTATACAGAGACTGCAATGTAATAAAATGTCAGATGTAAAAGCAGAGCTAAGAGAATGCCAGGGAGTATATCTCTTGCCACGTTGCTTAGAGAGAAGAAATTAAATGCAAAGATGAGAGTGGCAAAGCAAGAAGAGACTATTTCTTTCTTCCCATCCTCACCTTAAGGATTGATTCCCACTGACTGCATTATAAGAAGTAAGCCTTTTCATGTTTAAGCTAATTTTGCAGAGCTTCAAAAGCTTAATTGGCTTTGCTGCATTAACAGTAGGTCATTTCCGCACTTTATTGTTTCGGGAAGTGTGGAGCATGACAGTCAGCAACTTCAGAGCGAGTGGCAGGGTGGCACACCGCTGAGAGCCTCTGGGAGCAGATGTTGAACCACAGGCCCAAAACTTGACATTCTTTACGATTTGGAACTTTTTAATAAAGAAAAAAAGTGCTTTTGTTAAGTGGTTATTTTTTCCTTATCTATTCTCAGGGTTGCTCTTGTGGAAAATATTCCTGAAGGGATCAACTATTCAGACAGTGCACCATCCCATTTGTCTCTTTTCCAAGGCTGGATGAATTTGCTTAATATGGCTGAAAAGTCTGTTGACATAGTATCTTCCCAGTGGGACCTCAATCACAGTCATCCATCAGCATGCCAGGTATGTTCTAGTCTAAGAAAAGGGTGGGACCTTTCTTGTTGTTTCACTACTATTTTATTATATACAGTCCTTCCCTCTAGCAGATCTATTTGTTTGGGTAGTCTGAAAAACCATTTTCATATGGGGATTTTCCTTGCCAATACAATAGTTTCTGAGAGCGGTGGCACACTTGCACTAGATAACACATCCACATATTCATATCACTTCCATCTTAGGGAGGAATGTCATTGTGTAATCTTAAGAAACTTGCAGAATTGTATCTATATTAACACACCCATAATTAGAAAATAAGTGTATAGATTTATGGATATTTGCAATTTAGGACAACTGATGAGGAAAAGAGCAAGCATGTGGATTAATTCTACAGCCAAATAGATGGATAGAATTATACTTACAAAGAACATCGTATGAGATGATTTCTTATACCTTTTCAAAATAAATTTTGGAAAGCAGCAGCGTTTGAGACTTCTGCAATTAAGAGCAATAGAAAAAATCATAAATCATAGTGAATGAGGCAGACATGCATTACAATGTTGCTGTGCCAACAAGTACTTTATTCTTGAGAGGAATCCTCTTAGAAATATGGTAAGGGCAGGTTTCCACTTAGTATCACGTGTGAAACTAAGATGTCAAAGAATTGATAGGCTGAGAGTATCTCCTCTTTTCCACCAAATGGATTCTTTGCTGAAAGAGTCAGCTCAGCTGACATGAAATGGGGTTAAAATACAGCCAAGTAACTGTAAGGAATCAACTTTGTTATACTATGTCATAAACTCTTCACTTTCCACTCTAGTTCTGTTGACACCGTGCAGTAAAAAAATGCCTTTTGGTAGATGATAAGGTAGAGACGGGTATTCCCAGCAACTAAAGATTATACTGAAAATAGCCTGTGTTTTCAAGTCATAGACTGGATTCTACTTCTTTTGAAAGAGGCTGTAGCCTAGTTGAAAGGCATACATTAACTACTCTTCAGAATAAATCTGCTATGTGTCCATTTAAGAGTGAAAGTCTGAGGTTGAGCAGCCAAATGGAAAATGTAATGCAAAATCTTCCTATTAGAATGCTTATAAATATTGGAAAATAGTTTATGAATAAATTTGAGTATCAAAATATTGAGATTTTTCACAATGTAATTATGCAGCTAAGCTTTATTTAAATTTATTGCCTAAGAAACTTCAAACCCATGTACTGTCATTAAAGCAGATGAATTCAAAGAGATAGTGCCTTAGATGTTTTTTAGGTTGTGCATGAGTTGGTATGTGAATGAATCTTTTAAAAATGTTTTGTCTGAAAAAAATTCAACATGTCATTTGCTTCAAAACCAGCGGAGCCTAACAAATCCCAAGCAGAGGACAAAAATAGCAAACTGAAAATTGGGATTTCAGTAGTTAAGCATCAAATCCATTCTCATGCAAAGTAAAAACTGTGAGATATTGCCAAATTTCAGAGCGGGGAAAGGAAGAGACATGAAAGATCTGGATTTGCCCTTTCATCCTCAAATGCACTGTTAAAGCCAGAAAAATGAAACGTTTCTCATAATATTCTATTCTAGTTATCTATTTCTGCCTGGTAGTAGTCTTACAGAAGTGAATAATTACTTCTGTTTAAAGGCAATTAATATTCCAGTCATTTCCTCATTTGTACAGCAGTGTGGGCCGAACAGCTGATCGATCTTTCTGTCAAGCTTGTCTATTCATCCTAAACCACTATATTGTTATTGGCCAGACTAATTGCTAAAGAAATTGCCAGGAGTCAGTGTTTCTTAGCAAATCGCTGGTGCAGAGAATGTACACAAAGCTTAGTGTGTGAAAGGGAGGGGAGAAAACTTTTATCGTTACATCTGCTTTCTCCATTTGTAAAATGAAAGTGAAATTTCAGAAGAGCTTCAACAGTTGTAATCCAGTAATGTTCTGAAGTATAAGTCAAATGTCCTCAAGTCATTACAATTTGAGTTCTGGGATATTTGCCCCAAAATAGCAGAAACATTTATGAAAGGTAAGGAGGTGAGATGTAGAATCATATCCTAGAATCATAGAATCATCTGGGCCAGAAGGGACCTTCAAAGGTCATCTACTCCGACCCCCCCGCAGTCAGTGGGGACACCCCAACTAGACCAGGTTGCCCAGGGCCTTGTTGCGCCTCACCTTGAATGTCTCCAGGGAAGGGGCCTCAACCACCTCCCTTGGCAACCTGTTCCAGTGCTCCACCACCCTCATAGTAAAGAACTTATTCCTAATGTCTAATGTAGAACTTCCAGGCAGTTTGGTGCTTAGTGAGTAAGTTCTACTTGTTCCTTGAATGAGTCTTGTTATATCAGAAAATAAGGACATAACCATTTTCCATACGGACACACATCCTGCTCTATAACTAGCAATTTCCATTTTATGAATATTCAAGGCATATTGCAAAGCAAGGTTCTCTACAAGAGCATTTCAACAGACACAGATTTTTGAAGGAGAAAATCTGAGTAGGCTAAACTGCTTTTTCTTAATTAGTTACGAGGTTTAGCTATGTCCTTTGTATATGTGTTTGTATAGTTACACATATAGTTACATACACACATGCATACAAATATATATACACACATATGTCCATTATACATATTGAAGAAAAATACAGTAGGAAATTCTGCAATTTTATATAAACCCAGTATACATATCAACCATATGTAAACATATTATCCATTTTGTCCAAATGTATATTGGACGTATATAGAGATATGTGCATATATAAAACTGCAGATTTTCCTGCTGTATTTTTCTATATTTTTGTTTTGGGGTATGTTACCTAGTGTCCTTGGCAGTTGCTTGTCCATGTCTTGTTGTTATAAATCTAAATAAACAGTCATTCCTGACTGAGCTGTTCCCGTCACCAGTGCTTTGCTCAGCTGCCTGAGTTCACGAGTCATGTTAAATTGGAGTCTTCAAATGCAAACACATGATGCTACAATGTTGCATGTACTTCCACAGCTTAGGTGGTCAAGTAAACAAATATTTGTTTGGCAAAATACTGAGTAGGCTTTCTACACCTGTTTTTCTCATCCAAAAGAAAACCATGTGTTTTGGCAACTTAGTGATGTCATCTGTGTGCATTTTCAAGATCGCAGGGTAGTTGTCATACAGAGGCTTTGAGATTTTTACGGAATGTAAATCTGTGACTTCTCCTGTGGCAATCCAATGTTTAGGGCTATCAGAGGACAACGGAAACAGAATTTTTGAAGATAGCTTTTCATTCATTTGCCGTAAAGGGAGGAGGGAACATAAGATCATGCCAATTTCATTATTTTCACAATTCATTTCTTCTGGCTCATCTCATGTTTAGAAACTCTAATTTAGAGTAATGTTTCATGGTTCCAGCAAGCCCTTCCTCACGAATTTCGTTTTAAGCTTAACAAAGAAGAATTAATGCCATCATGGTTTATTTGTATTGCCTCAGTTATGACACAGAAATCATCATAATCAAGCACATCTTTACACAAACATCTCTTCAGGTGGTGGCATTTCCCCGATGCAGGTAGTACAGACTGAGGCGTAGAGAAGAAATAAAAGAAAAGAGAGTTTTGAAAGTGAAAGCAATTTTTAACTCTCACTGAAATTCCAAAAATTGACATTCCTCCCTTTTCATTTGTTATTTTGCTAGAAGAATTTGAGGAGAGCACTTGAGTTTCTTGGTTCTGCATTAAATGGCAGAAATTAAATTTAAGGTTTCTTAATTTATTTACTCTATTGGTTTCTGCCAGCACAATATGATTTTTAGTGATGTTTTATAGATACACTCAAAGGTTTGATCAGAGGACAACTTTAAAAAATATTATTAAAATTATACAGAAAAAAACCTAGAAGAAAATTCTGGAAGTAACCAGTTTTATTTCTGTGAAAAGAAAAAGATAAGAGTTGTCTAACTACAGGAATCTAAGTTATTGAAGAGCACGCTATTTCCATTTTAGAGTACTTCAGTAAATACAGAATTTTTGTGTTCATACCTCCCCTATTTTATTTTTAATGAGGAATGCATGCTGATAAAGACAACAGCAGGCAAGGGAAATCAGCCAGGCTAGAATCAGTCTGCCCTAGTGACTGCTAAGAAATTGCTGTGGGAGAAATTTCAGGGCCTTTTGGTACTGATAATGTTGGCTTTTCTTAAATTCACCAGATAGCTGTGGCAGGTACAGTTGGGATTGATGTTCCAGATGTATGGTAGTTTAAATTTACCATGAGAATGTCAGTTTATACAAGTGATATATACTTTTTACTTCCTATTTTGCCACTTCCAGTAGGATTTTTGAAACAGCCCAGTGAAAAGCGTAAGAGAATGTTTTATCAAGATAAGCAGGTTTCTAGTGGTATTGTTTGTTAAAATGCAGATATGGGATAAGGTAGCACTCTGCAGTCTCATAGCACTTGGCTGCTGCTGTTTCTCAGTCCTCAGAAGCTGAGTATATAGAGATGATTCTGATCGCTGTCACGTAGTCGCGCAGCAGCCTGGTATTGTCTCGCAGAGGGAATGAGGTCTGAATGACAGCACGAGGGTTTGTATTCAACAGAAGCATTTCAAATGTGCTGACAGCAGTGACAAAACTCTTCAGATCTTCTGTCCTGTCTTTTTCCTTTTCACAGAACAGAACGGTAAAATTGCAAGTAAACATGTCAGAAAGTATAGAAACTGGGTTCCAAATTAATATTAATGGAGAAGAAGACCAGGTTCTTTAGCAATGAAGGAAGAATTCCTAGTACACTTCTTTACTATAGTACATACAGATTTTTAAAAACAAGTTGTGAAGTTTTCATAGTTGTTTAGAGTGTCTGGACTAAGCCTTGGTGAGCATATGAATGCCTGCTCAGGGATGATGCAGCAAGAGATGAGACGGAGGGAATTCTTTGCACTCCTGGCACCAGGTGGTGTTTTTTGTATACCTCTATAAGCACACATATTTGTAGTGACTGCACTACTTAAAGATCCTTTAAATATTTTATCAATTTGAGGTTTTACCATAATTGGACAAAAAAGGATATTATAAATGCACAGCTTGTGGTGTCCCTGATGGGAAGAGAGGTGTATTTTCAGAGAGGATGTCTTTATTGGAATGCAGGGCTTCACTCCAAGTGATCTATTCACCCACAAAATGGACCATTCGACTGGCAGCATGGCCTGTAAGAGGAAGACAGTTGGTCCATCAGGGATGCTGTCATGGTCACATCAGGGCATACTAAGATCAGGTAAAACTCAGGAAACACTGACATGTTCTATTTTTGTCCAAACTAAAATTAATACAGAGAGTCTTGGCTTGTTTATCAAAGCTTTTGTAAATCATATGTAAATAAATCTCATGCAGGTAGAAGTGAAGTAGCAATATTATCCAAAAATAATTACATTGGGAAAAAAATGTAAAGAATCATCCCCTGAAACATGTTTTTTCCATGTTTATTTTTGTATGCTACAGCTTTCTACTATGCTTCTAGTCAAAATAATTTTTTACAGATAACCCAAACAAAAAACCATGTGCCTGTTTGTCTTTTGATCCAGTAAATTAAATCAGCTCATAGAACCTTTCCGAGTAGCAGTTTCTACATATATACGTAGATTAAAAAATTAAAAAATAATTTAAAAATGTATTAACTAAAAAATTTGTTTAAAATATTTATATTTAATTAATTTTTCATCCAAGTCTTTTAAGTCCTTAATTTTCCCTTCTTGCTCTTTGCAGAGATAAAACTAATTAAACTCAAAACTGGTGGTGTTTCCAGTTGGTGAACCCAGAAGAAGTGGTGCCAACAGCTGCCTGAACTCTGGCATGTCAGGAGCCTGTCACCCCAAGGGACTGGGGGACAGGGCAAAGTGTGGGCTGGGAACTCAGCAGAGTGAATTTTGGGTCCTAAATTCAGCTAGAGTGTAGCAGTGCCAGTCTGCGGCAATTGTGGGAGACACCCTCTTGGGGGGACCAGGGCACCCAGGAATACTGGTTAGTGCCCCCCTGCTCCACCAGGATCGCAGTGGAGCTGCTGCATAACTCTGTATGCAGCACCCATCCCCTCCATGCTATTACTTCATTAATTCTTACTTTTGCTAACATCTGCCCTGCTTCTCCTTAAAAAAAAACCAACCCAACACAACCACTGATTTGAGAATTAAGGATCCTTTTACCTTCATAATGAATATGAGGGAAAGACAGTGCTTGAGGGCTTCTGGGTGTCTGAGTGAAATCATGGGTGTTATTTCTTACATATGGGACCACCTTGTCACTTCAATAAATGCTGAATCTGAGTATAAGAAGCATTTGGAGCTCCATACAGAAGAGTGTTTCTGTTTCCCTGTTCTGTTAGCTATTGTCTAATGTTTTCATTATGGCAGTATCTTGTTGAATACTGAGTTCCTGTGAGCCCTAGGATGAGCAGGGAGCTACGTGGTGGATTTGAGCAAGCAGGCAGGCATATATTGCAAAAGTAAAACATAAACAGTAGTTTTGTGTTTCCATTGCAGCTTCTGGCTGCTCTGTAATTTTGAGAAAGATAATTTTAGGAGGATGGGTATTCTTGTTTTGTCACGTTCAAAGTAAGTGAATATTGAAAAAGTAAATCTAAAAAATAGGTCTGTACTGTAGACAGGGTGAAGACCTACTTTCTGTGACTGCTTAATGCTTAGGTCCCAGCAAGGCTCAAAGTGTCACAAGAGCTTCTGTCTATGTTTTCATAGTCCATGCTATGTCAGACTGCATCATCCCAAACTGCTTTTGCATTGGCTGTTTTTCTAGAATAGAAAAGATCCTTTACAGATTTTTAGAGTAACAGTTTGTACAGAGAATTGTCTAACTGTTCTGTGGAAAGCTTTATCTTCTATGTGTTTGTTTGCAAGTTGATACGACTGTTGCTTTTTGTTTTAGCTTTACCTTGGATCCAGCGTTATATTAAATCTAAAGTGAGCTGTTTAGGCAGGGCAGGCACTTTATTAGCTGATTAAACCCAAAGGTTTTGTGTATTTGACCACTAATTGTAATTGGTGTCTGCTGTAGTAAGCTAGAATGGCAGTAAGAAAACAGGTTCTGTGCCTATAGTAACACAGCACAGTAATGGAACATTGAATATTTTATTCTTGACATCCTGTAGTTCGATATTTCTAACTAAGCATTTTTCTTTAAGTAAAAATATTGAATCTAAAAATTAAACATTTACTATGCAATCAGAAGGTCTACTCTTTCTTTGTTTCTTGGATGTGGAAAAATGCCATGATTTAAAACTTTATTTTTCATGTGAAACAAATATCTTGATTTCTGTTTTAACAAATATCTAGTTCAGTATGAGATTTCCTTTTATTTGTTCTGTGTTAGAAATAAGGTTTAAACAGTTATAGCAGTGTAAAAAGGAATAGCATTATTGTTTTCCATCCTGGTATAGCTCATCTAAAGAAGAGCATGCAACCACTTGAAAATGTATTGTACGACGGTTAGAACCACTTACAAAAAATCATTCAATATAGAATAAGTAACTCTTTCCCTTACACTTTTAATCCTGATTTAACACAATTTAATTATTTAGAAGAAATTTATTGTAAAAATATGGTTATGCAGCATTAAAAAACTGGTATTGCACGCTCTGGGAAAAGGAAGAAGTGAGTCTGGCCTTCAAAAAAGTATTTCTCCAAGAAAAAGCTGAGTCACTAACCTTCAGCATAGATTTGACCATCTCTAGGAGCACATTTACTCAGCAGTTGTGCAATATGCTTTTGTTTTAACTGCGTCTTTAACTTGTTGATACGCTGTTTGAACAATTCTGTGTCTTAGATTTTCTGCTTTCCTTTAATGTTCTTTCCAGGGTCAGCGTCTTTTTGAAAAATTGCTTGAACTGGCATCCCGAAATATTGAGATAAAACTAGTGAGCGATATACTTCCCATGGAATCAAAGGTATTAAACGACTTGAAAACAAAGGGTAAGACCAAGGTCTTTATGTTGTTATGCTATTGACTAATACATAATATTCCTTTTACTTAAAATGCAGACTCAGATGATGTATAAAATGCAAACTATTGGTTTAGCACTGTTACCTATAATCCTGCATCTTTCTCTGGTTCATGGTGATCAAAAATCTGAAACTCTGGTACTGGAGTTCACAAGTGGTCAAAAAGGTGGTGCAGTGATTACATAGGTATTTAAACTCATCATAGCCGTTCTAATGGTAGGCAACATAACCTGAGAGACTGCTTTCGTACACGTGGGACAAGATCATTTCCTCTTCTCAGTAACAGCAAAATAATTTAATAAAAAACATGTTTCTGGTACTGATGATTCTGAAGCACTAGAATAGACTAGTCAGATTCAGCCAATAGGTTTTCTGTGCTATGTGTATTTCTTAGGTGCTTCCTTTCCTAATCATTGTTTTGAGGTTTACAATCCCTATCCAAAGAGGGATTACCCACTGGTGCTACATGACTAAACTCGCTTTATGTAAAACTGTGTGGAAAAATAGCAGAGAGTTTAAGAAATGATGAAAGAAATTAGAATCTTTTAGGAGCTCTAAAATCTTACACACGCTTATCCTGAATAATAATATGCTAATTATCTCTCTAATCTGGTAAAAGTATGACTTTTTAAAGGTTGGATATATTTTTCAAAGAGCAAAAAGAAACTATGTATTTTCATGGTGATTATTTTTGACACAGATTACTATATGGATCACAAAGGGAATTCTGAAAAATGAAAGAAGCAAAGCAGTTGCCATGTGTAGCAGCACCCTAACATAGTATGTCTGTTTAGCGTAAAGAATAAAGAAAAACCTTTTCCAACAAAAATCAGATTTTATTTGTTTAAATTCCTTGTAATCTCCTGACTAGGCAAGTAAAAGAAAATTACTAATGGAAGTCATAGTCCCTTAAAGAGATAATCTTTTGATCAAGATTGATATGTTATTTAAATGTAATAACTGCAAAGACTTGTCATTTCACAACACTGCCTATTCCAGGACTTCGATTATTTCAGTTATGTAACCAAAAGTTATAGCCATACTTTGATAACCAGTAAGAATACATCAGCCTTGTCAGACATCTGAGAAGTAAGGAATTATCTTTTTCTGATTCGTTGAAAAAGAAATGGATGTTTTAATATCAATGGCAATGAAACTGTCTTTGAAAACGTGGTTTCTTTTCCCTATGATTCTAATGTCCTGAGTTTCTACCAGTCAGAGATGAGAGGTAGGCCTGTACATTTATATTGATATACCTGACAATAGGTATTTTATCTATCATTTATGAAATACCCAATATCAAAAGCTATCCTCTTTCAAAAAAAGGCAAGCAAAATTTTTAGCTAGAAAAGGGAGAGATATTTGTCATTAACGCTTCCTTCACTTTATGTGAGAATGTCAGACCTGTGAGCTTTTTGAACAAACAGAACAATTTTACTAGCTTCAGTTTCCCTTATGCCTTGTTCAGATTTATAACACAGGAAATTTTAGAGTAGTCAAATGAAGTGATCAATATATTTGAGAGCTCTGAGCTCTTGGGAATTTTGCTGTCATTGTCTTTGAACCTTGTAATTGTCTATATCACTGTGTACTGTTGGCCTTCAAAAGTCAATATTATAACTCACTGATTTTTCTCACTATGAATGAGATTTTTTTTCTCATTCCATGTTTTGTTTTACTAATTTCTACAAATTCTGGTATTTTTGTTAGATTGTCCTGATTATTACATTGTGATCACCAGCTCTGTGGCAAGCCTTTCACCTGCATTTAGGTTTGCTGTTTGTTTTTTGTCTCCAGAAAAGCTAGGTAAATCTTTGTCTGGTTTTGTGTTCCTGAAAAGAGATGAGTTATTTTTTACATTTGATCAGATTTAATTGTCTTAATTTTATGTTGAAATGAGCAGAGCTTGTATGAACAGCAGATTCATGTTCTGCTTGTGTCAAATAGAAGCTGTCAGGCTAGCTTAAAAAAAAAAAAAAAGACTACCCCAATTTCCAGTATTAATAACACAGTAAATAGAAAATGTAAAAATGTATCTATATTAGCCTTTTTCATGTCTGCTGGAGAAAAAAACTACTGTTACCTGCTGCCATTGTCTTAGCTGAGGACAAACGTACCATTAAGCTTTCCTATTTTATCCCAGAAGATCTGTCTACTAAAAATATTAATCTCTTCGCTTGTGAGGCGCTGGCCACCTGCATCCTCAGAAATCAGTTCAGACTTGATCCTTGAAATGGAACTGTGCATCATCATTTGGACATGTATATTAATGAAAATCACTAATTTTATTTTTTATGTGCAACTGGTCAGATTTGTCTTAAAAAGTATGCCAGGCACCTTTTTTTTTAATAGAAATGTTCCTCTTGTGGGAAAGAAAGGGGTAAATACATCAATAGCTCAGCCAAATTTTGAAGCTTCTCAAGATGGAGAACCAGAATACATTTGGCTGAACAGACCCAAACTCCCACTTGCGGTGTCTGTCTGAATTAGGCAGAGTCCAAGCACTATTCTGTGGTTCAGCAGCTAATAAACTTAGCTGATTGTTTCTTAGCAGCACATATGCTTGGAGCCTGAGCCATGGGCAGTAGCCTGGAGTGAAAACAGATGCATAGCCTGTGGGGCTGTTGGAGTTTCATGCCTTCCTGACCCTGCCTTCACCATGCTAGGTAAGCACAGGCTAGCCTCTACTTTCTAAGGCAGATTGTATGTGACAGCCAGACTGTTTCCAGGTCGTCCTACTAAACGTGAGAGATGGTTGCTCTTGCAGAGAGAAGGTGGAAGAGCCTTACCTTTCTTTTTAGCAGACTGGGTGATCAGTACCCCTGAGCTGTGTCCCTGTGCTGTGCAGGCTGGTTTCTGGGGTCAGGATGAGGGATAATTTGGTGTCAGCCCCAGGATATACCAGTTGATATACTGCCCGGGAACCTTTAAGGGTGCTGCAGTTCCTCAGCCCATGGTTATCTGCCTCACACTCCATCTTCAGGTAGTATAATCCCTTAGCCTAGGTAAAAGGGAGCATAAAATCTTGACACAGTGACATGGGTTTATATGTGGTTGCTTGAAGAACTATAGTTGGTCATCCTTATTGTCTCATGCAGTGGTTTTTCTTTTGTATTAGGAACAATGATATGTTACAGCACTGCTGCATCTCAGCACAGATGTTGAGACTTCTTCTGCCAGTCAGATTATTCTATCACATATTTCATTTTTCTAGACAGGCATGCGTTGAGCCCCCTTGCCTCTTCTCCCCATTTCCAAAACACTGTAGAAAGCAGCTTTGATAGACCTCTTCCAACCCAGGGGTGCATCCTAGAGTCCTCCCTACACATTCTTCCTCTGCAGCAGCCATGCCTGATTAACAGAGGAGACAGTTGAAATCTGACTTCAGATTTGAACTGATGGGGTAAGATAATGGATAGCTTATGTGGATGGGAGAGCAGAATTGAACTGATGTAGAGTAAAATAAAATTAATACTTTACAATTGCAATGTTAGTACAGGTATCTGAGCTAGCTGTGAACCTTGAGGTTTTTCACCACTGTTAGGCCTTGTTTTTGGTTGTGTCTTTGCTATACTGACTCACTTGAGTTAACTGTAAATCAGGGTAGCTTGATTACAGAAGTAGTCTAGCAGCTGCAGCTTGAACCATGGATTGATTTACTGTGCTAACACATACCTAAAGCTAGGATGACAGGAGCCTCTCAGTGCTGAGATAATGTACATTTGGTAATAATTGCTGCGCTGTGGGAGTGTTATTTAGTTGCAAAATTAAGCATGTGGAAATGAAGAAATACTAGTCCCAGCATTTATTTATGACAGACTTTAATTATATTATCAGATTCTATATTTTGCATAGGATACCTGGCTGGTACTTACTATAATCTCACCACATTAATCACAAGCTTTTCCCTTGTATTGAATGAGAATAGATCAAACATTTAGTGCCTAAGGCTCATTCAGGAGATATTATTTCTGCTGGTAATGGCTAAAATCTTTTTTTATCTTCATATTTAATGTATGTCTCCAGGCTTTCTTTATTGCACATCTGCCAGATCCTGCACTGAATGCAGAATCATTAATTTCCTCATAGGCTTTTCCATGCTGCTTCTCGCTGTGGTATCTGAGCACTCCGCAAATACAGTATTAATGAATTTCTTTTTACAACGTGACTGTTAGGTGAGGTCACTTGCTGTTTCTGTCTCTAAGGGACAACTAGAAATTATTAATGGCAGCACAGGCACCAAAAGCCAGATCTCAGCCTAGTCATAATTTAAAAAAAAAAAAAAAGGTATATTTGTAATTTAAAAAAATCAACCATGTGTAACAGTTCTCCTGGCTCACATTGTCAAAATTATTACTAAACATGCTATAAACTATGATGTTATTTTTATAGGACCATTTGTAATGCGCAGTCCTAGGGTGTGAAGTCGTCCTTCTCTATAGTCAATATGAAAGCCGTATTTCACTTTCACATATTTATACAAATACTAAGCATATATGTACCAATCTTTTTTGCCTGTAAGCAAAATTTGGTTCACTGTGTAAACAAACATGTTCTTCTTTGTCCTCCTTGTGCTGTGACAGTAGCTTATTATGCTTGTTTTCAAGGTTATTGTTTTAGCCTTTTCTCGGCTGTGGTTCAGTCTACTAGATTGAAACATTTCTTGTAACCCTCCCACTCCTTGCACATAATTATGTACTAGCCTTTGTTCCTCAGTAACATTTGAATAGTATTGTCTCCAATTAGCAGGTTGTTGTATCATTTCTTACGTGTACAGAATCTAAATCCGTTACAAATTGCAATCTTTTTTTAACTGACAACATTCATGCTTTTTAAGACATGCCAAAGGATTTCCTTCTTCAATTTGCATTGCTTCATTCCTTTTCTACTTGCGCCCCCCCTTCTTTTTTTTTAATTTTTTTCCTTTTTACTCCCTTTTCATGAATCATTTTTCATATATTTTCAAGGAATGTTTTTTGTTTTGTCAGTGCTGACTGAGGCAGATTTGAAGAGAGGAGTCTGTTCGTGTCACTATGTGATTTAAGAAATAAAAATCAGCTAACTCAACTAATAGCTATTGAATGTTAGTATGAAACTGGAGAATAATAGAAAGTCTTTGTGCTAGGGCAGGATCTAATCCCTAGACCACATGTGCAGCTGTTACTCACTGAGCAGTTTGTGCCCAGTATTACCCTCTCTCTTAACCAGCTACAACAAAACCAGAGAAACAAAGATGTTCTATTATTGCAGGGAGACAAAGAAATGAGTAGAAAGTGGAGCTCTAGAAGTTTTTTGTGCTTTTATTTGTGTGCTTTAGATTGCAAACACTAACAGATACCATTCCGTGACAAATAAAATAAGTTTATATCCGGGTAGCTGCATGATGCCAGTCTCCTCTTTGCCCTCCCCACCATATGTTGTCCCTGCCTTCTTCCTTGCACCAGTGATCATGTGGTAAGACAGTTCAGGCGGCTGATTTGGCTACAAACTGTTTCTTTCTGGCTGGCTTAGTTGTCGCTTACATTAGATTTCTGCATTACTCAGTGTATGATCTCACAGGTGTAAATGCTGGGTAAACACAGAGACAGGAAACATGTAGCAGGGTTGGCAAGGGAAGTAGGACCACTGGAACCTGGCTTAAATAGGCTTGATCTGATATGGCACCAGAAAATTCAGTGTTCATGTAATGCCTAGGGACTTTTAGTGTTTTGGGTTTTTCCTGTACTGTTGTTTTAATGAAATTGTTGCATGGAGGATAGCAATAGTGAATATGATTTATATATCAGATGAAATGTGTTTGGTCCCATATTCTGTCTATTGTGGACACACAATGTGCTGCATAGTTTTAGAGCTGTGATGCTTGTGGGACATGACTAATGTTTACCTTTGGACACAAACACTTTCCCTTTCCCTGTCTATTTGTGAGGGAATGGGAAGATGATGTCATATTATTAACATTATAGAAGGACCGAAAAGCTTGTGTTATGGCAAGACGGAGATCACTTGGGATCATCAGTCCAGCTTGTTATGGAAAAGATAAAGCTACAGTAGAAAGACAGGGTATTTCCTGATAAGTTTCTCTCAGCCTAAAACACATTTGGAGTGTGAGGGACTTGGGGTTTTGTGAAAGCCATTGGTAGGGTAAACCATGATGACATCGATTTACGTTCAGCCCAGAATATTTGTTTTCAGTGTTAGAGAAAGTGTTCCAAATATGGGGACAGTGGACTGTGAGCAGATTATTAAAGAGCTATCACTGGCAATTTCAAGAAGAAAGTAGATAAATGAGGAGCGGCCTCATAAGTATTTGGCTCTGGTGCATGGGAAGGGTCCAGACTGGTTTCAAAGCAGTTTTAATATTTCCTTATTGATTTGGAAGGAGAACATAAACTTATGTGTTTAACTACATTCATCTCAACATAGGAAAGAATTTTTTTACAGTAAGAACAATCATTCACCGGAACAACCTTGCTAGGGGCATGGTAGAGTCTCCAGCACTGTAGGTTTTCAAGATGTGACTGGACAGGGTGCTAGGTGATCTCACTTAGGCTGCCTTTCCCACAAAACATTTGGCCAGATGATCTTCTGAGGACCCTTCTAATCTGGGGTTTTCTATGATTCTAAGTAAGGTTCAGTTCCTCTTCATGTGAACATAATGTTGAGAATCAATGTAAAAACTCTGCAAAGTCTAAAAATAAAATACACTCCATTCATACAATGGGAAGCTGGAATCCTGAAGCTCAGTCTTGAAGGGATTTTTGCCTGTCCAGATGGCCAGTTTTTGTACAATGTACCATGAAAATAATATTATCTGATACATGCTCCACAAGAGTATAAAGAGGGCCCTTGAGAGCTGAAGGTCAACTGATGGTTTTATGCAAGATATTGAATGGAGTTGTAGCTCCATTGCTTTCTTGATCAGTCTGCATTCTCCAAGACTACATGAGACAGAAGGGTTTTCAAGATGGGATAAGCTCCTGCTCAGCAGTACCAAAAATAGACTAATTTTTTCCTATGATTTTTCAGGAATAAGTAAGCAGGACCAGTAGACTAGGCGTGAGTCCTCCTCAAGGAAGCAAGTAACTTGGATCCAAGTTTCATAGAGTTAAAAAAAGGATGAGAACAGAGGGGCAGAAATCCCTGCTTCCATTCCTTTCGGATTTTAAATGTTGACATTTTTCTACAACTCTGCCTAAGCCATACCTTAAAATATGAGAGTGTTCAAAAGGCGATTAGTGAAAATTGTACTGGCAAGGCCTTTGGCATCTGATTTTAAATTCATTTTTATATTTTTATTTATTATGAGTCAGAGCTTATTCCCTTTTTATTATTATTTTATATTCCTTGGGTACCCACAACAGACTAGATGCATGCTTTGATTTAGATTTTATTAGTTGCTGCTGGATAATGTTTCCTGATAAGTTCTTGATAACTTTCAGCCTGTGACAAGCAATCTTAAAGCCAATTCCAAGATGAAAGATCTCATTATGTTCTTTTCCTCTTAGAACCTGCATAATACCTTTGACAGAGTTCTGCATAATGAGAAATACTGAGCAGAATTTCCAAAACTAGTTGTATCCCATCTGAAAAGAAAGAAGAAGGTACCAGTTTTGCATCAGATTCAAGCATTTACCTAACATCCAGGCAACACTAACATGCAGAAGCTTCTGCTTGGTTGGGTTTTGGGTAAACATCTTTCTTTTTAGGCACCTACACTCTCTTACCTCAGTTTATCTTGAGAAGTGTACACACACCCACTAACATATTGATAGCAAGGAGATGTTCAACATTGGTTTAATGCCTAAATCCCATGAGAACTCATGTGCAATGTTTCTCATTTGTTTCAGCTGGGGAGCTAGACCCTGCAATGTAAGGTAAGCCATGTCCAACCTTATGAAATGTGGCTGAAAAAAGCAGGTGGGCAGCCTTTTTGTTACATCTTAGACATGCATACAGAGAATGTCTTTGACACAGACCATCTGCATGAGTAGCAGAAGATTGGGTTTAAAATCCTGCTCTGTCTGAAGGCTTCTAAATTGTCAACTTGAAGAAGAGCTGTCTGTCTTACCAGACACCTGACAGAAAGCAATTCGTTTAAGCTAGTAAAACATTGTAAAACAAAATTTGCATTCACAAAGGATTGGGAAGTGCAGAGACTATTCTGTAGTGGTGCTCCTTTGGTTCCTCCTATTTGAGATCTATTGGTTTGCAGAAAATCTTCTAATCTCTGTCTGCATTTAAAGATAACTCTGTAGTAGTCACACGTTCATTTGGGATGGAAGAAACCTAGCCTCCAGCCCCTGCTCTGCTTCTGCTCCTCCTACCGCCACCAGATATATTTTGAAAAAAATGTCATACCCTTATTTCTGAAAGAATTATTTTAAGCTTCTGATTGTAGGATGGGATTTTGAAACTTCATCAGAGAATTGATCCTTCTGTGCCATTCCAAATGAGGGACTGGGGTAAACAACATACATTGGCATTGCCTGCTGCCTAGTTTAGATGTCTTTTAGCCCACCAAAAAATAACCTGCTGATAGTCCAATTTTTATTATAGGTTCTATAAGAAACTAGATGCCTAATCTGGGAATAAAACTTCTACTGGTTACACAAATATCCCCAAATTAGACACCATAATAGATCACAATGTGAAACAGTTTATTTTCTCTTATGAGTCTGAAGCCCACCAACTTTTAGAAGATGTAGGTATGGCCTGCTTTATAGATTTCTCTAGCACAAGACAATTATCAGTATGAAGCTGTCACATCCACAACCAATAGAGGAAAAAAAAAACAACAAACAACAAACCAACCAACCAAAACCTCACTATAATTTAAATTCTGAAGGCAACCGGGGCCTTGAGTTGTACTGGCTTGTTTTGCAAAGAGGGAGAGGGGGAAAAGGTGAATTTAAGCCAAAATCTCTGTGCCCACCAAAGCCAGATATGCAAGCAATAAATTGTAATTCTAAGTTCTACAGCATCTATGTCTATAGACTTTACTTAGAAATGAATACGTTTGCTGAGAGGAAAAGGACAGTACCCTCCCCTTGGTAATATGTACTTTTGCATTATAAAACACCAGTCCCATGCTTTCCAATATCTGTAGCCATTGTTTCAAAGTATAGTAAATAAGTAAATAATACTACATTTTTTCTTGATGAATTAAGGCTAGATGTACTGTAAGGTACTTTAAAGATGCTAGGTGTTTAGTAGAAACAATATCCTAATTCTTCTTCTTTGAAATTTGTAAATGAAAAAGTCTTTCACGGTAGATTGATCAGTATTTTAGTACATAACTTCAGTTTGCAAATGTCATTGCACTTGAGTCTGTTACTAATGTGTGTATTTGTGGATTTGGCAGAAATGGGTGCTTTTGTATTTCATAAGCTCCAGCGCGACTATGAGTGCTGATAATCCAGCCATCTTCTGAACAGCCAAATTGCTTTTGTCTGGTAGCAACTGGTCAGGCCCACTATAGCAGGTTCATACCACAGGGATCATCTCCAAATCTTCCTTGATAGTTTACGTGCTGGAAGGGATTCTTCCTGTATGGCAGTAGTTTGTTTGAGTCACTGACACTTTTTAGTACAGAGAAACCAATAAAGGATGGCATTAGCAGAAATTAATTGCGACATTTTTAAAACATATGGATAGCATGCAAGTTCCTACCTACAGTTAATAGGAAGTGCTGGTAAGAGCTGCCAGGGCCATCTGAGCTCAAAAAACATTTGTTAGGTCGCTCTCCTCCCTTTCCAGAAATTTTGGCACCCCATACTTTCTCTTGTATGCAAAAGCACTAACACTATCTCATCCTGAAAAGAGATGAAGGCTAATGGTCCTACATAGGGATCCAAAGAAAGCAGGGTAGTTTACTGTTGGTGAATTTTGTCTTGTCTGTTTATGGACATGGTTCCCACATGTTTCATATCCACTTGAAGCCTGACTGTCTTCCTAGAGCTGTACCTTGGTCAGTCACAGCATTCTTGCAGGTATGATTTGGTATATTTTTGTTTGCTACTGTTTGGGAGCAGGCTTCAGCTTTCCCAGTGATGGTGAGTCTTTGGTCTCTCGTCTTGTTTAAGGTCTTTATATCATCTAGACTGAAATGCAACTTCAAACCTGGGTAGCTCTGAGAAGACCATCATCTGAAGTGAGGTGACACAGACATTTAGATCTCTAATGTTCTGCACATGTTTTTACATTTTTCTAGCTTCTTCACTGCTTAGCTCAATCAATATAACACTTCTGCTTCAAACCTGCAGTTAAAGTATTGTGTGCACAAAGTTATGTAAGAAGTTGTCAAAAGCGTTTAAGAGCATTTATAAATGTCCAAACCAAGCTCACGCTGTTCGACTGACACCATTTGGTTTTCATTTGATGAACACTTTTGAAAGGCTACTTGGCTGTGCCTACCCCTTGGGTTGTTGCATACAGCACGACTGTAACATAAAGTAAACCTACGTCACCAGATCTTGCTGGTTTATGTGGCTTTAGATACCAAGCTTTATCTTTGTAACAAGGAGTTGCTACTATCATGCTAATACTGATATTTCTGGTAATCTCCTATATCAATTTTCAAATGAACCTTAGGCTTCTACTGAACTTTGGTGTGTTATGAAATTTTACACAGCCTAGTGGTTGGAAAGTAAATTACATTAAGCTTGTTCTAAAGTAACTCAACTGGAAGAAAAGTTCCCAGAATGAATCTCTACATTACTCTCCTATCATTTCCATCTCTTATTGCACACCCTTTACAGTTATTGTCTCTAATGCTTACACTTGAGCACAGAGGGCATTCAGCATCTTTTCTTTCCTTTGGACAGAATATTAACTATATCTAGTGTGTAAATATTAGCAATTATGTGGTGCATAAATTGACAGTCACATCAGGGACTCAAAACAGGTCCCTGCACTTGATGCTTTTAGTCTCGGTAGTCGTATTTGCTTAAAGTGATGGGAAAAATACCACCAGAGATCTAGAACGACATAATATCTGTACTAAGCCTCAACATCACATCAAAAGAAAGTTTTGATGGTTGCAATGTCAAACTTCCAAAAATAACAGTTCATAAGCAAAAGGTCAACTGTTCTCAGCCATAAGACAATGGAAACAAACTGAAGGTCGGTCTTCTGCACTGCTGCCATCAGCAGAACTGCACACTTATGGAAGGAGTATAACAACTGAAACAAGTGGAAGATGATATTTCCCTTACTCTGTATATCCTTTTAGCAATTTGTAGGTTAGGAACTGCCTTGTCACAGAGTTCAGCAATATGTTGTGGCGTTTGGATGATTTTTTTTTCCCTTTAATTTGTGCAATCAATTTTGAATCTATTTGTATATTTGTCATCCACAAAACACTATGCACAGTAGCAGTGTGTTCTGCAGCTTCAGTATCTATATTTCCTCAAAGTATTTTTTATTCACTTTGTATAGTTTTACATTTAGCTTGCCTGAGTTTACTTTTCTGGCTTCTTTCTCTTTCCTTTTCTGGCTTGGACTCAAATCTGCTCACTGAAGGATACCATTTTATCTCTATCATTCTACTTTAGCTTCCCTTTTAACTGTCCTTGTATCATATCTTGGGAGAGGAGTATTTGGTTTTGGTAACCATACGTTTATTTTTAAATGCTATTAAAATGTTTTCAAGTATTGCTAGGAAACCAGTAAGATTTTTCTCTTTGGCCTTTAATTTTTTCTTGGCATGCATCCTTATGTTATGAAGGTCTTCTTTCTGAAATTAAACGCTACCAGAATGGGCTTCTGGGATATAGATGTTGTTGTCGCATAGATAGCAAGCCGGAGTAGAGTGTGGTCATCCTCACAGGGGCTCTTTTATAGTTGCAGCTTTAATCAGTACTATGCATTGCTCAAAATAAATCAAGAGTAGCTTCTCAGCTTGTGCGTTCTCTAATTGGTCCGCAAAGCAATCATTTATAGTATGTAAAAATATATTCTCTGCATCATGTCTTTTTGTGCCATCAATCTGTTTGCAGTTTTGATGCAGACTTTAGATGAGTATGACATAATCTTCCCACTGGACCCTATCAAATTCAGTGCACAGGGATTCTTATGCTCAAGTAAGCATGCGTAGAATATTTTATTTCACTGTCATTTTCATTGTGGTGTCTCTTCTTTTGCTTACTAAACACTGGTCAAGACCTCATCTGGGGACAAACTTGTTTTCCTTTTTTTTTTTTCCTGTGCTATTAACATGGAAGTAAGAGTGCTTCGTGAATATTCAAGAATAAATATTCACGATGCTCACAGGAATTGGAGGAATAGCTCAGTTCCATTTTATAATGAAGAAATAAAACATGGGTAATAGCCAAGGCATCCACTTATTTTGCTAACAGTTTGTAGCACACACAATCTGTTGGTTATTTTAGTTGGTTTTTTGAAGAGTATTTATCACTGTGTAGCACTTAATATGTGTCAGTGTCATTGTGAACAAGATTAGACCTCAAGGGCTCAAACTAAGTCCTCAGAAAATGACATGTGTGCCATCCCTGCCCTGCCCTCTCATGCAGAGCAACTTTGTGGAATATCAGCTGTGAGATATTCCACAGCTGTGGAAACTACCCAAGTATTCTGGGTAGTTTCAAGCAACTTAAAATATGAGACTATCCTTTTTCTCTTGAATTCTAGCCTTGTTTGCTCCATTCATTTTGTCTTTTGTAATACACAAGAGAGAGGTCCTACAGCAGCAGTCTTTATCCCAAGGACCTGATCCACAACCCTCCACAGTAGAGCTGTCGCCTGTGCTTCATATGACCCTGTTAATGTCTACTACTGCTTTCAGTTTGATCTTTCATTGTTTTCATGCAGGAGTGGAGAAGAAAGACAAGTCCTACAGAGCTGGTTCTCCACCAGTTCAAAATATCACAGGGGAGTAATATAGTGATAGTTTAGTATAGTAATATTCCTGTCCTTCACAGACAGTTGCTGATATTTATACTGGAGAAATTAGATGATACTTGTGGTCTAGTCCCTCTGGGACACTGAAATCCCCCGTGATTTCAGTGTGGTGTCACTTTTACTGACTGTATATTGTGCGTGTCCTTCACCTAGCTAATAACATAGAATCTGTGGAGTTGTGGCTTCCTTTTATTTTGCTTTCTACATTTCAAATAGGCTGTTTGGGTGAAAGTCAATCTGTTGAACAGCTGCTAACTGACAAGCTATTGATTTCTATCCCCTATGTGTTTCCTCAAAGACAAGCATTTTTTCCTGACATCCTTTTTATTTTTCCTCAGTGCACTGTGTGGATTTTTCTGTTTTTGACGTTACGCAATTAACGTCCATTTGTCTCTTTAAAATGTCTTCGTTTTAATGTATGAAGTATCTGGGTGAAAAAAACACAATGCTGACGCTCTCAAAAAATACATCTGACAAGCTGGCCAGAACAATAGTAAATCAAGTGTGAGACTCCTCAGTCTGCTACAGCAGAGCTTCAGTGTCTGTTCTACGTGCTCACTTTTATAAAAGAAAAGGCTGTAAAATTGCCTTGTTCTTTCAAGAACCTGAGGCCCATGGTAAGAAACAAAAGCTTAGCTTTATTTGTTGTTTGGACTAAGAATGCCAGAAGAAATTCCCACAGTCCCAATCTGCAACAACCATCAGAATTTTCTTCTGTCTTTTTTTTTTTTTATCTTGTCTATCATGAGGTAATACCTGCAGGACTTCTAGCACATGCTAAATAAAAAAAAAATAAAAATAAAAACTAGGACCAAAATGGGCACCCCAAAGCTGTGGTTAGCCTTAAAACTCTTCAGAAAAAATACTTTTTCCTTCCCACTAGAGAACAAAATACATTCCTCAAGTAATTGGAGAGTTCGGGAGTGAATGAATAACTGAATGAGTATATGTGATAAATGAAACAATGAATGAGTGGGCAAGGGCAAGAGTGAAACAATGAACTGAGGATGAAGTGGGAGAGAGTGAAGGAGATGAAGGAAGAAAAATGTGTAGAGAAAATAGTGGGGAAAAATAAATAAAAGCGAGAAATTAATCAGGTGAAAGAGATGGGCAGAAACAGAAAATAGAGTAATTAGTTTTGGAAAACATCAGAAAAGAATGCTGGTAAAAGGCAAAGTGTGTTCTTGGTGGGCTTGTGACAACATAGATGAAAGGAGAGAAAAATAATTGGAATTGAGATAACAATGAACTGAAGAAAAAAAATAGAAAATTCAAAAGCTGACTTGGCAGGATAATAGGTCAGGATCAAAGGAAAGAAGTAGGGAAAGATGCTGAGAGGGAAGTGAGAAGTAGGAAAAGGAAATGACTGGGCCACTGGCAGACCTGGCTCTGTTCTGGCTGTGCCTCTGCTTTCCTTGTATGGCCATGGCCAGGTCAGCTGGTGCTCTTGTTTTTGTAGCCTGAGGATAATATTCTAGGGCTGCTCAGAGAACCAGTTAATGAAAATGCAGAAAAAAAATCAATTCTGTTATGAAGTTTCTGTAAAAATAAAAAGCAGTAGCTTAGGACCAAATAATATTTGTCCTCTGAGGAGGCATACTTTGTCCTCACCTCTTTGCCTGCTCTGCAGTGTGCTTTCTCGCCTTCCAGATCTGAGATTTCCCCTTCACAGGAAGGAAAACGACAGAATCCAAAGCAGAGCTACGGATGTCTGAGGACCACATTTTGGGGATATTTGCACAAGCATTGTTATTGCTGGTCAGAACTTTTAGAAGTGACTGTTTTCAATACTGATGGTTTTAGAATATGTAAATATCAGAATGAAATCATGTTGATAATTTAAAAAGATAGATAGGTATAAATAGTCTCTGCATTTTTGGGTAGGGATTTATCCTTGTTCATTCATAGAAGGTTGTGATTCTAATTCCTCATGTGTTAAGATGAAAAATGTCCCTGAATTATTGGATGTTTCATCTAGTAAGTATATAAACAAATCTAGTGCTTCGTAATGCTAATCCAAGTAAAGAGAAGAGTCTTTGAAGGGGCGTGGGGTAAGCAGTATGTGAGTTTACTAATCTATTATATTGAAAATAGCTTTCTATTATAATAAAAATAGATGCAATTATAATTAGGCAAAGAAAGAAGGCCACAATCCAACTTTAGTAATGCCTTTACTGATAGTATTATGGTCTTTCTTTAAGCAGTAATATGCTTTGTCGCCTGAATCAACTAAGTGAGAAAATTACTTTTTTAATCTCTAAGGCAATCGCTTTTATAGCTTCATCTAGTAAATGAGCAGTCTGCTCTCCAATAATGAAGGGCTAAAAAAGATGTGGATTTTTTTTTAAAACATTCTATCAAATTTGTTTTATGCTATCTTACAGATTCTACTGAATCATCAAACTCACAAAACAGATTTATACTCAGAAAATGCTATTTAGAGGAATGCTGAGTTCTGCTAAGGGGAAAGAATTGAACTGATCATCAGTGCTCTTATTATTCAAAGTTTTATTCAAAATAATCTTTGACTATTGATATGAAATACCTTAAATATCTCAAAAAGAAGTAAAAATTTGATTGAAAAATCCTGATGTCAGAGTCAAGTCAGTGCAAAATGTGAGTATTTCTCTCATGTTTGTTGTATGAGGCAGCAAAACCAGTTAAAAGAGGCATAAAATGTTTGCTACTTTCAATGAAATTATTAGAGGGCAAGGAAAAGCAGTTTGGATCTCTTTAAGTTACAATAGATTCTTGTGCACAGACTCAATTTAAGTGTTTTTTTTTTAAGATATTCTAAAATTGCAGTCCTAAACTTTGTCCCAAACAGTAAGGGTTTCTATAGCAGATATGGTACAGAAATCACTGACTTCAGAGGCCAACCCCATGTGGGAAAGCGTAGAGTTGAAGTATGTCTGCTTTCCTGAATTGTTCCATGTAATGAACCTTCCTTGCATTTGTGGGGTACTTGCTTATCAAATATCTACTGGGTGGCAGCATGTTCCAAGGACATGGTGACATGGATGTGTCTTTGTTAAGAATAGAATAGATGTTTTAATATTAAAAATATTAAATAAAAAGCCAAGTACACTCCACAGGCTTTAAGAAAAATGCTAAGAAAGGAAAGAACTATTACATTGCAAATAATAAAAACCCATGGGGTAACAAAGTTAATTTACTTTTAAAATGCATGTTATTATATATTCTGCATTAGAGAAAGGGGTATCAGGCTTCAAATCCTGTGTCTAAATACTGGGGGTTTTTTTAACATGGGCTGCACTGCATTTTGTGGTTTTCCATATGGAATCTCAGTGCATTATGGATTTATGGAAGCACTCTGTCTTGTGGGTGAAAATGATAAAGCCACGAGTTTGCTCCATCTTTGGACTGACCAGAGGTCTGTAGTCGTATGAGTTTCTTTCTTGTTTGGAGTATAAAATTCTGTGCATAGGATAATTAAAAATGCATACACATGGTTAATCAGCTGAGGTACCTGCTGTTCACAAGGAAGGTCAAGTAGATTGTGCCTGTACTGCATCTGTTCTGTGGGTAAAGAGGAGACCTCTCATCCCTATGCTGTCATATTTGTCACAGTTTGCCCACCCTGCATTAAGATCGACCTTTGGCTTTTTGTCAGTGAATCAGAAATTATGTTTAGCTGGGTTGTTAAGTATTACAAAGAAATATTGTCAGGCTTCTCTTTCATCTCGCCTGTGATGTGGCGTGGGAAGCCTTTTGGTTATATTTGGTTATATGTCCATTTTTTCTGATGAGTAAATCAAAAGGGCCTATCAGGCAGCGCAAATGCATTCACATGGGTGAGAGCCATAACACTTTTAGGCTGAACTCTGTGTACATAAGGGTACTTAGCTGAGAAATCGGTATTTTGATGACTTGGGCTAGCAACAAAGGCCAACATTTGACATCTTGGAAGCCACTGTAAGGGTGTATTTAAATAAATGTTACCTTGACATCCCAAGATGTCATTGAAGTTAAACAAGCAGTTGAAAGAAATTAATTCTGACCTTTCCTTTGCTCTCAAGAACCTGCCATCCTTCATCCAGTGAGCAAACTCTGCACACATGAGGCTCCTCTGACGGGTTTTCTCTGGATCTTCTGTGTCACTGTGGACCTCTGTGTAAGCGTGTGGGAAATGTCATCCCAAGTAAATGCCAGCATTGCCCTCCCAGCTGCTTTGTTTGCATGCGGAAATGGTTATGCAAGATAAAAGGCAAACAATACTGGGACTTGCCACCTTGAATTTCTCAGAGGCCTGATTTTGAGAGGAATGGAGGCTGCCATTACGTGGGCGTAGCTTCAAAGGGCAGCACTGGCATAAGCAGTTCCTGCGTCTGATTGCATCCAGCCACAAGCCACTTGTTCCCACACGTGGTCTGTGCCTTCAGATGTGCTGGAAAAATTGTTTACAGCCATGTGGTGAGCTGGACAAGTGAATTGTTCTTCATTTGAAATAATAATTTTATTTTTATTCATTTTTAAACTGGATCCATTTTCTGATCCAGTTCATTCCTTGGATCCAGAAAAAGCTACTTGGGCACAGCTGAGGAGGTGGTGAAGGGAAGGAGAAGGTTTGCCGAAAATAAGATCTGTTCATGCCACTATTAATAGGGGGTTTTGTTTTGTACTTTTTTTTTAACCATGCTAGTTGTAATCCTGTAATACTTTGTTTTCAGTCAGAGAGCTGGGTTTTGTAATGCTCGTTTCTCACTATTTCTTTTTCTTCCTGCTCTCTCCTGTCCCCACACTCTGCTCTTGGCTTCCTCAGCTGTGTGGATAGAGCAGTTTCTGGGGCTGTGCTGGCTCACAGAACCTATTTGAATTCACTGAATGAGTGAAAAACAAAGCAAAAAAACACTGGTGAGTGTAGAGGATATTTTTTCTCCCTGATTGTGCAGGACAGAGCCCAACAACATGTTACACTCTGCTGAGGAGGGAAGGGAACCAGGCGAGAAGCTGGCTTAGTGCCTGGAGAGGGGGCTGGGAAGTCAGCCGGCAGCAGCCGAGACCTCTCTTCTCACCCCCGCAACTCCACTGGGAGATCCTTGACTGGAGCCCATCTGCTCAGGGAAGCTCTCTCATACCAGCCTTTTCTCCAAGCTCCAGCCAGGCACAAACACGTGAGCCGGCTGGGGAGCAGGTCAGTGGAGGTGAGTGGTGGCAGCACAGAGGGGGCAGAGAGTGTTTTCTGCGTATTTTCCCTGACCCACCCGTGGCGCAGGCCTGAGTGCGTGAGCCTGGCCATTACAATTCCAGCAGCTGCTGCAGGTGTCATATCTCTCCAGAGACAGACTGAGAGGAGGGGCCCATGGAACTACAGTCAGAGATTCCTTTCCTGTGCACTGATTTCCTCAAAATTATCTTTGTATCGGTGACCTCGGATGGTGTAAAATAAAGCAGTAAGCATTATAGTAATTATGTGTGAAAATATGTCCATGAGAAACAGCCTCATTTTACTACAGGCAGCATTAAATTTTGGGGTCAATGTTTTGAGAAGCTGCGTGTGCACGTAGTTTATGGCTGATTGTACATTGGGAGTGAGTGGGAATTTCATTCAGAAAGAAGATACGTTTGAGTGCTACAGTTTAAGGCAGGCCAAGGTGATGTGAACAAAAGTTGTATTGCAAAGGGTTTCTCAGGATTGCTTGGGCTTGCACTATAACATAATTTCTTTATATAGTTTCATTTTTTGTGTGGCAGATATATATGGAGCTGCTAAAGAATATGCATCAAGGTTTTTACCGTATACTTCTTTTTTTTTTTCCAAACTAGTCTGGACTTGGACTGGTGAGTAGCATATAACCACAGAGTGGATTGCATTCAGTCCTACTAGTTTTTACAAAGGGGGGCAGGGAGCAGAGGGCAATGTAAACAAAACTGCTGATTTAAAGTTAACGTTATTATCATCAGAGATTTCCCTAAAAGTCCTTGAGTATTCTCTTGTTAGAATAAGCCTGAATCACTAATCCTTCAGGGGCCAGGCAGACTTTAAATTGCATTTCAAATCCAATATTCCAAAAAGAGCACAGAAATAGTGAATAGTCTAGTCTGTCTTATTCAGACACATAGTAAAAATAACTATGTTGTCAAGTTATGCATTCCTCTGCTTTTGTACTTGTCCTCCTCTGAGTGCTGGCAGGTCACGCTAATGGGGCTTCTGGAACAACTCCAGACTTTATGCAGTCAGTCAAGAAAAAAGCATGAAAATTCCTGGGGACATGATCCGCTGCCTGGGTTACTTGTGTCTGTTCAGTGAGAAAGCTACTCTGCCACTTGTGAGCAGGGTATGGAAAACGCTGGATTTTTGTCTCTGTGGAATAAAAAATATTTTTATTCATGGTGTATTTTGTGCTAAGGTTTGTAATCAAAAGCAAATAAGTACAATCAAAGTGTTTATTGCAAAATGTAGGGAAGGATCTTTATATATATATATCTATATAGCACTTTATATATCTATATAGCACACATCCATATCCTAGTGAGTATATGGTGTTTTAAAAATAAGTTTGGGACCTAGGGGTAATAACAGATCTTTTGTTGACCTTTCTGAGTTAGCACATGATGATTAACTGCATCTCTACTGATCTGAAAACACTGGCCAAACTCACTTCATATACTAGCTCTTCCTTGTATCATTTTGTCCCTTATACTTTGTGATCCCTCTATAACCTCCCCACTCCCTCATTCTACTAACAGCCCTAATGTGCTCCCCCTTCCACCACCTGCTGTGCTTCTGCAGCCTGCACTTGACAAGCTATGTTTTCCCAAAATGAGGCCATTCTCCTTTCCCAAGAGGAGAGGCATTCAAAAGCCCCCATTCATCTCCTCCACCTTTACAATGCTCCTTCTCCTAGCAGGGGGTAGCACAGCCCAGTCTGGCTCCACAACCCTTTCTCCCAGGGCTCTGCATGATGCACAGTCCCAACATGTGCCACCAGATCATGTATCTCTATTTCTCTCTACTCTCTTTTCTGCTGCAGCACTGTTTTCTACTGTCAGGGCTAATGAGGTCAGGGCTCTTGGTACTTTTCCCATCCTTGCTCTGCCTGTTGTGAATCAGCTGTTGCTGCTGCTACAACTTCCTGGATACCTCTGTCTGGCTCTCAATCCTTAAGTCCTTTCTATTTCCCATTTTTCTCTCTGGTTTTAAAAACGCTATAGTGAAAGTAAGAAAGTTGTGAAGACAGAAGGCCAATTTTAGCCATGGTACAAGCAAATGCAGCTTCTGTTTCTTGGGCGTTATGTTTGCTAACTCCAGAGTGAGTTTAGCCTGTAACTGGTGCTGTTGAAAACTGTTGGAGGCAGAATTTGCATGTTTGCTTTCAAGACAGCTGTGATAATAGCAGCCTAAACAGTTGCTCTTTCTGGACTTCTTTACAAAAACGATTTACCATATCAACCAGAGAGGTGATTTGGCTCAGTGATATTGCCCCTGTACCAGTACAACCTGGTAGTATTCTAGACTGCTGACAGGCATTGGATATAAAGCTTCCTGATGCACCTTCTCTAGACTGGTGCATAAACCTGGATCTGGAGGCTGGGTGGCAGCGCTGTGAGCCTCAGCCTGTCTCCCATGAAAAAGAGTCTCCCAGTTTGGTAACTGCCTGGTGACCTTGCTTGAGGAGCAGTGAAATCCACAGGTAGCATATGCTTCAACACAGGTGCACCACGGTGCTCTTCTGGAAGGCACATGATGGAGCATATCTGTGATGAGCTCTTGATTCAAGTCCTGCTAATGGCTTAGTATTTTGACTCCAAATATGTAGGAAAGGTCCTAGCATTGAGTTCCTGTTCTTGAAGTCAAGCTTGCCCTATAGCTTTCATGACATTGTTAGTGGAGTATCTGAGAGCAGGCAGCTGGATCAAATAAGACATTGGGAGACTAGAAATGGTAAACAGCACTTGCCTGTGCCATCCTTCTTCTTTGGGATTACTTTGGGAATTGGATTTCTTTTGGAAATGGATATAAAGTCAGTCTTTTTGCAGTACTACTAACATCTTCTGTTTTCTTCCATTATAAGACAAAGCAAGAGGCTAAGTGGCAGCTTGGCACCTCCCAGGGGCTGTGTTCCCATCACATGAAGAAGGTCCAGGCTCTCAAGGGCAGGGTCCCCTCTGTGCATCCCAGACTGCATCTCATCTCCCTTATGCAGAATGTAAAAACCTACCCACCTGGAAGAAAAAGTACTCAGAGAAATGTCTGTTACTTTAAGTATGCTTTGATCCACACAGTGGTCTTTTTTTCCTGCAAAGATAAGGCAATTGGGCCTAACCATTAGAATTTTATGGGACAGGCAAATCCACTTGAGTTTTAAGTGGCAGCACTGGTTTTCTGTAAGATCTCACCCTGCAGTTTAATCTTCAGTGAAACAAAATTGTTAGATTTATTTTTTTAAGAATCTGGCATCTATATTAGCAATCAAGCCTACAAATTGTGCCTTCTGGTTGAACTCAGTAGACCCACAGCTTTGTGTAATTGAGTCTGCAGCATGATAAAGAGTTCTGTTACGGCTTCACATATTGATCAGTCCAATTTAATTTTCTCATGGGACCTGGACCACACTACGGATGATGGATTGTGTTGAAGGCCTGATAAGCCTATTTTAACAAAACATCTTAAGGGCTTACGGAACAGAGGCAATTATCAATACTGATGCATGTTTCCTTTCATCAAAAGTTAAAGGCTCATTAGTAGGCTGCACAGCAGCTGCTGTTTGCAACACATGACTTTTTTTTAATGAATATGGAGATACTATTTCCTCAAGCCTTATGAGTTGGTTGTTTCCAGAAGGAAAAGAAATTGGGTACCAGGTTTTGATTTTAATAGTATGCGTGATAGCAGTACCTCCTGCGCTGCCACATTCACTATTTTGGTAATTGAAGCCTAGATTATATTTTAGAGTGATAGTCCCACCCCACTGGTTATGCCCATCACCCACAAATCCTGGTGTTTTACAACTTTTGAATTTTGTGCCAGGCTACTGACAATGTCTGCACTTTTTAATGTTAGTGTTACTGGTTAAATAGTCTCCTGTTGTAACTTGGGCGATCAGCATTTTCGTTTGGCATTGGATGTTTCAAAAATGTTTTTAAACTGTGTTTATTTTAGGCTCTCAGTGATGAGACGGAAGCTCATTGTCGTTTCTGGCTGTTTTACCTTTCCTGTACAAAAATCCTAACGTTTAATTTATAACCTGTTTGATGTAGGTGTGTTGTGGGTGTTAAATTCATAGTACTATTTAATGTTGCAAATTGGATGTATGGAAGGAAAAGATGATCAAGGCAAACTGCTATGTTAGACTTGATTTTAAACAGTTTTCAGATAAGCAGCTAGAATTTTAGCACCTTACAGAATTGTTTTCCTTAACTGTAGGAGGAGTTGCTTTTGTTTTGTTTATTCATCGGAAAACAATTTAAACCATTTAACACCTGCTGTAGTGTTTTCTGATTTCTTTTTTATTTCACACACATCACCTCATTAATTAGGACAGTTCTGTTCATTAATGCATGGATGGAAAGCCAGCAGCCACATATTCCAAAGAAAATTGGTAAATACCTTTGTTTCTAAGCATAGATGAATGTGGATGGGTGATACCAAGAAAAAATTGGACAGGTAACTGGTTTGCAGCTAATGTTATTGTACGATGAACCAAATTCTGTAACTTGCTCAAAATCCTATGTTGCATGCTTGGTGCTTCATGATAAGTGGCATCTTACCTGATTTTTCTTCTTTTCTTGATGTCTGAACTTCTAGATTCCTTCGTTCAAGTGAGAATTACGGTTTTCATAATAAAAAAGAAATATTTAGTACTGGTAACTTGCTTAAAATTGCAAGTCAAGTATTTCTTAGGAGGCCAGAAATAAGAAGTTAAATGTAAAGAAATATATTTTAGTTCTCTCGGTATCGTGGAATTCTTTTGAAGTTATGACTCATATCCAACCATTACTGGCATTCATGAAGATCACATGAATGTTTAATGGGAGATGTGGGAGATGGCTGGTACCGTCACTGCCCTCCAGGCTGCTCTTTACTGTCACTTCTCTTCGCCAGTTACTGTCATGACCAAAACGTGAAGATGAGTGGGTTACTTCAAATTGCTTTCAGCAATGATTAATTCAGATTAATAACCTAATCTCACAAATACTGGAGCACTGAAAGAACAACAATGATGTCAGAAATCCCCTAAACTCACCTAATATCAGGTATATTCTGAATTTAGTCCTGCAAACTTAATGATGGGGCCAATTCAGACTTTCCTACTGATGTGATAGACCCTACAAATGAGTTCAGTGGCCTATGATCCTTACTAAAACTGTTTAGTTCAAAGTGGTAGGTTGAATGTCACAGATTAGCAGGATTAAGAGCAATTTCAGAGTACTTCAGGCCTTTGCTTACTTCCTCTCTCCTTAATTCTCCAGCTGTGTTCTCTTTTCGGGGTCTGTTCCATGTGACAGCCCAGAGCAGGCTCCCTGCCCGAACCATTGCAAAGGAGCAGAGTCTGCTTTTCGGGGTGGGGTTGCAACTGGGTTTGTACTTTAAAGGTCATTATTATAAAATGTGTAGCAAACTTGAGTTACCAAATAGACCTTTAAAAATAAACTGGTCTTAGAAACATAGAGTGCTGGAAAAAAATTAGCAATTATTTGGTTCTAAAATGGATGAAAATGAAGTAAACAATATAATGCATGAAAATGTTCCCTATACCTGCTTTTCTGGAATGTATGTTAATTAAGATCTTAAATAGTGAGACAGTAACACTGCTTATCAGTTTTAAACCTTAATGGTATGTTCAATTACGTCTCTCACTATCTTTGGAAGCTGAGGCCCTGGAATATTTTTCTTTTTTTTTTTTTAATAATGTACATTATGTTATTTTAAACAGTGCTATTTACTATTTTGTCCTTAAATCTCTAGGTGCTGAAGTGTTGTATATGAACATGTCAGCATACAACGAAGGCCGGCTTCAGTCATCTTTCTGGATTGTTGATAAACAGCACGTGTACATTGGAAGTGCCAGCCTAGACTGGAGATCATTAGGACAGGTAATTTAATTGAAAAAGTCATCCTTTGAGGCTATAATGAGGAAAAAAAAAAAAGTAAAGTTTTGAGGCCAGCAAGTTGAGTTGGATGGCTTTATTTTTCTGATAGTTTGCTGGCAGAAGTGCCAGCATCAGAAACTGTACTGCCACGGTTTTGATGACTCTTCTGTGTTGGCAAAAGTATATTACTATACATTTTACTTCTTTTCATTGGAATAGCTACCCTCAACAGTTATACTTTGGGTTAAATTTAAAGAAAAATGATTGCCTTTATTGTTTTTTGTGATGATTTTGTTGTTTGAAGATTATAAATTCTGGTTTACTTATTTAAAAAAAAAAAAAAGCACAACAAAAACACATGGGCAAAACTGTTGGGAAATAAACCACTATGGAAACTCTGTGGTAATGTTGTGAGCATGACCTAGTCTTTCTCATCTGCCATTTAAATAACGAAAAGGAAAATTTGGAGACTTCCAAATGATTAGTGGGTATTATCCTGAAATACCCAGCATCTTTGGGGAGGGAGAGAAAGTCGAATAGCATCGTGTTTTTGAATGTTGTATGTATTGGAGAGAGTTCTATATTTTGATTCTTCATAAACAAACAAGTTGAAGGATGTACTGTAAGGCCTCTTTGCCAACAACCAGTGCTGAGGACTCTTTACAGTCTGTGGCCATTTTGAAGAAGTAATTAATCAGTAAGCCAGCTTATTTGCTTTCTTGTAGGTATTTGTATTTTTTTTCTTTCCGCAACAGTCTCAGGATTATTAACGGCTGTAACGTTCGTTTTTCCTACATGCCACTGACTGTGGGAGGCTGCTGTTGATCATCTTTAGGGAGTGGAACCTGTGCTTTTAGATGTCAGTAACTGAAATGCACGACAGAGGGGAAAAAGAAACAGTCCTAGGTAGTTAGTTGCAGTAAAAAAAGCTTACTTTACAAATATGAGCAGATTTCTCAGAAACACATGAATAATTTTGAACATATGTTCTAATGATTTTGTAAAGAAGAAGGTCATTGTTGGTTTTATTGAAGTTTTTAAGGTTTGTTTTGAGCTAAGAGGCTGAAAGTCCAAATAAAAACAAATTAACGATTTAGTAAGGAGTGAAGTAAATAAATTTTTGGTGTTCCTATATGGATTAATTTATTTAAAAGGTAACTTTTTGAATGTTTACAAAGGAATGTGGAAAACTGGTAGGAAAAAAAGGATGTTGTTAGCCAACTAGAGAAAGTCTTGGCAAAGAGGATGTTGTATTTCCAGTCAATGCAAGAACGTTTAGTTTGGACTTTTGGACAGTTTAGAAATTAAATGTTTATACTTTGTGTCTCATGGGCTAAACTGTTCTTATGTCATACATAAAATAGCTCTTCACAGAACTATTTAGCTTATAAATAGTTTATGCTCTATTTTAGCTTTGAAGCCTCTCCTAATTGGAGTTTTGAGTACCAGTGAAAATAATAAATGTGAAGAGGCACATCTACCACACAGATTGTTATATTATTATAATTAATGATTGTATTTATGACCTTCATCACAGATGCTACAATTCCTTATAGGTTTGGTCTTCTCGTACTGAAGTAAATCTTATCTCTTCTAGTATGCCTACATTAAACTTTGATGCCAGTTCTTTGTTGGGCCAGTGTTTCAAATGCCACTCTATTTTCTGCATGCGTTTGGAGTTTTTTTTCATCTTATAATAGTATATTTTTTTATGTAGTGATAAGATGAAGGCTAGAAGAATATTTGTACAGAGCAAGAAGAAATCTCTTTGAGTTCCGGTTAAAGAGAAGCTGCTTTCAGTTAGTTAAGAAATATATGCTAGGGTTTCAGAAGAGCCTAAGGAAACTAGAAGCTTGGCTCCTGTTGACATCAGATATGAGTATCCAATTCACTTACTCTGGAGTTACAGGTTAATAAATCAGGGCAACTGTCAAAGAGATCTGATATACAGTCCTAAAATAATAGTCTCTCTTGAACTTTTCACATAAGAGGCAAAATAAGCACAGAACTCTGTTATTTTAATTCTTAGTGCTTTCCTTGAGGAAAATGCTTTGCACACGCATGTGACCTAATCTTAAAACCCACTGTGATCCCTCACTGGGGAAACACACCACGCACGGGTCCTCATTAGCAGAGCCCCAGTGTAGCTGCAAATGAGGGATCAGGTCTCCTCCTCTTCTCCCAAAGCAGCCCAAATGAGTAAGGACTGAGTTTAACTGGAAATGGCTGAGCAGATAGTGCCAGGTCTGTCCAGACCCATGCCCTTGTTCTCGTGCTGCCTGCGGTAGCGGGTAGGGCTTCTGCAGTTTGGCATTGGGAGGCAGGGAACTCGCTGCGGATGCCAATGCACATTTCCTGTTACGTCCTGGGTTACCTGCAGGAAAAGGACCGTGAAAAGGCAGACTGAGCTGTTGATTAGTCACATATGGTTTCTTTGAAAGCTCATCCGACTTGTAAAGTAACACAACTTGTGATTATTGAATCAGCAAACCGCTTTGGCCAGTATTACTAGATCTTGACAGCAAATCACAGAATGAAGTAGGTCTCTGCTGTTCTAGAAACATATGGTACTTGGGCCTGTCAAGCACAGCAGTTGTCTTCTCACTCAAACAAAACGTCCATTATGAGTCAGTCACCTTGTAGCTAACAGTGTCTCCTTATTCAGCAGCACAGTTCCAGTGTAAATTATGTGAGCGCATCCAGTTTTTCATGTAATAATATCTAAAATGCAATGAAAAGCTTAAGATTTTAACTGTTCATGGGTGTTGTATCTTTTCACATTTTCTATGTGCATGTTTATTGTTTCCTCTGTATTAAACCTTTGCATACATTCAGACCAGTACACTGCGTTATTCATATAGGAGCACCTAACTACTTCTCTGTTGTGGTGGTTGCACTAGAGATGCAGCGGGTCTCTCCAGTATTTCACTCTGGGATATAGTCTCAGAACCTTCCTACCTCTTGCTTGCTAGGGGCCTAAAGATGTAGAAACACTTCTGTGATATAGCAGTACAGAGCATTCAGCATACTAGGGAATATTTATACAAGGTTATTGTGGAAGACATAACTGTATTTTATTGCTAGTTTGTCCCTTTGTGGGAGGATGAAAAGTCTGTTAGCATCATTCTTCTCTTGGAGCCCAAGTCTAAAGCTGAAATAGTAATTTAAGAGCTCCTTAGAAAACAATGTCAGGACTTAAATGTCCAAAGGTGCCATCTTTGTTTTTACTATCTTTATGGAGAATTATTCTCTACATTTATAAGCTGGACACTCAGTCTAATATGAGGCTTACTGAGTTTTGTTGCTGTTTTCTTGATTTTCCAGCACTGACAAGAAGCAATACTATTATTTCCTTTAAAAGTAAATTTTCAGCATCAGGGAGAGATTTTTGTATACTGCATGTATTACTTGGGGAATAACCTTTAAAGTTGCATATATCCTTGTGCCTTCGCTGGCAAAGTTTTAATACTTGCCAGAGTCTCAGCCTTGAAATGATGGGCAATGCTGACAGCAGACTCTATTACCAAGTTTGATCATTACTTTTCAAGTAAAACTGTGTTTTGGGTGGGTTGCAAGTTTTCCAAAACTCTAATAATTTTGGCTGAAATCATCTATGCCAGCTATCTGCTTCAGTCTGAAATCAAACCCCACAGGAAAATGAAAAGTACTGTTTAAACTCCCTGAAAAAAAAAAAAAAAAAAGATTTTACAAAGATTAGCTGTTTTTTTCATTCATAGTGAAATATTTTGATCTTTTCTTCCAGCAGGTCTAGATTTTGATACGGGGATGGATCTTTTTCTGTTGTTATTAATATATGGCAAATATTGCCCAATTACATAGCCTGTTGAAAATTTCAGGTTATGAACAGGGAGGGTTTTACCACTTTCTTAGACAGATATCACTTTCTTATATATAGTAAGCTGTGTAAAATTTTATCAGTGAAATAATCTTTCTACCAATCTAGTTTCGTTATGGGAAATTTTTGTAAACTGATAAAATGGTACAAAAACTGTATAAATAAGATTATACAGGTTTACCAGTTTGATGGAAGAATTTTGGAGAGTTGGTCTCTTGTTTTTGTGGTGGCCTTCTGACTATGATTTGCGGAGGGAGGGGTACTAAAAGAGGAAAATGATGAAGAGAAAATTTTAAAACACATTTTGAACTTTTTATTTCAGATGGGAATTCTAGGTAATCAGCTATATAACTTCCATCTTCCACTTCACTGACATGCATTCAGTAATGGATGCAATTGATAAAGTATTTTCCCAGAGTTCCCAGACTTCCATCTACCAAGAATTTAGTCTTGTAACCATCGAACAAGCCAAGCAATGTCTTTGGGCCGTAGCTGTGCAACGTATATATTTAAGATAACATCTGGTTTTATTCAGCAAAATACAGGCATCTACATTAAAATGTTTGCATAAAAAAGAATTCACTCAAACATGCCTAAAATTAGGTACATATACTGATTAATCTTTGCCTGTGGTTTGAACTAGTAACAATTGAGGTGGCTGTGGTGCTGTATTCTAGTTTCTAGTTCCTTGACCAGGTACCTTATTAATGTACTTAAATAAAAGAAATTGGTTATATAAAAATTGTTATAATATTAATGCAGAACAAGAGCTAACAAAAGTCATGTCTATTTTTCCATGACTCCCTCCAATAGTTCCAGCAGAGCTTGAAAATGCATTTAGCTCTATAATTGTTAAGAAATGAGAGGTTTGTAGTACAGACAGAACAATTAATCAGCTGAAGAAACACTTCTGAAGCTCTTGATGCTAACAAGATTTTTGGAAAAGTTTTATTCACAAATGAATAATTGAATCTAGTGGGCAAACAACTGTAATGGATTAGTTAAACCAATTCAGAAAAATACATTTACGTGCAATAAATAATCAGCCCTTGGAAAATTCTATTACTGAAAATTATTGAAACAAGTAAAATTAATCTGATTGTCTTCACTGGAAGTGGAATCAAGCTTATATATAAATACTCTAGTAAGCAAAAAAATTACTTAAATCATGGATGCTAATAGGTAGCAAGTAGTTAGGTGCATCTGTGAGCGCTACTGTTCAAATCTGAACATTTGAGCTCTCAAGCGCGCGACTTGCTCCCTGTAATTGGTAGAGTCTGACTGTAAACACTGGCCTAAATGAAAGTGCCACATCCAGAGTCCTCCACTTACTGAAGAGACATGAGACAGAACCACCAGTAAGGAGGCAGCTCACGCCTTGTGCTTATGCACAGAAACTGTTTAAGCTGGGGGAAAAGTGAGTCTTGGTGTGCCAGAAAACAAGGAGTGCCAGAAAGAAGTAGTCTTGGAAGAAAGAAAGGGGCCTAGAAAGAAGAATGTGAAGTTCCTGGCTGGAGGAAAAATCCTGGAAGTGAGGAAAGATCCTGGAGATCAGGGAGCTGTGAGGAGATGGAAGCCAGGAAATGCACCAGAGCCAGTCTGGTGATGCTCGAGACAAGTAACAGTGAGGAGCCACGCAGCAATGACAGACCCAACTTTCTGCACAAGCATCCCGGGCCAGCAGCCACTTTCCTGCAGGGATGGAAGGTATGGATGGGAAGTATGAAAGGTAATTAAGTAGTTGCAAAAGCTCTCATCTCGTTGCTTCTTAAACAAACCCCAATATCCAGATCCACTGCAGGTAGTCATTTACTCCATCTTGCCTGTGACATCTTAAAAGCATTATCTCAAAAAGTCCCACTTAAATTTTGGCACAGATGATGTCCAGGAAATGTTCCTAACCAGACCTATGATTTTTTCTCTTAGCTGTGTAAAAGCTGCTAGCAGAGAATTTTTCTTTTTAAGATTCCTCAAGTCCATATATTTTCTAGATTGTTCATTATTCCATTTGTTGTAAATTCAGACCAGTTTAAGATGAATGGCTGTAAAATATATTTTAAGGACAAAAACCTTACTGTATGAACATGCTCTCATTTTCCCACTTACTTGATGTTTCTGTTGGATTCTTTGTGTGATTTGTGTCACCAATGCAAAGTAAGACTTCAGAAAGGCATTTGATTTCTCTTCATCTTAAGGATGAAGAGAAATCCTCAGGAGGAGAACGGGAAAAATAATACCTGACGTCTTCACCTATGTATTTATTTATGAAGACATATTAATTCTTGGTAAATTGGGGTTGGTGTTACGAGTAGAAGTTTTTGACCTTGCTTCTTTCATGAAATGAGCACAGGTAGTGTTTCGAATAGCAGAAGTTTATCTAATTATCTCTGTTGCAAAGGATCAATGATTTGTTCTTGCTGACTCTCAACAGTGCCTTGGAGCACTTCTGAAGCTTCAAGTGTGACAGCTGGGTATCTGACAGGACTACTAAACAACGGTATTTCCTTTTCAGGCAGTTTCCTCTCCATCCTCTGACTATCTTGTTGCTATAAGCTAGATAGTGCTGATTTTATCTACATAATTTAAGGTAATTAGAAAATTAGATAAACAGTCCCAACACTGTTCATTGGGTTTGAAACAGTGACCTGTTTTATCCGAGGAGTTAGGTTTTTGCTTGATGCACCTACAATGTTAAATAAATATACAGGAGGGTTAAAATGCTAGAGAAGGTAAGATGTGTGGCATCGCATGAATGAGAAACCCTATTAGACTACTTATTTATTATTATGTAAAATGTACTTATGTCTATTTAGGATTTACTCCTACGGTACATGAAAGTTGTAGCAGTTAGGAATTATCAATTACATTTGAAGAATAAGTTGCCCAGTTAATTTATTCTGTTAATAATTCAGTTGAAGCAAGTCAAATTAGTTGTGTGAGATGTTAAGAGAGCCATGAGTATTCATTATCCAAAAAAGGTTTATTAAGCAACTGTAGATACAGTAGATAAGCAAAGTCATGCTTTTTATGATAAATATTAATCATCTAGTGCATACTTACAGTGAAAGTATATTGGATTCTGAATTTTCTGAAATTAAGTACCCTATTAGAGAGGAAAAAAAAAAAAAAAAAAAAAGAAAAAAAAAAAGCCCCAGCCAGTCAAAGGAGATACACTTTTTATGTGTGTCAATTTTAAGTAAAAACTGATGAGCCAATATTTCATTTGGTTTAGTGTGAAATAGTTTTTTGGACACAGCTATAGGAAGGTTTGCAGCAGGATGGCTGCAGGAGCACTTGGAATGTTGCTGCATGTCCTCCCTGTTACCAGCAGAGAGAGGACAAAACTGGACTGAGAGATCCTGGAGGTTTCAACTTAGTTGTTCAGGCTCTCCTCCTTACAACACAGAAAAAAGGGAGACACAAGCAGCAGTTATAGTTCTTCTCTACTACCTTCTCCTCCTCTTCTGTGACATAGATTGATAACCTCATTTTCCTCCTACTCTGAGATGACAAAAAATCGGGAGATGAGTATGTTATCTCAGCTACTGAGAACTATATCTAAAAGGACAGTTTTGTGGCAATATTGGAGGAGCAACCCTTTGGTTGCTTGTGGTGGGAGGCAGAAACAGTTGGAAGCAATCCATGTGGTTCTTTACTCAAAAATCTCATCCCAGTTATATTGAGGAGACTCATGTGGAGGAGTCACAACTTGAAAGCAGCACTTAGGGAGTGACAAAATTTATTCTGGGATTATTCCTTCTTCTTTTGGTCTCCATTTCTGGGGGTTCAGATCCAAATCAAAATTCAGGAAGCTCTGGGACACCACCAGGAGCAAATGCAACCCACGCTTCTTTTTATGCATCTCTCTCAGGAAAAGGGGAACGATCAAAGTATATCCTTGAAAACTGTAGTTTGTATTTGTGTGTTCAAAATTGTCCTCCCATAAAAACAATACGTAATAAATGCTGGACTTCTGTGTACCTCAAACTACATCATGATAATCTTTGTTTCCAGTCTCCCCAAAATCTTGCTATCATGGAGTCACTTCTCCAAACTGATCACTGAGACAAGATCTGCACATTTGCAATTTCTGTTAATGGCAGTTGCATCCTATCTGCAAGAGCAAAAAGTGGACTATAATCAGTCAGTCATTTTTTTGAACTTCTATCTAAATGAGTCTCTTGAAGTTATGTAATGGTGCATCTGGTCCTTTTGAGATAAGACACTTTGTCTGACAGTGAGTGGAATTACATCTTTTCACTCAAGCAAAAGTTATATTGAGAGTTTCTATTTGATATAATGTTCTTCTAGTATGAACTACAGTTATGTCCCTAATGTGCACTTTAGACCATTGCCAATCCTTACCATCTTCTTCTAATAATTTGCTTAATTTTCTTACTGTCCCAGTGGTGTTCAGTATCATATCACTATTAGTAAATTCAGCACAGTCTCAAGTGTGCTATAACATGAAACAAGGCTCTTTCAACTCCATCATCTACCAACGTTCAATCAAGCTTAGATGGGTAAATGTTAGCCTGAAAATACACACAACATAATACCAGCATATTCTATCTAAATTCATATTTCTGTGTTAAATAATAGTATCTCTTATATATGACAGAGACTATCTGCTTCTTATAGTTGAGATATATTGTTTGCCATTTGATCCGATCCCTTAAAAAATTCATGCTGTTAATCTGATTTATTTTAATGGGATTATTTCCAGAACTAGCTAATGTTATAAAGGTAACGTAAAAGTGCAGCCCAGATCTTCAAGCAGAGGTGAATGAGTCAAGAGATGAAGAAAGCAAGTCTAAGTAGATATTACAGAACTGCATTGACAATTAAATACCTTTTATGTGGTTTTATTTCTTGCTGCATAGAAAGCTAGTTGGATTGTCAAAATTCTGCTGTGATGCTATTACCGCTTATAATTCAAAAGACAGGCTGAAAATATATTTATTAATTTCCACTAAGAGCTTTTGGGCAGGGTCTCCAGCTTTGACCAAATGTAGAGCAGTTTGATGACAGTTACCTTTCTCCAAGATAGCAGCTTTTCTTTCTCTTTTTTTCTTTCTCTTTCTTTTCTCTCTTTCTTTTCTCTCTTTATTTTCTTTCTCTTTTTCTTTCTTCCTTTCCTTCCTTTCTTGTTTTCTCTCTTTCTGTCCTTCTTTCCCTTTTTTTGCTGGTGGGGAGGGAAGGTATATTGTAGTTTTGGAATTGTGATGTTTTATTTTATTCTTTAACTGAGACAGGCCACTTTTGCTCTGTTACACCCTGTAAATCAGGACAGTTAGCTCTTCCTGTTCCTGCTTGAAATTTATCTGACCATCTGACCATGCATTATTTATAAATGAATCTCAATGAAGAAATGGGCTGGTTGTCCCTTGCTAGCTTTGCTGTGAACTGCTAACAGAGGGCTGGTTAAAGCCAAACAGGAACATGGGTAATTTGGCTGCTACGGTTGTGTTCTGCATGTAGTTCTGTTACTGCCTGGTAGTGCTCTTGGTTCCTCCTTGCTCCTGCAGGCTTGTTCCTGTGACCTAGTGAGTGGGAACAGCATGGGGCTCTATATTTACCTTGCACTTGGAGCCAAAAAGACTTTTCATGCTCCCCCAGCTTGGCTAGTTCCTCTAGATGCAGAGCTGATTCCCAGCTGTGAGGTGATAGGAAGCTATTCCTGTTTATCATACTTCTCCCACTGTTGTGCTCCATTTTCGTATGCATCATCCACATTATGTGTTTGTATTTAGTGTAAGAGAGAGCAAAATAGAGCTTGCTGCATATTTTTATTTCTGTTGACTGTAGGAGTATGCTCATTAATCTGTCTCTGACCTCTGAAATTACTGATCTATTTTCATATCATTTTTTTTTACTTGCTGTGGAAGTTCTGTAGAACAGGTTTAATAATAAATTGTAAATCAGTAAATAATACACCTGCAGAGCAAAATGATGGAATATCCAGTTTGAACAGACAAACTTACTTCTTTCCAAAACAGCATGGGATATTCAGGTAGATGGATCCTCCCCAAAGCAAAGGAAATGAGAAAGTTCTTTCTCCACTAAAAATAACATCTTAATCGTTTGCTTGCTCTTCAATACTTGCTATACCATGATTACATCTTAAAATAATTAAGAGTCATAGAAGATGTTGCAAAGAGAGTGTGTCTGCTTCTGGTTTATGAGTGATCCCTCAGGTACTTGACAGATAGTATCAGTGCATTAGAAGTATCAGACTCAAGAGTTTTGGTTGGGTTCTAGAATTGTTGAGAGAACTGAAGGCATGCAGGAATTTGGTGGCAGAACACAGGTGGTACAGAAGCACACAGAAGATAGAAAATCATCCGTACAAGCGTGTGCAAGACTAGAGGCATCCTTAAAGACCAGTGCTGCTATCTTGAAGCAAACAGGCAGACCGGGTGTTGAACAGACAGCACTGGTGACATGTGCTTCCATGATTCCATGGCCTAGAAATAAGACTCAGTAGCCTATGAATTAAGCTACTGAAATTTAAAAAAATAATGTTTGCGAGCATCTCCCAAAAACTGAAAGAGTGCACTGGGCAGTTTTCTTGCCTTAAAAATAAATAAGTAAATGGCATTGGTCACAGTGATGAGAATGGTTTCCAAGCACACCTCTATAAAGCCTGTCTGCAGTGATCACTAAAAGAGAAGGGCTTGATTTGAATTCAGAGATCGTCCAAGTGCACTTACAAGTGTAAGTCCTGTAGTTTCATTTGTTCTGCGTTCATCGAGAAACCCTGAAATAGTAAGATATGCTGAGATGGCAATGTGTATTAATGCAGGTGCTGCACTAGGATGGTTTTATGGTTTCTTCACTGGAGATGGCTTGCAGACAGCCTGCACAAAAGTGGGAGCAGCAGAACCTGACCTGTTTGTCTGTCCTGCCCACCCCCATTCTCAAGTCCAAGCCAGATTAAATGGACAGGGTGAAAACATTTGTGCTGCAGCTCTGTGCCAGAGCTGGCTCATGGGAAGCTACTGCAGGAGTTCAGCAGCTAAGGGGTAGGGACTTCTGTAGAGTCAGAGCTCTCAAGTTCAGAGTGGCCTTTTACAGTCATTTTGTTTGTCCTAGATAACAATACAGGGCATACACTCTGATCCAGGGGTTCCAGCATCTGGCTCAACAGCCAGTGGTAGAGTCTTAAGTAATCAGTATACTTACATGGTTGTAAGAAATTGCAGTCAACACACCACTTTCCCAAAAAAGTGATTTATGTTGTGCTGAAAGAGAACTTGTTCATTAAAAGCCAGCTGAATCTCTGAGGGGGAGCTAATGCACCACAGTCTGTTCTGTCATCTCCCACAAGAACTTGCTGGCAACTAATCTTGGTCAGTGATGTTAATGAATGGAGGCAGATTCCTCTCAGAGGGATTTAGTTATTAGCATACCCCATCAGATCAGTCTTGTTCAACTAAACAATTAAAATAACAGCATTAAAATAATCATGAAAACGTATTCCCAATATGTGGTTCCACCCACGCATACGCACTTTGATATTGCATAGAGGATAGTTCCCACTAGATAAATATCTTAATTCAGAATAGCCTTAACTCCAAAGGTTCCCAAATGCAGCAGCCCAGTCACCTCCCACTGTAACAGTGGAATCCTTTCATGGAAAACTGGTTTATTATTGTCCTGTGAAAAAGACACTCAGTAAATCAGGCTGAAATACAATGCCATAAATCTCTATGAGTCAGGGCAAGGAAGGACAATAATTTCAGTCATTCTATGAAAAGAATAATGGTTCTGCAGTTCAGTATGAAATCTCATCTCTCTAAAACCGTAAGTCATCAAGCAGAACAAAACAGATTCTGAAAAAGCATTCCTTCCATATGAATGTGCAAAATTAATGGCATTGCTAAACCTCAGATTTTGATATTATTGTCATAAGCATCAAGACCTAGTTTGGAAGTCATCATGCAGTCACCTTTCTTAACTTTCCTAAGTAAATGCAGTCACCAAAACAGTGAAATCACTGGTATTTGCGTGGAACTGCTTAAGTATTAATCACTGCTTGAGGGAGGTGTATCTGGCAGGCAGCGCATGCAAACAGAAATGTGAGGTGTATCTTCAGAAAATTGCAGAAGTCACGAGAATTCCTCTATTGGTCAGTCAGATCTTTGCAATCAATATAATGATTTAGCAGGCATTTTTTTCAAATGTAACGGTAGATACAGTAGATTTCTATGATTGGGTAGCACATCATTGTGAACATAGATCTGCTTCATCAGTACAGAACCTACTTATACCATACGTATACGCCATGAACATATAGTACAGTTCCAAGATATGTGTTCTGCTTATTAAGGTAATGTATTGAAAACATCTTTTATCATCTTTGTGACTTACATTTTATTACCTTCAACTGCACGTGCTGTAACAAAGAACACAGTTTAAACAGAAATTATGAGAAATTAATTTGATCTTCCAGTTTTAAGACTGGAAGTCACTGTTAATGCTGAATTGGAATAACATGTTTTCAGGTATCTTTTCAGATATTTCTTTTACTTTCCTATAAAGTGATTATTACCCAATATTGCAGAGGGAAATGGCATCAAGCCTTAAAGTTGTCTCACACTTGTTTTATGTGGTTTTTTTCCTCTTCATTCTGTTCAATGTTAACTTACGTAAGAGCTATGCTGACTTTTATTAGTGTATTAAATCTCCGACATCTTTGGCACGCAGTACTTCTGCTTCTCGCACAAGGGGTGTTAAGCACTATTTAGAAGTAAACAATTTTTACATCCACAGAGGCAGCATCTGCCATGATTTGAGACAGGAGAAAACACCCAGGTCATGACCTTACGCAATGAACAGATTAATATTCCTCTTTCTCACGATGATACAGCCATAGCGTGATTACTATTTGTTCATGTACTAGCAGCCAGCTGACACTTCAGCTGAATCCACTACTTCACCAAGTACAAAGAGGCTTTTCAGATGACCTGACTGACCTTTACCTGCATGTGCAGCATAGTGCTTTAGCAGAAAGAGGGAAGCATGAATCAGTATGACCCTACTATTAGGAGACACAAACACGATGTATTAATTTAATTCCAAGTTTACTTCCTAGAAGAATATACCAGGATTGTATCTGTGCAGGAGGTATTGCTTACATGTTGAAGCGGCCAGAAACCCCGCAAATATCAAAGGTGGCTACTCAGAATAGGACAAAGAGCAAGTATGGATTTTTGAAACAGCTTTTCATATAGGCTAGCCGTTGTCCTGGGGCTGTTTGTGTACTGTTCTGCTAAATTACTTTACCTATCCGAAGCGGTTTGCTTCCCAGCTTACCTCAAGGTCCTGCACACTGAATTTAATCAAGGTTCAGTCAAAAATTAATTAGATCCTTTGGCCATCTGCTTATATCAAGAGAAGAGGTTTCTAATTCTGATCAGGTAGCCTGCCAAAACTCAACAGTTACAGCAATAATTCATATGCAATGTCATTGTCCCAGTTTGTGTGCACAGCATGCCTGCCACCAATCCCTATCTGCTTTGCAAGAGGGAAACCCACTGTGTGTGTCAGTAATGTTATAAATAATGCATCCAATTAGTCAACTGCGTGCTGCTGCATTTCCCTGAAGCCCATGAATCTGAAAGCCCCATAGAAACTGTACTCTTTGAGAGAAATGCTTAGGCATAAATATTGCCCTTATTCAGAGGTCAGTCCTTCGCACTCTCCTCTCCTGTGTTGTACAGCAGAAGACATAGGGAAGTTGCCCCTTGCAGCGCAACAGGAGGAAGAATAAACGCTAAGAGCTCGTGCTGTGATTTCCAGCTGCGTGAGGAAGATGTAAGGTAAGAGACAGGCTCCAGTGCAGGGAAGATGGAAAGAGGGAGCAGGATGGTACGTGTGTGTGTGTGTGTGGTAAAGGAGAGTACAGGCCCTTCCAGAAGCTAGCTGGATCTTTCACTTCACCTTTTAATTTTTTTCTGGTTCCACTGAGGTAGTGAATTCTCTAATGTCGCATGAATGACACCAGTACTGAAATGCAATGCAGCTTGCCAGCAGTGAGATGGAGGCCAGCATAATGTGGTCCTTTTCTTCCCAGCCTGCACTCTTCTTTGATATAAGGAACAAAAACTGTGTTTCAAAAGAGAAACAGAATCAAATTAGAATTCACATTAATTAGATTTCCTGCAGTAAAACAAGAAATAAATCAAACATGATCCTGGAAAAATGGTTTCTTGAAGTTGCAAGCTTGCTTTTCCCCTAAAGAGACACTTGTGCTTGCTTTGAGGGGGTAATGAAACTGTAAACTGAAAAGTCATTTGAAAATGATAAATTAGGCTGTGATTATGCCAAGTGATATTAATTATGCTGATAGACTCTATAGCAAGGAATTTTTAACTGATTCAGTTCAGCCTTCTGGCTTGCTCTGACATGTAGCAATGTGTCAGGCTTGGCTTGTTAGTGAGCTTCATCAACAGCAGTAAGAAAGCCCAAACTTGCAGTCTCAGTTCTGTGTTAGGTTCTACATGGACATCATCACAGAGTGGTCCATGATCTAAACAAATTGTATTTGTATTATTTGTACAAACAGAATTATTTTTGCTGAGCTTTCTGCAGCAAAATAGAGCAGATGGCCGAAAAGTAAAAATCACGGTGGGTCTTTTTTCCTAATCTGACAAGGACACGGAGGATTTCTGTTTTTCTGCTTTGAAGATGCACTGCTACCTCTTCCTCAGAAAGTTCTTTTTAAACCACATTATGTTAAAACAAGCCCCCCTTCTGCCTGGGTTTCTAGCCTGCTATGCATCTTGGTAGCAGCACCTTTCAGCAGAAATGAAATGCTGAACCTAATTATTTTTTTTCAGCATGGTCTTCTTAAGATCAGGGCGCTATGCAAAATAATGGTAGGACTACCTACTCAATGTAAGGTGAAGTGGAAATTAGTAAAGCATCACTGTGCAGTTTTGTGTTCTTGACCTGTGGACCAGCAGTAAAAGGAATGGGGCACAAAAATGATGAGCTCCTAAAATATCTCCTCTTCCTTACTGTGGCAGCTTTTTTCCATTAGGTAATAAAAGTGAAAATAAGTTGAAGCATGAAGTTGTAACTTCCCTGGGACTTTTATTTTGCAAGAACCACAGGCCCAAATCTAGCATACGTACGTTCTAAAGGTGAGAATTAAAGACCAGCGGACTGCTAGCGACTGCCAATTTAAATGTGCTTTATCAGCTCCAATGGGGTACGGTCAGTCCACTTATGTCCCTTCCTTTCTTCTAGTGAGAGCCTGTCACGGCTTTATACCGACATTCAGTGCCAGTGCTGGGTGCACTCTATCGAATGCAGCACCTCTTCTTGGTCACATGCTCAGATTTATTTCCAGCACAGTGACTTGAAGGGCAGTTTTCTATTTTCAGTGATGGGATCAAGTTCCCAGCTCAGGTTGAGACTGCATTCTTATGTCAAGTGAAAGGGACTTTTTTTTCTAGTTCAGTAGAAGTTCCTCCTGCCAATTATTTTCAAATCACTTAAAACCAAGATGATAGAAAATTAATCAACCTTGGCCGACAACAACATAAAACCCACAGTACTGTGGGACGTAAGCCAGGCACAAGAGATATCCATGTGCAAGACTCACAAATTGATTCACTGGAGAATGGTAAAAACTGAAGCTATACATATCAAAATACCATTTATTAAATAAAAGTGTCTATAGAAAATAGGAACAATAGTTACAATGAAACAGTTATATCAAAATTTAATCTTTTTTTAATTCTTTAAGTCATTTCAAAGGTAGTTTGCCATTTTTAAAATAACAGGGAGTTCACGTAAGAACGCTTATTGTGCTCTAGATGATTTCTGACATCCAAAAATGCTGTTCATTTAAATTTTGCATTTATTTACTCTCAGCTAGACACTGAGTTTTGCTAACTTTCTGAGAATATACCCTTCCCCTCTTGCACCACTGCCACAGGCCACTGCTCAGCTATTACCTGGGACTGGCATGGGACCGGCACACGTATCTGCTCAGCGGGTTTTGGTGAGAGGTAAAGAATAGCTGCACAGAAGGCAGCATAGATGGTGGTATGTATGATTGGAAAAGATTCACTGAACATTAAATGATACTAGATGAAAACATAAGGGAGGTTTTGCAGTAGCGGGTCAGGCACGACTGATAACCAAGTGAAAAGGAACTGTATGTTTGGAGATATTTGGCCAAATAATTGGAGAACATTTTATTAAAAGATAATGAGTTTATTAGTTATATATTTTAATGAGTAAATATCTGTGGTTGGTTCTAAGGTGGTAAGTAATACATTTGTAAATTATTTTTCTTTAGAAGCTATTGAAAATCTTAAGTCATTTTATGTCTTACTAATTGATTTATCAATATAGCATGTTTTTTTGTTCCTCCGTTATTCTACCCTGTTGTGATTCTGATTTTGCTCAGTCATTCATTTGGAAATTGGTCATTAAAAAAAACACAGGCTTGAAAGCATAATAAAATCCATTTTCAAACATAGGTAAATGGCAGATGCACAAACAGTCCTGTATATAAAAAGTTAACATTTAGCTGAATTTAGTGCACAGTAGACTGCCCACAGTTAATCCAGAGCTTCTCTAGCACAGGCAATGGATACCCAGCACCTGTGGGTGGCCTGAGCTCTTGGGCAAATGGCTGTTAATGCCTGAGGAGAGCTGCCCATCATTTTCAGGATCAGGCTTGAGTGTGAGCAATTACTAAAAAATTCTACTTTAAAAGAAATTAACCAGGAGTTTTCTAAAGCCTCCTACTACATTTGCCATAATTCAGATATTGCAAACTGTGAACCAGATTGTGCCACTGTTATCTAGGTCAAATAGTACCTTGCTTACACAGTGAGGCTGTCTCTTAGAGCGTAGCTCAAGGTAAATGTAAAGTACACTGTCTAGCCTGCACAGTACAGGATAAGGAGACACGTATTTGAAAAGCCTTGCTAGCACTGTTTCTCAGTTGAGGAAGCTTGCAGTGTTATTGGTCCACAACCTGTATTGTTTAAGTTCTTTTCCCATGTTCTTTTAATCTTGCATATGATGCCTGCACATGTACAAGAGAAAAGAATAAGCAGAAATTCCTGTTTGTGAAATCCTGCTCGTTGTCCAGTCTAGTAAGGAATTCCTCCTCTTGTCATAAAAATCAGTATTTTTCTAGGTAGGCCATATTTATTACTTTTTGTAGATCACCTGATTTCTGTAGTTAGAGCATCATTGTACAGTGGATATGACCCACCATTTCTTGAGTCTTGTTTAGCCATGCACTTCTTTGGTGCTTTAAGAAAGCCCTTATTGGCAAGAAAGACAAATGGTGGTTTGGCAGCCATTAACAGTTGCTCTGCACAAATGTAAATGGCACGGGGAATAAGGAAAACTGGCTCCCATGTTTTTCATTCTTTCAGAACAGCACCCGTGGTGGCTCTTAACAAAGAGGGAAAGAAACCTGCTTGTGCAAGGACATAAAATTCTCTATCCAGAAAACCATTCCTATTGCCAGCCCCCAGCACATGCTCTGAAAATGTCACTCACAAGGAACTCTGCGACTTTATCATCAAAATATTTCAGTTATATCTTGAGACAATCAAATTTATGACTCTATTTTCATTTCATATTTATCTTCCTTAGTTTTATGAAGGTTTTGATTTCTTGAGATCTTCTTCACTTTAATTTTTCAGTGATGTTTTCATTACTGGGTGAGTTGCTTTTAAAAACTCGGGATGAAGAAATCCTTCCCTTGTCTTAAGAGCACTTGTCCTGAAGGATTTTACCTTACCAGATACCTCAGATGATGCTTAGCTGCAAGTTTCAGTCACTGCAAATCAGTGAACAACGCTCAGATTTTGCTTCTTTCAATATAAATGTTTTTTTCTGCTTCTCCTCTGAGACTGTTATAAAAAAAAAAAAAAGTCTGGAATAACAGAAGCTCTCAAACTGAAGAGAAAGTCTTTTCCCTTATCTAGATAACATGCCACTTCATAATAAATCTGTCACTACCACATCCTTGCTGCCCACTCTCTGCAATGCCTGCAGGATGATAGGCTTTGTGATTAACTGGAAAAAGAGCAGTCTCTCCTCACCTCAGAGTATGGGAATAAAAATAGGCTCAGTGTGGAAGACGCTTCTGAAACAGTATGTTATTTTGGTCTCCAAACATACTAGGTCTATTCTACAATGAGATGGTTGGGGTTTTATTGCATACATGTGGGCACTGTTTGTATTGTTTTCATTTCAAGGTGATGTAACATACGTAAATCAAGATGGTCATGAGGTGACAGGCTGACATCGAACCTGGTTTCCTAAGAAAATGAGGTCTGCACAATAAGCATCGGAGTTGCTGTCGGCCATCTTCCAGTAACTTTGAATCTATTTTTCAGGTTCAGTGCAATTTGAACTTAAGTTCGTAAAAGCTTAATGAAAACAGGCAGCTGGGTAAAGAGGAAAACTGTGTTTTCCCAGCAAGGGAAAGGAGGAGCCTGGTCTGTGTCTTGTACCAGGGAACCCACATGGGGGAGAGCTCTTATCACGGCTTCAGAAGCAGGAAAAGCTTTGATCAGTGCTTGCCTCCAGAGAAGCCAACTGCAAGAAACAACACCGTGGGAAGCCAGGGTTCAGTACTGCACTGTAAATACATCTCTTGAAATGGCATGGTTCCAGTCTGCGATTTGAGTGTAACTGCTGCGAGTGGGTGAGTGGAAAGGCCTCAGCCAGGGCATCTCGGCCAACCTGCGGATGGCTGGCACCACCCGAGGGTGAAGTCCCTGTGCAGGTCGGGCTGGTCCCTGTGTGTGCTCACGGGGAGAGGCTGGCAGTTAAGGCATGGCTAATGCTTCGTTTTACAGTCAGGCTAGGTGTCCATCTGTGAAAATTGCACTTCAAAACCCCTATTAGTGCCCCAGGCATCCTCTCTGTCTCTGCACTCGAAGAAGCACTTAGGCAGAAGGGCAATCCTTCAGTTCACAGAGAGGGAGAGGACACGCTGCAAGCACGCCTGCTCTGAGAAGAGCTGCTCGTGCAGATACAATCCTGGCAGTTTCTGGTGTGCTGTGAGGACATTGTTTTATCTTTACTTTTAATGGAAGGGATAAAGTGGAATAGTAATAATGGGACTGATAAATGAAAGGAAAACTGTAACCACATAATTATGTCAGAATCAACTAACAGCCATGAAAAGCCGATTAAACCACATTATGCAGATACATGTAACAGAATACTATTAGTAAGTCTTTTGCGCTGGCATGCCTGGCAATTAAGAGAACAGTATTGGCAGCACATAGTGAAAACAGTGATAATGTATAGTTAAAAATGTTTGGAGACAAACAGTGCATAGAGGACAAGGGACAGCCTAGAACTGAATACAGGAGTATCCTCAAAGATACCAGCACCCAGGCGAAAAACCCAAGGTGTTACTCAAAATAGGTTTTTTTGACTAGGATGTTGGGCGTAGCTTGGAATACTTTGTATTTATCATCAAAATGAATTTACTGGCTTATCCATAAACAAAAGGCTGCAGTGCAGCAAGTAGTCTGTATTTGCCAACTCCTCACAGATTTCAGGTCGTGCAGGCAAATGGAGGAATTCCACATTTTTTATGAATTAAAGAAGCTTACAGAAATATTCTGATTTAGGCAGTAAGAATATTAGGTAATGTTCCTGTGGTTGCAACTATTCAGTAAATATTTGGGAATGAGATTGCTCAGCATTGTATATTCTTATGTATGTGGTATTTCCAGGTTGGGGACGTGAGGGAGGTGTCACCCATAGAGTTTCTTTCTTATTGGAATATTGGGATTTGTTGTTTCCTCTCACCTACCATAAAGATCTGAAGGTTCAGTTCTATCCTTCACTTCCCTTCTTCTGCCCACTCTCACAGAGCCTTTCTCATCTGCAGTCAGGGAGAATTGTGCAGGAGGCAGCTCTGAGATAACATTAGTGCGGGGTTCAAAGTTCCCACAGGCTTTACAGAAAGATACATTCCTACCAGAAACTACTCCGTGTGACTGTGGAGAGCTCATCTAAGGGGATAAAACCAGTGGGGATTTTTTGGTATCAGAGGACAAGCATTCTGGAGAGTTCATACTCCCCTTATTTTCCTCCTCATGCTGGACAGACTTCTGAGACATGCCACCAAGAGTTTGCTTGCAGAAAACCAGCATGTTTCCTTTAAATATTTATTCTACATATCGTCTTCAAACATCCACATGCAGGTTTTCTTCTTGCTTTATTTTTGGAGACGGCTGAACTGATGTGAAATGCAGATAATGAGAGATCAATGGCATTTGTGCCCACAGCAGTGCCTTCCTGAGCTGTTAAAAAACAAAGGAAGGGAGAGAGTGTGTGTGTGGTTACGCTTTGATTACAGAAGCCAGGCAATATATTTACAAATTAAATTCTGTCAACAACTTAAGTACTAGGGATCTGCAATTAATGAAATCTCTGCAAAACCAAGATTTATGATGACCAGGAGACATGCCTTTACTGAAATGAAGAAGTGAGATTGTGTCCGTAGAGAGTTAAAACATTGAATAGTACTATGATGTCTGTATTTACGTGGGCTATTTTTCCTCATACTTTATATGTGAGAATGTTGATGCTTACAGAGTACTCTTCATGAGAGAAGAGTAACATTATCTCTGTTTTTACATGTGAAGAAACTGACACAGAAATCTGGAGTTCCCTAGGTGAGGTAACATACCATACCAATGGGGGAATTAAGAACCCAAACTTTTTGTGCGCTAATTGGATAAACTATGTATCGGATCATGCTGGATTTAATAGCACAGTAAATTTAGTTACTGATAGTATTAATCACCTGTTTTTTCATCCTTTTATTTGAGGCTGCGCATCATAGTCCTTCTCCAGCAGAGAAATAACTTAAGCTCTTTCTTTCACCTTTTCCTGAACTCACAAAACCAAATTCTTTCTGAAGTATGGAACTGTCACTGGTAGCAGCGTGTGCTCCTACAGCATCCAGCAGAAAGGATGTTTTTCCTGTAAACAAAATAATATAAAAATAATAAATAAATAAAACCCACACTGTAGCCAAAAGTAGTAAACTTTGGGCAACACCTGTAACAAAAATGGTGCCTATGACAAATGAGTATCACTCTTAAGTTGTGTCCGTCCATAAAGTGTGTTGTATTCTCTCAGGACACACGACTCTGACATGCACTGAACATACAAACCCTGTTATAGCTCTTTGCCTGCTCTTGGCTGAGGATTTGGCTTATGTGCTTGCCTTTAAAAGAGTGTTGTTAGGAATGTTTTTGTAGCTGACAGTCCTACCGCTGAGCTCAAGGCACGCTTCTGGAAGATACCCCTCAGACACACTTACATTCTTGCTGCATTCCACAGATCCATCAGCCAAAATATCACTAATGATATGAACTTTTAATTTCACAGATGAAGGAACTTGGCGTCATCGTATACAACTGTAGCTGCCTGGTGCTGGATTTACAAAGGATATTTGCCCTGTATAGCTCATTAAGATACAAGAATAAAATACCTCCAAGTTGGTCTAAGAGACTATACGGAGTGTACGATACGCAAAATAAACTGACGTTGCAGCTGAACGAGACAAAATCTGAAGCTTTTGTGTCGGTAAGTTCTGAAAAAAGTTACAGAGAGGGAGGGATGGGAAGAAACTTATTTAACCCACCAGATTATCGGATGACCTGGAAATTTAACATCTGTTTACTCTCCTAATACTGTCCTTTACAAACTAGAGAGTGGTGAGACCAGGTTAGGTAGATGTTAGTAGCAACTGTGATAAGAATCTCAAGTGTCTTTTCACTGGTACAGAGATGTTCACAGTTCCCTGCAGTAAGTCCATCATAATGCTGTGTTCTGCCTGACAGATAGTATCAGGGAGAAATTACCATGGAAGGTAACATCCATGAATAGGAACTAATTTGGTGTAAATTAAGCCTATGTTTAAGTATTTCTCTAAACTGGCCCTAACTGAGGAAGATGCACATTACTTCTATATCCTTAACCAAAAACAGCTGCTAAAATTGAGACTCATGTGAGTGACTGGAAACTCAAGTATAGAGATAAGACCTCTACAGCTGTCACCTACACAAGACAGAACTTGACTGATAGTCTCATAATGCTGGAAAGCCAAATATTCTGTTCTGTGGGAAAATGCTTATTCCAGTAGGTATACCTTTGTGGTGAAGTCATAGTTGAAAGATTTTTAAACGGTTTTTTGACTTTTCCTATGGTGCAGAAGAGAAAAATAGCAATTTATTTTTTCTTCATTCTGATTTCTGTGACATTGTTCTTACATGCAATTTGCCAGGACTGAAGAAAGTGCAGAATTTCATTTCAGCATTATTCTCTTTCCCTTTCTCTGTAATGTTACATGCTCTCATGCTCAATGATGGGGTCTTCAAATCAGGTTATTTATTTACACTAGTACATAGAAGGTGAATGACTTGGGAGTAATTGAACTGCTAATCAGACTTTTAAAATTATACAGCCTAAGCTTCATATCAGAGCTTGTGTTTTTATCAATGTAATTTATAAGGATTAATCCTCTTCACCCTGCCCCATTGAAAGCATTCATACTTCTGTAGAACATTATCTACTTTATCTTTATTTTTAAATGACATTTTAAAACTTCTAAAATTCAAGCAGCAATCCCCATGGAAGCACTGTCTGTGAGTGTATTTTTGATGGGAAGAAATGGAGCAGTCCTCCATCTCATCAGTGATGTGGCAAAACAGGAAAAAAGCACACAGAGCAATAAAGATGATGAAAGATGCAGTGTCTTTCATTTTGGAGGCACTTACATGAGTAAAACGCAAGTATTAACACTGCTGTCAGTTCCTGATCTAGTGATAAGCAGTAAGTCTCCAAAAGCCTGGCAGTTCACTTACAGCCGCTGCTGGGCAGGGGTGCTGGTGCTGCCCTTGCCCCGTGCTGACCCGCTCCTTCCCCAGCCCGACATTGCCCCTTTTTGTCTGGGGCAGCACAACCCCTGTGCAGGGGCAGGGAAAGGTCCCTGTTTCTGCCTGGTGAAGAGAATTATCAAATGGGTATTTGATCAGAAAAGCAAGTACTACACACCAACACTGAGGAAAGTGCTAAAATAGTCTGTGACCACAGTGGGGTCAAAGGGTAACAAGTAGAACGCCCAAACACAAGTGTTATCGTGAGAGCTTTAACAGAAGTTTTTCTTCTAAATGTCTTTCACTTTCTGTTCTTTAAATTGAATGCACCTGAAAAAGACAGTGCATCAGAATTCCATTCTTTAGCTGTTCTGTAACTTAAAACTTCTATTCAAGAAAATAGTAAGAATGCAAGAATAAAATCTCAGTGCAACAGCTTCCTAAAAATTTCAGATAATAGACACAAATTATATCTAACAAAATCACTTCATTCATTTTCTTGAATCAAAACCTTGAAAACATATTTCATTTTCAATGTTTGCTCTGTATAAAAAAACAAGCATAATCAGTAGTCATTGATTACTTTTCTTTATACTTGGAAATCGTGGCTTTAATGTTGCTTAGCAACAAAACAGTCTTCCAGTCTGATAAAATGTAAGAAGGTTTGGTTGTGTTTCTTGGTGTTCAGGAATGGATCTGGAATATTGGTCTTGAAATCTTCCTGTGGTTAATTTTCTGTCATTTTCTGAACTTAGTTGTAATAAATCTTTAAGAACACCAGCCAATGGTTAAGAAACCACTGTGAATAGATGCGGTATTGAAAGAAAAAAAAAAGACTAATCAAAACCCCAGGACCTGTCCCTAAAGAAAACATACTAATCCAGATGTCAGCTGCAATCCAAGCAGGTAACAAAGGTGGGAAGGTGGGAAGCAGCAGGAAGGCAGCAGTCTGGCAGGGCCAGCTGTTAAGCAGCAAGGACAAGTGGCACCCACTCTAGCTCTACAAAGTGCCTTTAACAACCTCTGCTCCCCGGAACTGCGCTGTTGCCTGTGAGCAACTTGGCAGGTGGCTCCCCTTCTCTCTCCCTGCTCAGGCAGAAGAGCAGAAAGCCCTGGGTACCTCTGCCACAGACAGGGGACGCTTTGGATGAAATGTAACTTCAACTAGAGCTTCTTTGACGATAATAGATGTTTTGAAGTTTGGGTCATCTTCGTTTTACCCACAGTTACATGTAAATGGTGAGGCTTTCAAGGGGAAATTAAGCAAGTAACTCTCCTTGATACCTTTGAGTATTCTAGCAGGACAGTTGCAGGTATCAGTTTATATTCTCTACTAAAATAAAGGGTACTTGCCATCTCAAGGAGGGGGAGAGAAAATAAGTCGTGTTTTAAATGACATATTTGAACGTTTCTCTTCACAGAATTCACCTAAACTCTTCTGCCCGAAAGACAGAGTCCTGGATATTGAAGCTATATACAGTGTCATCGATGATGCAAAGCAGTTTGTATACATAGCTGTCATGGACTACTTGCCGATCGTCATTGACACCAATGCTAAACGGTGAGTGTCTGTGTCCAGGACTAGCACATTATCATAATGCCAATAAGAAAATGAACCCACAGGAGAGTAGTTACTACTGTGGACCAATTTCTTGGGGCCCAATTCTGCTCTTATTGAAATCAGTGAGAGTTCTGCCATTGACTTAAATGGGAGCAGAATTGGGACCCAAGAAGACATTTCCAGTTCTGGGTCCTAAGCTTTGGATCTGCCTATCGAAGGAGATCAGAAATTGTCTAGTCTGACCACCTGCAAGTGACTGGGACCCAGGAATACAAGAACCTGCTTATACATGAATCCTATTTCTTAGACTATTGTATTCACTATCCTGATACCACAGCTACTGGCATTTTATGAGTATCATACAGAGAGTCAACACAAGAGAGAGAGTGTGTGTGTGGTATGTTAAGAGAGAAGTAACATGTTGTGAATTCCTGTATACTGTGAGGGTGGTGAGGCACTGGAAAAGGTTGCCCAGAGAAGCTGCGGATGCCCAATCCCTGGGAGTGTTTAAGACCAGGCTGGATGGGGCTTTGAGCAACCTGGTCTAGTGGGAGGTGTCCCTGCCCATGGCAGGTTGGAACTCAATGATCTTTAAGATCCCTTCCAACTCTAACCATTCTATGATTCTATATATATATGAAAATTCCAAATTCAGCACAGATTACATTTGAGTTATATCACATTTCGGTTAACAGAGCTGCTAAAATAAACTGTTTGTATGGACCACTGAAAAGCACTTGTGACCCAAAACTGGAGCCACAGTGTAATAAAACCATCCAACTCAAAAGGCGAGTATCCAATGGTCCCTCCTACTCTTGATAACACTTGCTATGAATTGAACATCTAGTAAAGCTTACCATTCCATCCATGCACTTTATTTGAACACAGTTAAGCCGAACTAAGCATGTGGTTATGTGCTTTTTTCCAGTTTTGCACAAAGATGTTTTGGTCAAATTTTTCAAGAAATAACTATCATTTGACTGATATCAAGCATAAACTGTTTCAAATCCAAAGGAGGGTTTTTCCAATAAACTCATTATGTACAGCCTCTGTCACAGTGAAAGAATTCTGGGTACTGCTGTAGGAACCTCAGTTTCACAACATGCATCCCTCAAATTTCTCCTTTATGTTGGACAGGAACTTAGTACGTACAACTGTTACAGTGCTGTAGTTGATACTTTCTCCTATACTCCTTACTTAGTTCTCATGCCTGAAGAATTCCAAAATCTGTTGGATTAGGGAGATCCAGGGAAGTCACCTGTGTGAATTCTTTTCCTACCTCAGGGCTTTGTGTTTGAGGCACTGCCACAGCTTCCCTACCTTGTCAGCTCCCAGTTCTCACTTGTAACTTATTGTCTGACATTGTAGAGCTCAGACTTCATGAGGCCAAATGCCTTGATGCTGCTGGAATAAATGCATTTTCTTTGTCTAATTCTCCCTGTCTTGACCTGGTTTCACCAAAGGTCAGGAACACAAGGCTAAGTAGCGATCGATTGTGAGACTAGCACCATGGAAGCCACCATCCCATTCATGGCAGAATTTCTGCAATTCTCATCAGGAATAAAAGGTAGCATCCTCTTCAAACAACCTGTTGTCTTCCGCTGCTGAAGGCTACAGACACCCTGCACAGCAGCTCTTCTTTTCCCAAACAAGAAACTACAGAAGGCATTCTAGTCCCCCGACTGTATGGTCCCAGTACAGAGGGGAAAAAGGATGGCATTCAGGGAGGAATCCAGTGTTCCTGTTCCCTTACTTGTGTAACAGCAGAAAACCCTCCCTGTGCCTCTGTCTGGGTCGGGTAAGCAGCACCCTCTAGCTAGAACTCCTTCTGCTGGGAGCTCCACTGCCCACCACAGGCAGTGGGGACACAGGAGTAATTCCCAGCTTTGGGCAGACAAGGTCCCTCCATTTTGTGCAAATGTTTTGGCAGCTCTCCATGGAAGATGTGCTCAACCATCCACAACCTCACTGTCCCCACAGTGACCATTTTGGTGCAGGGCAGAATGACACAGAAAAGGATGCTGGCAGATCTGTTTAGTGAAAACCGCTTTACATGAGAATGGCTTTCCTTCAATGGATAGAAAATGAAATGCACATGTGTTTAGTTTTCTCTATGATGTCTAGTCTTGGCTACATAAAAATCCAGATTTTTTTTAAACTCTCTGAATATATTCTATTTTTTCTCCACAGGTACTGGCCGTATTTAGATGGGAAGATAAGAGAAGCATTAGTTTTACGAAGTATTAAAGTACGACTTCTCATAAGTTTCTCAAGAGACACAGATCCCCTTACTTTTAACTTTGTTTCATCTCTGAAAGCTATTTGCACGGAAGTTCCAAGCTGTAGTTTGAAAGTTGTAAGTATAATCCATATTGCTTTGAAATCTAAGCTATTTCCCACTCAAAAAAAAAAAAAATCAAGAAAACTTTGCAACTGAAAAGTGTTTTGTTCGTATCGAAGCCTTTACATTTCATTAAATAACACAGGAAATGTAATGTAATACACCGAGTTTATTCCCAGTAGTAACAAGCATAGAAATTAAGACAAAAAAATAGAATGATGCCAAAAGGCAGTCTGTGTGGTGGACAGCCCGTGCAAAACACTACATCTGTTTTTTCACAGCAAAGCTAACAGTGAACCGTAGTCATGTGTCTTGTTTATACTGGCCGATAAGAGCAAATGTGACAGCACAAAAATGTGGCTTAGTCTGGATTCATCTAACCTTACTGTTCAGCTGCATCAGCATCTACTTTTCCTTTAGTCAAATATAAAGTACAGGAAAAAATAACGAAGATTTTACATTAAATTCAGGCTGCAAATTCAGCAGTGTGAAGACTAGAACAGTCATTATGTGACCACATTAGACATGCAGTACAGAAAAGTGTGAACTACCATATACGTTAATTTGTATTACAGAACAAAGCGTATGGTAAGTACTACTTTCAATTTGATACACCTCATTTTTACGAAATTGAGGCACACTGGAAATCATCCATCTTGGATCAATTCTCCTTGGATCAATTTCTTTTTGTTTTTATTTGCAGATAAGTGTCTTAAATAATCTGTTGTCTTATTCTGACTTGTTAAATTGATAATCCCCTAAATCATTTTGGCATTTTAAAACTGACAGCAATTGTAAAAAACAAGTACTATTTGTGTTATAAACACTAAGTGGTATTTATGTATATCTAGAAATAGGGATTTTTATTATAACATAGACTGTTATTACAGTTTCCTAGGTAAGCAGCAGCATAAAGGTGTTTTGAAGTTAAAAAGCCCATACATGGCTGACGCTGGTTAAGCCGTTTCAGAGTAACTTCCAGCTTAAGCCATTTCTATTTTGAGTAACTTCTAGTTTGTTCCATACTTATCATCAAAATTCCACTTATGTAATCAAAACTGTTTTTCATTTAAGTGGTACTCAATGCTCTACATCCTCATATCCATCTATTTACAGTAGGTAAAATTTTTAGTACGGAATTTATCTTGTCAAGAACTATATGCTAAAAGGAAAAAAAGTCTTTCTAAACTTTTATTCTAAGGAGACAGTCTAGCCAGAATATCTGCCCTTAGAAATTACAAATACAACCTCCAGTAAAAAAAATTAGACTGCCCTAATAAACTTCCATCTTTGAGGGGGAGTGGGGTCAGCCCAAGAATAGAGACACTCCTCCTCACTGCTGGCATTGGCAGGAGCCTGAACTAGCCTTGATATTTCACGCAGAGTTCCTCCAAGCAATTTCTGACAACGTAAAATTTACCCCAATATATTTTCCAATGGGGAAGAGAGAGATTCTGACAGAGTCTGCAGTACAAAGTGTTAGACAACCTGCAGCCTCGGGGCTACTTCACCTTTTGCCTGCAACCAGTCCACTTTAATTAGGTTTGCTAATATTAATTGCAGATAAGCCTGTTCAGACCTTATGATTTGAGTTCTCCAATGAAAACCAAACTGTAATGATCATGACTGATGATTGAGAGCTTTTTTTTTTTTAAAATGAGTATTTATATGCAGTTCTGAAGCACCCAGTAGCATGAAACCTAAAGCTGGCATTCCTGGTAGTCAGTAAGAGCACATTTTGCAACAGCCAAGCAGTTCACTGGAAACCAGCTTGAACCCTGCCTACACCATCAGCTGAGTAAAGAACGCTTTATAGAACTGCCTGCCTGTGTGCTATGCGTGCACCTTCACTTGATTTAATCACACTGGTGATGTAGTCTACCATAGAAATCACTATGCTTCACTGATGAATTTAGCATTTTACAGCTGGATTTTCAAAGTAGTAGATTATTCAGAAAGACATCTCCATAACCTAAAAGGATTCGTTCAAGGTTTGTATCATAAAGAGCGCTGGTTCAAGAGATGGATTTTGCATTATGGAAAACAGACACACCCCCCCCACACACAGACAAATAATAATTCAGGAGTTTTGGGGTGGTTTTGTTAATACTATTTTTCAATGTCTTAAGTGGGTGCAACGTATAGCCAGTTCATCAGTAATACAGTGCCAGTCCATCAGTAATATATTGTGAATTACCTTTGTTCTGAGGAGCTACACTATCACCTCAAAGTTTCCCAGTCATGCAGTAAATATTAATTTATCCTTCATCATTATTCTCTATTTCTGGTTTTGGAATCTGTGTCTAGCTATTAGTTTCCTTGATAAAACAAACAATACTTGGATTTGTACTTAAAAAATCTCATTTTTGTCTGGCGCTGATGCAGGTAAGGAGTGCATAGAACTCAAAAAAAAAAAAACCCACAACCTCAAACTTCACCCTTTAGGGTGAAACAGATGCATTTTCCTCTTGTTGTCTGCTAAATTTGATCTGAAATTTAATCCTGAAATCAGTAAATTTCCTGTTGGAAAGTATGCAATGTGTAATATAAAGGTATTAATTCAGCTTGTTGGTGTGCCTGCTCATCTGGATCCTGCAGCAGACTTCAAACCCCCATATGTTCCTTGACGAATGAGGAAATGAGCTAAAGAAAACTTCCTGGCTCTTACCATGCAGAACACAAAGATGGGAGTTTTTTTGTTCATTTCATAGCCTTTATTACCTGGCACTGTACTGGTTTTAGTATAACAGTAGTCATATACTTTGTGTGGTGCAGAACGCCACAGCACAGTGAGTATCACAAACTATGAGAATTTAGAAAGAAACACTATGTGCAGTGTTTCATTAAAATTAACGTGTGGCTCTAAAATCTGAAACTGTTCTGTAGCACTAACTCATTTTCAATAAAGAGCAGAGAACAGACCGTATTTTTTCTGTCCATTATAAAATGGTTCTCATTAACTTCCACTCTATTCTATTTTATGGCAGAAATTCTTTGACCTTGAGGAAGAGAGTGCATGCTTTCTTAAAGAACAGAAGAACACTTCGCTACCCAAATTAAATCGTAACAAATACATGGTAACTGATGGAGCTGCATACATTGGTAAGTAACCACATCTCAAGAAATTCTGTTTTTTAACCGAAAGCCTGAAATAACACCCATTTGTAAATGAGGAATCTACAGCTGAATTGCTTGGTAATTTAAAATAATAGTCTTATTTCTTTGGGAACCTGGATGGATAAGCTTCGAGCCTCTTCTCATTTAAAAAGTCTTTTTTTCTCCCTATGAATCAGTTCCTCAAAAGCAAAATTCTGCTTTCAGCATTTAAAAACAGACTGAAAACACACATCCAACATATTTACGAAGTAGGAATAAATTGAATTATTAACATGTTCTCTGTTTCTGTAATCTAGTGAAGATAAGCTGCTCTCCTTTTCCCATGTTATTACTAAAGCTATGGTCAATCCTGGTAAACACTGTACAAATGCCTTTCAACCTCATCTTCTGACCTCTTATTCCATTTACTGTAATGACATTTCAGACACCCTCCTTTTATTAACATTAGGTACATAACTAATTGGTATTTTGAATTAAAGGTGTATTTAAGTAAAGTCGCTGTATGGCACCTAGCAAAAGTTCATTGTCAGTCAAATGGTCATTGAATATAGGCTAAAAACCACCTTTTAAAACCAATCTGACTGCTTGAGCTGACTGCTTGAGCTGCAGGATCAGAAAACTGCTGCTGAATTAAAAAGTAACTCTTGAGATTTTATAAGGTCAAGAGAGAAAAAGTGCATTCTAGTGTGCTGCAGCTTGATGCTTTAGTTGCTCACTTCCTCACCTGAACTTACTACAAAGGGCTTAAAGCCAGTGATGGCAGAGGGAGGGAGGGTAAAGGCTGCAGTCCAGAAGGAGCCCGTGTACCCACAAAGAAGGGAGAATCCCAGTAGCACAGAGATAGAGCCAAGAGCTGCCCTGAAGAGCTCACCTCTTCAGAACATACAGGCCTCTCTTAACCTATCCAAATCTTATTTTTCACTTCAAATAGCATAACTTATTCCTCTCTCATTTCCCAAATGTTTTATGAAAAAAAACCCAAATATTTTTTTTACTCCATTTTAAATTCCTTCCAATAGCCAATTCAAATTTCAGTACTTTATCACTTGCCTACACAGCTGGATTTTAGCTGGTTTTTTTCTTTCCCATTGTCCTTAGATCTTTAGATATAAATAAAATAAACAAATATTCAAAGCTGTGTGGAAGTAATACAAATGTATGTTGAGGACCTGATATACCTCTTACTTGAAAGCACAGGAAGTTTCCCTTATGATGAGGCTTCAATTTACCATCCTTGAGCAGTTTAGAATTCTTACCATTTCCTGCTGAAGTTGCTGAAATGATGCTGAAAGGGTATACATTTCTCAGATAGATACATTCATGTTCTATATATGTTCAGACTCTTTTAAAAGATGACCTCTAATAACAGCATTTTTTCTCCAAAAATACTGCATGTGTTATAGATGTAGAAGTTAAAATAGTTACAGTTTTAGTGAAATAAGAATAAATAACTGGTTTATTGGTTTTCTATTAATCCAATTATCCTCTTTGCCTTGCGATGACCGAGATCTGAAATGCTCATTTGTTACCCTAAATTTAAACAAAGGTGATGATAACTGGCATAAAAGAGTAAAACCTGGTTTTCTTTCCTGAAATACTATCTACAAATGGGAAATCTGTAGAAGATCTGTTGGTTTGGCTCAGTGTTATGGAGCAACCACTGTCCATCCCATCTACTTTAAATTGTTTATATGGAAAAAAATACTTTAATTCTCGGCACTGAAAAGGCCAATGAGGAAAGTAAATGGAGTAATAATATAATAGTGCAAAAAGGAACTGCAAGTTAGCTTTGAATAAATAAAAGAACCTGGTTTTGCTTAAGAAGGATTAGAGTTAAAATCAGAAGTAATTTGCACTACACACTGATCTGTAATGGAGTTTTTTCTTTCCCAGTGTTATAGAAAACTTATTTCTGTCTCTGCTCAGATAGGCGCTGGGGGAAATGATACTGTGTGATGTTGGATTGCCTTTATGGAGATCACTTTTTGCTTTTTTTTTTTTAATGTTAGAAACTCATTGTATATTCCTGCCTTTACTTGTAGGTAATTTTGATTGGGTAGGAAATGCATTTACGCAGAATGCTGGAGCTGGCCTTGTTATCAACCAAGCAGACGCGGGGAACAGCACAAGCATCATTAAACAACTCAAGGCTGTTTTTGAAAGGGACTGGTATTCACATTATGCCAAAAGTTTACAACCAACAAAAATCCCAAACTGCTTTAATCACAAACTTAATAAAGCGACATCAAATAAGACTGCCATGAGCAATGTGAATTAGAAAGACTATTTTACTGTTTAGTATGGCAATGAAGAATTACACTGGCGTGTAACCCTCTTTCACATTTACAGACAAAAGACTTAAACAAAAAGCAAAAAAAAAAAAGTTTGGTTGGGGGGGTGTTTTTAGGAAAAAGCACACTTATATAAAAACTGTCTGAACTATATTCTCTATATTGAAACTATTTAAGACTTTCAAATTTGTTACTTCTGACACTGAATGTCATTTTTGCTTCCATGTTAATCTGAATGTTCCACATTTCAATTTAACAGCACATGTCAATTCTTCTGTTCCAGTTTTAGGACTTTCCCTGATTGCCATCCTGGCTAGAACCAACCTTGAGGCAAAACCAAGATTCAAGCTATGAAATCGCATTCTAAGATCAGTTATCATTGACATACAAGTAGATGGTAGCTTTACCATATTAGAAAACATAAAGGAATAAGCAAACTTTCACCTATATAAATCATTCCCTTTAATTAAATACCCAGTCATGCAAATAGTTCCTACTTTTGAGCATTGAGTTTGGGTATCACTCTTCCATGTCTAACCAGCCTTAAAATACATTAGAGTTACATGACTGGTAATTCATTCATCTCCTCAAAGTATGAGAAGGTTTTGAGGGATTAGGGTTGGCCTCATCAAATTCATCATAATCCCTAAAGCCTCCCAGATAAATGGATTTTTTAATCAAAGTAATGTGTATTCCTTTCAACATAACAGTTATCTCCAACTATACTATGTTTCATCTAACAATGAAAATTTCTGTATTAATAGCAAAGACCTAGCACTGTTTGGGTTTTTTTTGTAATCTCGAGAAAATTTCTTCCCACGTTAAATATTTATCAAGTAGAGTCAGGAGTTGCGTGATGACTCATGATCAAACCAATGCATATACAAAAATCAAATTCTGCTTTCTAGGAAGGTCAAGGGTGATGCAAAATCATGCAATAATTTTTGTTAAACAATCATCTAGTCATTTTGTTTGATTTTATACCTGGAAGATTTTCTTTCCTAACTTAAAAAAATAGTAATTGTGAAATGGCATTTTTTGTTAAAATGTCATCCATATAGGTGAATACATCAGCACAAACAGAAATGTGATGCCTTCATTTAGGCCACAGTTTCAGCTGGTGTTAATAGTGTGCCTCTACCAACACAACTCAGTTGCAACAAGAAGCAAGTGTTCTGTAAAAGCATGAATTTGCTCCTTAAACAAAACAAAAAAGCATAAACATTCGACAACAGATTTTTCTCCAGTCAGAGCTGTAATAGCTTTGTTTTGCAATAATTACAGTTTTGTAATAATTGCTTTTGTTGAAGAAATGCGGCCATGAAAGCAAATTGAATTCTGTTAAATATTCACAGAAATTTTTCCAAAATGCAGACTCTCACTGGGCTGTATGTTACTGAAGGCACACTTTGAAAGCAGTGGGCAAAAGGAGAAAGGAAACCAACCACATCCCAATGTACCACTTGAATCATAAGAACAAGTTAAAAACCCACCCTGACTTTCAAAACAGAGGTTTCATTTACAAGGTTAAAACAAAAAATACAAATTTATTTTAAAGTAAGCACAGCTTAGGAAATTCTTATAAGGTAACATATGCACAACTTCAAATTGCCAGCTAGAGACAGACACACACCGCGAAACTAGTTACGGTTGCAAAAGGCACACTTTTGACCAAGAATGTTTGTTTCTTTTGCAATTGCCAAGATTTACAGCATCTTACTGAAAGTAAGTTGTCATCTTCTACAGAAAAGATTCTGCACAGCTCTGATGCTCAATAACATTTCCTAATATTCAAGTAAACATATCCCATTTATTAGCCTCCTCCCACACTCACAGAAAAGCATGTATTCTGACATTCATGTAAGAAGGAAATACCTAAAGAGAAAGAAGTTTCCTGAGTTGCTATGAAGGAAAGATCTTTGTGAAGAAAAATTTCTTTGTTTTCTTCCTTATGTATGTAACATTAGAATATCTATAGCAAGCATGGGAGAGGGTTCCCCAGCACTCAATTTACTTGTTGGGGGTTTTTTGTTTTGATTAAGAAATAAATATTAGTTCAGATTAATTTCTGGTGAAAAATTCAGCTGACTTACACCACCAATTAGTTTAGTATTTTGAGTCAAAGCTAAAAAAAAAAAACCCTCAAAACAAACAAACAAAAAACCCAACCACATTTTTAAAAGTGGTTGAGATATTTCTAAAGGTTCTGAGGACCCCATGGATGTGTGATCTTAAAGCTTGAGATATGTAAGGACACAAGTATTAAGTTTAAGATACAAAAAACCCCCACTGTCCAGAGTTGTCAATTGTAGCATCTGATGGCAATAATATTCAGGAATGAATCAATGTTATTTCTTCCCCCTTGTATTATGGATACTAGAAATGTGTTAAGTTTTTAAAATGACATCCTGCATAAATAATGGAGGATCTGAGTGGAACAGAAATTTGTCAGGTGATAAAGCAAAGGTGTCTGTTTACAAAGCAGGATTTACTGATGAAATCAGACTGTGAAGTTACCACTGACCTTCCACTGAGTATTACGAATGAATGACTCAGATGTAGTAGTTTTACAGGACAGATCCTAGGGCCATGCAGTCATTAATATTAACCAGATCCATTAGTTTACAAATGCCTTCTAATTGGCTTGATGAATAAATTCTGGTGCTTCAATGAACCCCCCTAAAAAGCTGATATACGTCAATGGACATTTTAAAAGTGGGAGTATGTTCTCGGTTTATGAATGGAAGAGTTTGGGGTTTTTTTTGAGCAACCTGTAATACAAATTAACAGTCAGCCATCCTACAACTGGCCTGGCACACTCAAGTTTCATTTGGTATGAAGTCTGCATTGGTATTTTAGTAACTGTTTAGAATGACAACAGCTCCAAAGTGGTACAGAAGGCTTTGGCCTGTTACATTAGCCAAAAGACCAAGTGCATCCTTAGACTTCAGCAAGTAGGAAATAAAAAACATCAGATTCTTATTTGAAGCTGTTAGGGACTATAGCCTATTTACTTGTTTGGGGTTAGCACTGTTACTGTTTCACTACATTTGCCACAGCAGCCCCAATGCTGGCTTCAGATCCTTCTACCAATGTAAATAAATCTGGAGTAAATCCATTGCAGTGATTTTACACTGGTTTAGCAGGGATCAGAATCTAGACCAGTTCCCTCTTGCTTTAGCTCTCTAATTGCACAGACTATTTCCAAACTTTACGGGGATTTGCATTCAGTAGTTTCTCACAGACCTCACAGGCATAATCCAAAAGATGCACTTTCTCTAACCCCCTAACTGGCATTGGTAACTCTGTCATATTAAAGGCAATTTCCTAAACAGAACATCTTTATTCTTAAAGAATACAGACTGTAATTGTTGTTTGCTGCAAACATTTACTAGTGCCTTATTCATACAAGTTTTTGTTTAACTGTTCCTCATGTGAAGTCCTGCTAAAGATCTTGTATCTGGTACTGAGGCGTACAGCTAACTTCCTAAGTAAGACTATGTCTTGTGATGTTTACAGGTTAAAACTAGAGTCATAAAAAGACAAAAACTGTATGTGAGATATTGTTCCAAACCACAAGCACATCTAAACCCAAGCATTTTTATCCAAGCCCAGTTCTAGAACTAAATTTCACAAGTTGCTCCTGTCTTCATTATCAACTAATCCAAAACACAGCTGAATTACCCTGTCCTGCCAAGCTGTAAAAATAAATAAAATCTGAATTCCCTCAACATCTGGCTGCTATCAAGAGCATAACTAAAGAAATTCCTTTAAGCAAAGATTAAGTCCAAAAAATCACACAGTGGCTACAAATCTTGATGTTCAATCTCAAATTGCTTTAGGCCAGCTACCCCTTTTTTCTTCCTGAAGCATGAATGCGTATCCGCCACTACTCTCACCTTCTCTCTGATGACCAGAAAAGCATGGCTTACATGCCAGAGCACAATGGCCACAGCTGTACCCCGACAGGAACAGATTCAAGTTTTTGTCTGATTTTTTTTTTTTCTCGTCACCTTTTTCTAAAAAAATGCATCGTTGAACTGAATTTGGGGCTGTGCTGTATAAAGTTTTCTCAGTACAGCAAACCCAGGCTCTGCAGGCGGTTCAGAGAAGAGCTTGAGAAACAAGTCAAAGTCTCAGAATGCTGCTTTTAAGACCTACCCATTATTTGTTATACTACTAGCTACCTAAATTCTATTACTTCGTTGAGTTCTGCATACATGAACACCGAACAACTAAGCTCTGTGTGAACGTTACCTGCCATTTAACCCTAATCTAAGGGGAAATATCCAGACAAAAAATTCATAGGATTTTTTTGTGACTTTAGTGTGTACTTAATGAAAAATAGTGCAGACTTTCTCATTAATATGGTAAAAACATCAAAAAAACCAAAACAAAACATCAGCTGGCTATTCCAGTTCTTCAAACTGAAGTCCTTTATAAATATCCTGACTTGAATATCATGCATTTGACTCCTGAGAATGGCCTTATAGCGAGCACTAAGTTATATTAAAACCATTTTGAACTTCAAAATTAACATTTCGTTTCAATACAAAAATACTGATTACACGCGTAGCACGTTTCCAGATGGTCCAGAATTCTGGCACTGTGTTTTTCTTCCACTCCTATCCTTTCTATATGTATATATTCATGGGTTTTTTTAATCACTGTTAAACCAATTCAAACTATGTAAAAAACGGAATGAATCCTTGGTATATTTAAAATTCACAATGATACCTCCTGAGTTGAATACACCAGTAAACATATGCCTCTTTTAACACTGCAGAGTATAGTAGCTCAACTGATACTGTAGAGTGATTGCTTTCTTAGCTGCAGTTTTTCACTTTAATTACTGCTGGATGTTATTTATTAATTTCTCAGTGTTGAATCAGGTTGCTCTTGCATCATCACTTTGCACAAATGCCTTAGAAGCTTGCCAAACTAGCATGCTAAGAGACCTCGTTCAAAATAGTTTAGACAAGAAAAGAAGAGCTTATGCGCTTTACAGTGTGTGGATGCTGAAGTCAGTAGATAAACTCCAGTCTTATAATACAGCGGAGCTTTCTTTTGCACCTCCTCTTTGGATTAGGCCTGCATGGGCTTCAAAGAAACAGGTTGTGAGAATTGTGTGTTTGAATTATCTTCAGATCAGGAATTTACAGAGAATCTGAATGAAGAATCCAGCTGTACTGCATGGTTGAAAACAGTAACTTAAATGGGGTTTTTGTGAAAACACATTTCTATTCCATATCTGTATATTCCAACTGCATTAACACACTACGGTTAGGTTTTCCCTAAAATTCAAAATACATATAGGACAAAAATCAAGCTACTGTGGCCCACTTCTGAAAACCTTGCAAAAATTAAATTTTAAGAGCACAGTTCAATTCTGGCTGCAAATTATTCTGCTATAGGCAATGGAATTAGCTCTATTTTGTTCAAACAAATTCTACACTGCAATTTTACACGGACACTCAATAAATCTTTTTAATGCTTACATGATAATTTGTGCTTTAAGAACAGAAATAGCATTTATGGCTGATTCAGGCTACAGAATAGAACAAAATATAATAAAATGGCCAACAACTATAGCATTCTAGAGGATTTTGTGCTCCTTTCTGTTGCATAGCCACAAATATGAAAAAGACAAATTATCTGTATTGCGATGGAGCTGCATGAACACATACTGAGCCCTGCGTCTCACACAGTAACATCTGTCCCTCCTGCAACAGCATAAAATGTAATAAGGGTAGAGAGGTCAGGGGGCAGACCACTACAGAGGCAAACCAACTTGAGTCAGACTGCGTTAAGGGATTGGGTGCTGGCCTAAAAGCTTTGGGCTGCATTCTCATTTTGTTCCTTTCCCTGCAAAAGCCTTTATTTCTTACGCATCCCCCTTGCTCCTCTTTATATGAGTGAACTCTCATGATCGTTTTTCAGAATGAAAAGGGAACCTTTAAAAATTAGAAATTTAAGCTTCACAAAAGGAAATTAGCATAAATAAAATCCATTTCTATGTAGCAGGTAATGAGAAGTAAAGCAATATTTGAAATGGGGCTCACTCTGGTTAGAGCAAGCAAGGATGTTTATGTTGAACATTACAAGTTCCTACTGCTACATAAGCAAGGATTTACAACACAGCACACACCTGCAAATTTCACATGATATACAGCATGTGCATATGTTCTCTCAACATACAAATATAGTCAAGACAGAGAGCCACCATGCTGAACTCCTAATAAGCTGGTGAAAACACACAAGTAGCAGGCCATCAAATTTGGCAAATGAATTACAGTCAAATTAAAAATAAGCCTCCAAACTACATAAAGGTCATAAATTACTTAGAAGCTGGATTTATTTTCAAATGTAACTTTGAGGGACTTAATGGGAAAGGAATCTTTATATTAAAGGCATGCCCCATTTTATGCAGTGTTTGTCTAAGCAAGACAGCACGTAACACATAAAATGACAAGTTCTTCAAATGGAAGGGTTTGGAACAACATCCTATTGACTGACTTGCTAACAAATACTTTCAAGTGGATTTGCTCAGTAGTCAATTACTCCACATTATTCCTTATTTTCATATCTTCAAATGACACTGTACCTGCATTCATGTATTTCTTGAAACGACGGAAAAGCAAGATGCTTCTGAAGTGACAGGTAGGGGGCCACTCTCCTAATCTCATTTGTCCTCTCACTGTCTCCTGCTTCTTCAGCAACCCAGTCCAGGTTTTCACTTGTCATTGCCTGAGGAGCAAAAAAAACAAAATATTTTTAGTCACCTGCTTCTTATGAAAACTGCTGGCTGCTCAACATGCTTTTGCCCTTTGAGAGTTCCCTCACCTAATGTGATGCTAAGGAGCATAATAAAGGAGGTGAAACACATCACTCCGGGTGCCTCTTAATTCTTCACCTGGAGAGACACATATGGAAAATCTGGAAGAAAAAGAGATTGGGGAGTGGGGGTAGGAAGAATGTTGGGCAAACTTTAAATGAGGTAGAAGTTCTTCAGGTAATTAAATACTTCTTCCAGTGGCCACATTTTAGTCTACTGTAAACCACTCTTCACCCTATAACCAGATTTGTAATGACTGAAGTGTGTGGCTAACTTTAGCATGAAAAGGTGAAAAGTCAAACACCCCTTGTCTTCAGGAATTGAATTAATGTCTTCACTTTGTAAAAGGGGTGGAAGAGATGGGTAAAAATAGAAAAAGCACCATCTCCTCCGTTCACAGAATAGCCCAGGTTGCTACTAGAAATAGAGCTGATAAGGTTTCTAAAAAAAAAAGAAAGAAAAAAACCAACCCAAAGATCCTACACATCCAACTTCTGTTAGTTCTCAAAAGGTGGTGCATTCCTGTGAGAACTTGGGGCTCACAGCTCAACGGCAAACTTCTTTGTAGCAAACTGTCAGGCTTCTCAGGAGAGCTCTTTTTCCTCCTTCTCACTATACTCAAGACAGCTGTGACATCTGCTTTTAACAATCTCCAGATTCTTCAAAGAAATTTCCAAACTGGATTATAAGAATTTTCCCTGTGGAAATAAAAATGAACAGAGTACAATGAACCTAGTACAAATATTAAAGTCCGTAAGAAATCAGAATCAAAACCAGAACGCGTTCTCATTTTTGCGAACATTTAAAGAAATAAATGAGAATTGGAAAAAGAATGAGAGGCTAGTGCAGTACATCAGATTAATGAAGCTGAAATTTATAAGCCAAAGCACTGTTATGTTTCTGGACAGTCCCTACATCTAAACTGCTGCTCTTAATATGACAGAGCCGCAGCGAAAAATCTGTGAACCACTAGCTTTGGTACATTCTACAAAGATTTCTGCATTCAAAGTCTTATGTCCGTCTATGGCTATATACAGCTTACAAGGTAGACAAAAAAAATGGGGTTCTGTGTATACTTATACAGACCCTACTGCCAAATTATTATTAAAAAAACAGTCACTTCTCACAACGTTTATGTCTTAGGACGTCAATACAGAGATCTTAGTGAACAAATCTGGAGAAAGGCAGAAAAGCAACATCTGTGGCAGCACACAAGCCAACTAAAATAAACTTTTCCAAGTGCCAGCTGATACAATAAAAGCACTCAGATGCCCCTGTATCATATTCCAAATGTCCTTATATCAGATTCCAAATACAGACCTGAGGTTCCCTACACACATATGCACAGAGACACATCCTCAGAGGAAAAGTAAGTATCTGGGCCAGAAGAGCTTAGATAGCTGTAGTACAATGACTTGTTCCACTGCTGTTCTACTCTTAAATAAGACTGACAGGAAATAGTACAGTTCCTTCTGGAAAGGGCCACGTGTCCTTTACTAGGAAATAGAAATAAGCACACATAAAAGAACTTCCAAATAATGAACTACAAAAGCAAACTCCTGGCCGCAGCACAGAAGTACGTTAATGTAACAGTTTCTGATAGCACTTACCAAAGCCATCTACTGGCCTTTTCATTCCCATGTGCCAAAGCTCAGTTTAAAAAAAAAAACAAAACAAAGGGCAATGTTTCTCTCTGAACTAAACATTCCAGAGAGGATTATACTTTACTTTTTTAAACAGAGAGAACAGCAACTGCCTGCCTCAGTTCTCTCCTCCCTTTCCTCACTCCCCTTTTCCACCAGCAAATGTTTCTGTTATCTCCCACTGCCTCGTCTTTTTCTTTTTCAAGCTATTTCCTACATGCTCTTTCTGAAACCCTTGCTGCTTTGTACACAGGGATGAATCCCTGCAACTTGCATCGTTGGTGCTGGAACATCCTACAAGGTTACTTCCTCTAGCTCTACCCGAAGTGCTCAGAAAAAGGAAGTATGTGTACTTGTTTAAAGACACACAAATTACTATATATGAAGACAAGGTGAGTCAGGACAAAGGCAGAATGCAGGCGCTTCCGGAAAAATATCTGGCAGGGGAAAGGGTTTTAAGTCATACTCCTCAATCTAATTTTGCCTTGGCACATCTGAAACCTGTACCAGGATCTAGAGCCCAATTTTGCAAACCTCACGAAATTAACACAAGCATTGCCTCTAAGTGTTTTGTTTACTGTTGCCCTGGAGTCACACACCACCTTAACCTACCAAGCTGGGCAATAACAAGCAAATCAAAACCACAGACAACTTCAAGCCACATGACCTCAACTGCACCCTCCAGGTGGCATTCGGCCACAGAGGAGGGTCCCATCTGGGCACTGTTATCTTGTGACAGTTAAGACGATCCAAGCTCACCATAGTTTATAACACCACCACCTTCAAAAGAGTAAATGAAGAAAGACGACCTCTCTGCAAACTTATTTTTTAAAATGTGACTTTGGCACTGCACTGTATTTCTCTACAATATCTAAAAGTAGCAGGAGTCCTTCATAAAGTTTGCAGAGCAAAAAGAATATGTACAATATATGAGTTTACTACTATACCTCTTCTGATGAAATAAAATATCCAGTAGAAAAATATGTCTAAACTTATTTTGAAAACTGCATGGCCAGCTTATGCAGTAGCTAGATGTGTGGCAAGGCTGCAGTGTTACTCTCTAAGGAGAATACAATAAATATGCTTATATATTTTGTTCAATTCAAGCATTGCATCTCCAAGTTCTACTATGAGAAGTATGAATAACTTCTCACTATCCTTCCTATTTCAAAACACAGTATTTATCACAGATGTGTACAATACGGTGGCATAGCTTAGGCCTGTTATATAGGTCAGTATCTGCAATGCACACGAGAACATAGTTTACCACTACAAAGGAGAGTGGCTGCAAAATCTATTTTGGATAATCCAATTTATATTTGAGGAAATCAATGTGTGGTCATTTCTAGAACTATGAATATAAGGCAACTGCTGCATGCTTGTATATTTGATGAGTTTTATTATACTATAACCTTATATGAATGCCTATGCAGTGTAAATGCTTTAATATAAGATACTGAATGTTTTTTTTACACATTATTTTCTAAATGATGCTACATTTTACTGCATGTTTATCCATTTTTTGTGTTGGTACAAAGTGCAAGCAGGCAGGCACATGATTTTAATAATTTACACAGCAGCTATTCAAATCCTTATAAATCACTATGAAAACATATTCTTACATAAAGACTTTTAATTTGGCAAGAAATGCACTTCCTTTAGACAATGGGCTTGGTTCACAGCAGTATCTGTGTAATTAACGTTTACTCATTAAAAATAAAAATAAATCACTGAGTCTGTAAATGGGGCTATTGACTCTGCTGCAAACCACTATGTCAGTATGTTTTGATACCTTTGAAAATGTAATTCATCTACATTTACTATGAAAACAGATGACCTATCCTGATTCAAGTTGAAAAACGGTGCTCTAATTGAAAAAGTCCAAAACTGAGCAGCTGTTGCATTTGGTGCTGCAGGATGACAATGTAGCAGTCCCATTTTTCTTCTTTTATTTTTTAAGCAATTAATTTCTCATGACCTTAATACAATGAGTTCCTGTTATTTTATTGTGAACTAGGCCCACTGTTTACAGTGTTACCATACCTTACCAAAGTTCAATGTAATTAACAGAGTTGAGCAGATTCATTCTCTAGGAAGCAAAAAAAAAAAAAAAAAAAAAAGAGGCTGACTTTGGTTTTGCTGAGGTACAGAGTGTTGCTGCTGCACCAGTGCATTTTAAACATAAGGAAATCACTGGTTAAAAGACTGATGGCTAAGACCACACTGTCAGTGGTAATCTATTATATGCTGGAAACTGTTACCAATGATATAACACTAAATCAAGGAAGTAATGCATTAAAGACATGTAAATATTTATTTAATGCTGCGACATCGTAGCTATCACTTTTCACTGCTTTGATACACTCCTGTAGTACTAGGAATCCTTGGGTATTTCATTCGTTTCATTTTTTAGTTTCAGTACTTTCATTCGAGGCAAAGTAACTCCTATTTCTTTGTACTGCACTGAAATAAAAGAATCTTGTTTCAGTACATAATGCTTTTCTCATTCTTTCTTGGCCGGTCTCTATCAGTGTTTGTTTCCATGAGCATTGAATCATAGATACTAGCACCCTGCTCCCAGTCTTCTGAACACACACATACCAAAGGCAGACCCAGCAACACAGAACATCGGGTGCCTCCAGCTAAGGATCTGCAAAGCCTGAGCAGCACTGGCACTGAGTGACCACAACCATCTAGCAAACCTCACCTTAAGCCAGCCATATGCTCTTGTGGCCAAGAAGGCAAATAGCATCCTGGGGTGCATCAAGAACGTGGCCAGCAGGTCGAGGGAGGTTATCCTGCCCCTCTACTCTGCCCTGGTGAGGCCCTGTCTGGAATACTGTGTCCAGTTCTGGGCTCCCCAGTTCAAGGACAGGGAGCTGCTGGAGAGGGTACAGCAAAGGGCCACAAGGATGATTAAGGGCCTGGAGGATCTGTCTTACGAGGAGAGGCTGAGGGACTCGGGTCTTTTTAGTCTGGAGAAGAGAAGACTTAGGGGGGATCTAATCAATGCTTACAAATACTTAAAGGGAGGGTGCCAGGAGGACGGGGCTTGTCTTTTCTCAGTGGTGCCCAGTGACAGGACAAGAGGAAGTAGGCACAAAATTGAATATAAGAAGTTCCACCTAAACGTGAGGAGGAACTTCTTTACTCTGAGGGTGGTAGAGCACTGGAACAAGCTGCCCAGAGAGGTGGTGGAGTCTCCTTCTCTGGAGACATTCAAAACCTGCCTGGACAAGTTCCTGTGCAACCTGCTATAGGTGGACCCGCTTTGGCGGGGGGATTGGACTACATGATCTCTAGAGGTCCCTTCCAACCCCATAACGATTCTATGATCTCACAGCTATCAGAACACAGGTCTGCTGTACCTCTGTTTTGGGTTTCAGACATGTTATGTTTAAATCCCATGTTCTAGGAACATGAGTCTTTACGTGTCTCGGGCTGTATCCACCTTACATGTTCATGTTAAAGAGACCCTCAGGCTATAAAGCAGTCTTGCTGGCTGTATTAGCAAATAAAACAGGGGCATGGTACCTGTATTAGCAAATAAAACAGGGGCACGGTACAAGCTTGAACAGTACCTAGTATCATCCAAATTATTTGTTAGTGTTGTTGTCCTTCACACCGGCCCACAACCACCAGCACTCTTCCAGACAGTGCCCAGGTCATCATTATGGGGCAAGACATATTAGTAACTGCCCTCAATACAGCCTGGCCACAGCTACTTGTGGAAAAAGTGGAAAAGGACAGATCAGGCACTTGGATGTCAATCAGGCTGCATCACTTAGCTGTAGAGCCAAGGGCCTGCTCCCAGCTTCTTTTGTTGTTTAGATGCAACTATTCACACCCCTAGAACTGTCACACTCAAAATCTGAACCTTAGCAGCAAGCCTTGGTGTCAAAAACAAGCACGACATTCTCCAGGATACAATTTACCTGTGAAGACTCAAACCCAGCAAGGAACTCCATCCACTTCTGCACTTCCAATTTTCTCCTGACTGAACAATACCAATTGCTACTGCAAACATTGTCCTATTATTCAGGCCAGAGAAAACAGTATTTATCAGAGTAGATCTTTTAACACTAGGAAAAAAGCTAAAAGAAAACAGAAGACAGAGAGCTTGCCAGTGTCTTCTAAATTCAAGAAGAAATAATTTAAAACTGTCTAATCCAAGCTCTGCCAAAATCAAGGCCATAAAGCCTCACTTTACGCTTTGAGTCCCAGCTTCTTCTTGGGGTCGCAGGCAGGAGGCAAAATAGAACATAGAAGGAAAAAAGATTTTATGTAGGCTAATAATATGGAAGCATCTGAAGCCTGACTAATCCAATGGCCTTCTACAATGGAGTGATTGCACCCGTGGACAGGGGAGAACTATGGACGTCATCCACCTGGACTTCTATAAGGCCTTTCATATGGTCCCTCCCAACATTCTTGCAGCTAAATTGCAGAGATACAATCCAAGTCCATGTCTAAGTGGAAACCAGCAACCAGTGCTGTCACCCAAGGATCCATACTAGGGCCAGTACTATTTAATATCTTCATCAACAAGGTAGGCAGTGGGACTGAGTGCACCCTCAGCAAGTTTGCAGATGACACCAAGCTGAGCGGTGCAGACGATTTGCTAGAGGGAAGGCAGGCCATATCCAGAGACACAAGGGCACACTTCTGGCATGATCAACTTGCTGTCCACCAGACTCCAAGGTCTCCCTCTACAGAGCAGCTCTCCAGCAGGTCAGCCCCCAACCTGTACCAGTGTATGGGATTATCTCTCCCCAGGTGCCGCACCCTACACTTGCCCTTGATGAATTTCATCAGGTTCCTCTCTGCCCAACTCTCCAGCCTGTCCAGGTCTTGCTGTATGGCAGCACAGCCTTCTGGTGTATCAGCCACTCCTCCCAATTTTCTGTCATCAGCAAACTCGCTGAGGGTACACTCTGTGCCCTCGTCCAGGTCGTCGGTGAATATAATGACCAAGACTGGAGCCAGTACTGACCCCTGGGGAACACCACTATGTACAGGCCTCCAGCTGGACTCTGCACTGCTGATCATAACCCTCTGAGCTCTGAGAGCTACTAAACCAGTTTTCAATCCACCCCACTGTCTCCTCATCTAACCCACACTTCCTAAGCTTACCTATGAGGATGCTGTGGGAGACAGCATCTACCCTGCCGAAGCCAAGGTACTGCCCTACCCTCATCCACCCATTCTCCCATAGAAGGCCATCAGATTGGTCAAGCATGATTTTCCTTTGGTCAATCCATGCTGACCACTCCCAATAACCTTTTCTTCTTCTACATGCTTAGAGATGACACCCATCCTTAACCTTTCCATAGGTTCCTAACCATTCCAGATTAGATCTGTCATCATCTTAAATTTCCTTTCCAAATATGCATTCTCTCTAGAAAGACAGCATGGAAATGTTAAAATGCATTTCATGAGAAGACCCAAAAAAATTCAATCCCAGTAGCTGAAAATAAACCAACCACAGTGTCCCAGCTACAGTGCAGACCACTACCACTACCGGATTTACTGAACGGATTTTATCCCATTCCTCCCTATTCAGAGGAATGGATTATATTCCACTCCCTGCCTTTGATAGCATCCAACAGGGTTTGTGCTCCAGTGGAATGATATGATGCTGGTGTTATGGATGAGCCCCCTCTCCACTCAGAATCATTTGCAATAGGATATATATTAAACACCTGCATTTTGAGACTGCCCAGTCCTAAACAGGCCACATTTCAAATATAACACATAATGCTTGCTTACAATACTAGAACATTTTTAAAAGCTAAAAGAAATGTCTAAAACCTTTTAGACATTTCTCACCAAGTGCCACGTGTATTCAAGCAATACACTGCACTGAAAGAACACGAAACTGAAGAGCAACAGCAAATTAACTATTGTACGCTCTTGGACTTTGCTAACACCTTTGGCACTAAGCAACATAACAAACAAGGGCCATTTTCTTCCACACACTGGCTTCTTAGTAGTATACTCTTTAAAGGAGCAGTCTACCCTGGTTAAATGACTCCTGAACTGCATACACCTGTTGCCCCAACACAGAACTCTGGTCTGCTTAGAGAATTCTGCTAAATGTAGTCCAGGTTTTAAGCTTCGGGCTAAAGTAATCCAGGTGAACGGAACTGGATTATAGAATTCAATGGACAGCCAGAAAAATGGTCAGAACACGTGTTTGGCTCATTACAATAAATCTTCCAAATCTCTTCATTCCTACAGCCTCACAATCCATGGTATAACAATGCCCCTAATATGATGCCTAGGAATCTGAAAGAAGGCAAAGAGATTATTGAACTGCAATAACCTACTCTGCAGTGCTCCCATGTCTCGACATTCTCCTCTCAATAAAGTACTATTTGGAAACAGAGGCGGCAGAGCCTTCTTCAGCCCATGTGTGGCCTTGTTCAGCCTGAAGCTTAAGATGTTTTAATGATACACGAACTGGATAATGCAAAGATGAAACCACAAATCAGAGTTCAGAATCAAAAAGTCACATTCATGTTCCAGTCACTACTCTGTATCCTTTTTATAGTTAAAGCCACTATCAAGCCAGCACGACATTAAGTTCTTAGATGGATTTTACTGAGGGTGTAATATAATACTCCCAAAGACTATGTTCAGCCCGGTAACAGAAAGCTAACACATCTCCAAGGGGTTTATGAGTTACCAGAAAGGTCATGTCTTCTGTAGCAGAACCAGCTTAACGAGCTCTTTTTAAGGGCTTGTAAATGCTTAAAGCATCTCAACTCACATAGAACTGTCATAACAGTACAGTCCAAAAACATCTGCAGGGCCACGCTTAAATTACTGACCTGGCCATACAAGCTCATTTCTAACCAAAAGTGCCGTTTAAATCAATGGGGTAGCTCCAGGGAGCACCAAAGGATCAGTACATTCATTTCTGTTAATATTGATCCAGCATTTAGGGTTGAAAATACTCCAAACGTGTAGGGATGGCCCCTTCAAAATGGAAAATAGTTATACTAGCAGCACAGTAAGTACTTTACAGAGTAATAAAGCAAAGTCTACACCTAGCAATTTTCAGCCCAAGAATACACTCCTGAAACCCTTAGTTTTACAAAATCGTCTTTTGATCTACAAGATAGAAAACTGAGATGGGTAAGGCTGTGGCACTAGCCTGAAAAAAAAAAAAAAGATAATATCACGTACGCAACCAAAATCGCATTCCAAGCTGTGGCTACCACAACGCCCTGTAAGATCTGTTCCCCAACTTTGCTTTTAAGTATCAAACTGACACAGAATCATCTTTCAAAAACATCATTTTCTTGATCACCTGTCTCGGAGAGAAAAGTTGTGCTTAATCAATACAAGGTATTCAGCCATGTCACAGCACTCCCAAAGCAGCTGGATGCTGCAACCTGATGCCTTCAGATCCTATCTCAGTGCGTGCAAGGAAATGGTCCAAGAGAATAAAAGCCTGTACTCCATCACTGATCTATAATCTGACCTGTCTGTACAGCAAAAGTCAGTTTTCACACTAAAGAGTGAAATTTATCTCCATGTCTCACATTTTTTGCTGTTACAATGCCTTGTCAGAATTAATGCCTTCACAGTGTTTTCTATATGTGTTACAGAGGGAGCTGTTTGACATGCATTCCTCTTTGTGTGTGGACTTGATGGAAGTTGCTCAAACAGAACAAATGAAAAACCTGTATGTTAGAGGGCAACGAACATGTTAAACTTCAGTGAGAGAGCAATCCAAGAAAAAAGCTGAATCCTAAGCTGCACCGTAGGAGCAAAAGGCACAGCAGGCTAGCATAAAATGTAAAGTGGAAAAAATAATGAACTCAGAGGAAAAAGCTGAATCATTAAAATTCCTAGCCCCAGTTTGTCTGATCTCCTGGCAAGTTTCAGGACAAACCCTTAGTTTTCTTCAAACCCTCTTCTTGGTGAATTCCCATATTGGGAGTCGGTAGCAGAAACAACAGCACAGGACTAAACCCTGCAAGATGAGGCCCCACAGCCACAAAAGAGAGCAGTAGCATTTTGCCTAATGAACTGACAGCAGCAACTCCAGCCCTGGTAAAGCTGCTTTGGCAGACTTCAGCAAACACTTCTAGACCTAATGGCAGAGCGAATACCTAAGTCCCAACACACTGGGAGTCCCAACCCTTCCCTAAAGTTTCCTGAAAGCTCTTTAACTAAAACATTTGATGGAGTAAGCCAAGTAAAAAAGAGGCTACAAAAGCTAATTACTTTTCTATTTTGACTACAACTGTATCTGCAATACAACAAAAGATGAAGTAGAGACTTAAAATTTTAATGAGGATGAGACACTTTGAAGATACTGGCTTGTTTACCTTTAAATAGTCAAATGAAAGGATCAGAACAGCCACTAAAAAGTATGCTTTACAGGAAAATGTTTTTAAATAGCCTGTTACTCCTGTGACTCTAAAGTAAATATATATATTAGAATAATCTAAAAATAAAACATAGTAAGGAACGAAATAGTAAAATTACATTCTTTAGTACTGAAAGTCCATATTGTCGGGAATGCACAGTGCTGCCTTTGGCACACTGTGGCCAAACACATTAATTATAAATGCCAGGACCAGAAGTTCAAACAAGATGGAAGTTGTTCCATTGCCATTTTTGTAAGGAAGAAACAGAAAAGGCAGTTCTCACAAGTTTTATTTATATACCCTGTAATACTGCGTATTTGCAATTCCACCAAGATGAGTAACGTGGAAGAGCGGTTTACCATCACTATGGCTTCTGGAATGTGTACAGGAATTGAACAGGAATGATATTAACAGCAAAGAAATTATTGAGAGAATCAGGAGCTCCCATCTGGAAGAGGAAAGAAATTAATATAAAGACACTGCTGAAGTGACCCCGCTTGCTCTTCTCCCCACTTGATATCATGCACCTGCTGTACGCAGAAGCCTCCTTCAGAATAAAGCAGATTCTCTAACACAGCCAAGACCTGAGGAGGGAAGTGCTCAGATTAGGCCCAACACTAATTAGTGTTTCCATAGGATCCATAAATGTTTACAAGCAACAAAGGATATTCTCTGCAAGGACCAGAAAGGTTTCACTTATCAGAGTGACTAGTCATTTAGTAGCAAAAATAATCATTTTAACATTTTAGCTCAGCTCTGAGGTCAAGCCAAAGATCTTGGAAGCATCAGTCAATCAAAAATAAGTCCCAGTTGCCCCAATGACCTTTACAACATGCACAGTAACTCCAAGCCCCAGTGAGACCATACACCATCCTGCCCAATTAGGAATTGTTTGCTCTGAAGAACAACACTTGAGAGATTGTCACAGCTCAAAAGGAGCAACAGCTCACATCAGGAATTTGTAGGCTGGTTTGCCACCACATGAGTACTTCACGACAAAAGTCTGAGTAAATTCACAGCACATCCTTTTATTTATTTATCTGTGCCAGTGCTGGGCCACAGCCGGTCATAAAAAGCATGAGATCAGAACCCAAAGAAAAATGACTACATCTCATGGTACCAGTCATTAGAGATCTGACCGTAATTTAGACAGATGGAAGCAGAGACTCACTGCTTGTTTCAGCACTCTCAAGAACACTTGAAGAAGTCTCTTCTTTCAAATAATAAAAAGAAATGTTTGTACATTGTGGAAAAGGGATTGTAAAATAGTACCATTAGAGAAAGAAACAGCAGCAGTGTGTATGGTAATTACCATGGTGTTGTGTCCAGTATAAGTGGAGCAATCTAGCATGCTGAAGTATTTAGGTACTCCCAGGTGGCACAAAGATATTCTTACCTATTTTGCTTTACCCTGGCACGACATCTCCTGATCTTCCTATAGCAACAGGCACCAACTTTCCACCAGCTGTACTCATAGACTTATATATTGCTAGTAAAGCTCTTTTCCTCAAATTTGCTGGTGTTCCCAGCAGTGGCAAACCTATAGCTAACCAGAATTACTCTGTAAAAGCAGCATCATGGGTAATGAGCAAAAAAGTTACAAAGCTGATAAATCCATAAAGTATAAATCACCTCATGTGTCATATAGCTTTTAACAGGTCTTTTGCTTTGCTCAGTGGGAGAAAATAACTGTTTCCCTCCTCGTCAAAGGTCCAATTCAAATCCCACAAGATCTGCTATGACACTTTTAGCTCCCAAACACATTTTTCTGATTGTCCTGCTCCAACATGCTTCCCCTTCCCCAAATAACAGTGGGAAATTATAGGGAATTTGATTTAAAGAAATCTGCCAATTTGAAAAGAATGATGTTACAACCGAGCCTGGCAGCACATATTTTTATATTGCTTCATCCTCTGTGACGTCCAAGCTCAAGCAAAGGAACACAGTCTACTCGTCAGCATTGTACAGTACTGTTCAGCTGCTACACTGAGCAGCTCACCTGTCAGCACACACCCACAGGCCTGCTAAAAGGGCTAGGGCCAACATCAGAAAGAATCAGTCTTCCTAAAAGCTCTCCCTCAAAGCTTTACACCTATTAGCTCCCAAGGTAAGGGGAGGTAGCAATAAGGCAACACAGACTTGCTCAGTCTCAAGACGTTTTCTGATCAATTTACCAAGTTACAGAAGGCTACCAGGCTGAATGTGCCTACAAAAGAAAAAAGGCTGGATGCTGGCAGTCCATGTGGCATCAGCCTCTGGCATCAGCCTGTCCCCATGAAAGAGCTTTTTTGTTTCATTTGATTTCTAACCCATTTGAAAAAAAAAATCTTTAGAAGTCACTGTCACAAAGTAATAGCCTAAAATAATGGAATTATGACCGTGTTACAAACAAAGGCTGACATCCAGGTCTCTCAGTTCCTTAACAAGTTCTCTAAACATTCCTTCCGCAAAACATGGCAACTTTTAATTTGCCCTGCAGCCTGTCCTTATACAGATTAATTACAGTTCTTATTTTCTAATGTGTAACAATCAATAGGGGCAGCAGAGAACTAACTTAGAATCAGAGCTAGCACAAGACTCCAGAAGTAAAGCAATGAAGCCAAATGAGAAAAAATGAGATTTTTCAATTTCCCACCACCTGACAACACCACCACTGCATGGCAGCCTCACTCCTATCACAAGGTGAGCTTCCAGGAAGGTAACCTATGCTATGAAGAAAGTAACCACACTGGTATCTTTGCAGGAAACATACTCAATACTCACAGCTGTTTACTCACTTTAGAACCACAGAGACACCTGGCTCTCCTACATCATTTGTCAAACATTATGTAGAAACGTGGGGGCAGAGGGGGAAACTGGAGGGGATACAACTGCATTTTGTTTTCATTTGAAACATAAATACACTGCTTCCTGCAAATCCGCAATACATTCCTAATTCTAAAACAACCACGAGGGCAAAAGGCCAGGGGATGTTGCTTCTGGACAATGACAAAAGAGTATGAAATCACCTGCAAAGCCTACCGTTCAGGCACTGACTAGATCAGTACCACTGGATCCTGGTTCTGCCTCTGCAGAGAGCCACACGAGATTTTACCTGGAGATGCCCCCCAGATTTGCCCATTTTTCAGCACTGCTCCCCCATGCAGCCCATGACCTCTGAGAACAGAGACCACAGGCACAAGCAGCGAGCAGGATTTCAGCAACAGAGGCCTAGACTTGTTCCTGTGCAGAGGTCTGTTACTGCTACAAATGCAAAGACCGGGCAAAACGAAGGAACCAAAGTCAGCGACGTCACAGGTCAACTCAGCTGCAGCACCTTATTGTTACCATGATCCAATTCAAGGGATTCGACATTTTTAGCTAAAGCAACCCTTATTTTTTGCACAAACGAGACTCACAAAAGCCTGCAACGCACCTGAAAGTATCTTCTGCCCTGAGTGCCCTTCCAACGCACCAGCTCTACTGCACCACACTCAGAACATTGCACCCACGGGTTCAGGAGGCAAGCACCTCCCTCCCCGGGCTTTGCCTGATTACCAACACCTGTACAAAATAAGCACAAACACCCAGCTCCCTAGAGCGAGCCAACAAAAGCCCCGACCCCCAGCACCCCCTCATTTCGCGGCACCACCGGGGACAGCCAGGAGCCCTCCCGAGGCGTCTGCCCCCACCGCTCCCCGGACAATAAACCGCCGACAGACGCTAGGCCCTACCTGGCTCCGCTCCCCGTTACCAGCACACGGAGGACGCCGCCACACCGGAGCCCGCTCCGGACCGCACCGCACCACCTGCGGCTCTGGAAGGTTCTGTGGCCCCGCCCGCTGAGGCGGCGCCGAGGGCAAGGGAAGGCTCCGCCTCCTCACGCGGCCTGCACCTGCGGCCGGGCGCGCGGCCGCCCCTAGGCCGCCGCCGTGTTGCACGGGCCGTCCTGGCGGTCCCCCGCGCTCGGGCACTGAAATGGCGGCAGGGAGGAGGGAGCTAGCGGCTTTGTTCTTGTCCTAGCCTGGTGCTTCCCGGCCATGGTTACAGAGCTCCGGGAGGGAGAGGGGGGAGGCTTCGTTTGGCTTCTTAGTTATTTCCTGTCAAAAAAACGCAGGTCTTCTGAAGAAGTAGCTCTCAAGCTAGAGGGAGAAACGGGCTGGTGTTGGCCTTACACTGGCCCTTTCCTTCCCCTGCCAAGCTGCTGAAAAATGGCCTTTCTAGCAAAAGTGTTGTGTGGAAAACGAACAGCATGGTAATTTGCCATGCAGGAGACTGGTCTGTGCAGCCCACTGGCCTAGGTGCACACATTGCTGTCATAAAGAAATCCATGCTATGTGCAATGGAAAAGCCTAGGATCTGAATGGGGAATGTAAAGAGAGGAGAAGCCTAAATAAAGCTGAGCTTCAAAATGGCAGCAGTGTTTTCTGGTTGATGTTCTGGGCATAGGGGTAATGGTCACTTGTCTCTCGCACTCCCTTAAGAGCCCAGGGAGGAAGCAGGGAGCAAGGGATGGTGGCTTTGCTTTTCATTCCAGGGTCCCCCACAGCCTGGAGTGGTGCTGGGTCCCCTCACCTCCCCTTGGTTCCTTCATTTCTGGCAGGGAGACCCTCATATTTCATTTCTCTGGGAAAGAACAAAGGCAGTTTCTCTGCAGTGATTTAATTTTAGATCCCTGTTCAGTCCCCAGACTTGCTCAGGTTATTGCTCTGGGCAACATATTAGTCTGTGGGAAAGAGCATAATGAAAAGCTGGCGTTGGTGAGGGCCGCTAGAGCAAGCGGGAGGCTCTGGAGGAAAACAGTGAAAGGCAAACAAAGCCCAGGAAAAACTGAGGGGGGGCAGAAATCCTTTGATGGCCAAGAGAACACAATATGTCTTTTGCACCTATAAATCTGTGGCCCATATTTGCTCCTGATGCCACAGGGAAAAACATCATAATAAGTCTGGAAGGGAACTCAACAGGTTATCTTGGGCATCATTCTCCTTTGCGAAATTAAAAGTCCCTGTAATTCACATGTCCAGGGTCAGAGCTCGCTACCCCTTCTTTTACCAGGACAGTGACCAAACAAATCCCTGCTTATTCACATTCCCTCGGCATCTTGTTTTAAGGGATCTGAAAGATGTAATGGAAACTGAATTTGTTTCATTAAGTAACTGCAGAAAGTTCAGCCTGAGGTTATAAATGCCTTTAATGATGCTAATAACCTCCTTGTTGCTGTGTTGACTTGCAATCCTGCCTTTGCTTGTCATTTAAACGAAGAGAGTGGCTCACCTCTCAGTGAAGTCTACACAGCCCACACCTCAAACCAAGGAGTAAGGGCTGCAAAAATGATGAACTCTCACACATTAATACTGACTAGGTACAACCTTTCTGTCATATTCACCCCAGCTGTCTGGGGACAGTTACAGAGTAAGAGTCTCGATGGCAGCTCTGCCCTATGCAAGAGTCTACACTGAGCTGAATGCCCTCTTTGCTCTCCAAAGAGGGACACCCTGAATGATTTTCTTTCTGTGTATATGCCTTGTCCTACCTTGGAAATAAGGGTGGACGTGTCAGGGTATTTGGAAAATTAAACTTGAGATTGTGCCATTTTTAAATTTCAGAGCAAAATTCTCTCCGACTCACCCAGCAGACTCATATTTCATCCTCCTCTAGCATCTGAAATAGCCTTTCTTTTTGGGATGCATGTGTGCATGTCCTATAAGGGGCAAAACAAAGGCTTCTACCACTATGCAATTTTGAATTGGAGTCAACACACTAAAAAGAGGAAAGCTACTCACAAGAAATAAGAGGTTTCTCTTGGCAGTAGATCTTTTCATTTAACCTTTTCGGTTTTATGCAGTGCTTCTGTTCACACAGATGCAGGGAGATCCACAGATGGTCACAGTGCTGCTGTGACACAGACCATCGCCAGCAGAAAAAGGAGCTTTCAGAGAGAGTTCACTGCAAACCTGTGCTGTATTATGTGTAACACTCTGCAAATTATCCTAATAGTCATGGAAATGAGTTCCATTTGGCATGAATCACAGGAGCTGATAAGTGAAGGCCTCTAAAATGGGCCTGTTAGGAAAGACAGAACTAATGAGCTGTTGTACTTTTTTTTTTTTTTTAAAGCTCATTAAAGTGGGACAGCTGTTTAACAGTTAACTGCAGGAAATAAATGCCAAGAGTAACAGATACTGCAATTAAGTAAGGCTGACTACCTGCCCTTTATCTGAGCAATTTGCATATCACACCTAAAGTATCACACAATGGAAGGTTGGTATTTTTTGGAAACTGTCTTCTAACGGCAGGTATGGCTATTACTAAGAAGGCAGCAAATGCATCACAGTAGGAACCCCGAAGGATCTCATGAATCAGCTCCTGTGATTCATGCCAAATGGAACTCATTTACATCACAGGTAGGTCCCATACAACTAAGGTGGCTGGCCATGTGCCGTTTCAGACCTGATATAATCACCGTGGCTGGAACCTCTAGAGCAACAGTCCCTAAGTCACATGCAACAAACTGTCCAGAATTTCCCACATATCCCATGGCCACAGAAAGCTTCTGCTGCGAGTGGGCAAATGTTGCTCCTTCTTCATTTTGTTGCAAGTCAAGTCTGTGGGCTGCTGGGGGTTGCCTCCTTCCCCTTCTTGGTGAAGAATGAACACAAAGCTGATTTATCTTCATAATTTATCAGCTTGGAAGTCCAGCTATATCTGAGAGGCAGGAGCTGTGATTTGAACCCTCACAAGGAGGGGTGAGAACCGCAGCCAGATCTTCTCCTCTGCTAGTGCTTGGGGAAACAGACCATTGAATTACAGTGCGAGGAGGATGGCAGCGTCACCCTTCCAGCAGTTGTTCACGGAAGCAGTGGGAGCTGTGTTCTGCATGAGGCCATGTGTGCTTGATGCTGTCTGAGCATCTTTTCTAGGTCAGACCTCTGAGGAGGGAGAGTACCCAGTTTGGGATGTTTGCAGGTGTGCGGTAATGACTAAACTATTCCTTTCTAGCAAAACTCAGGCAGTAAAAAGCATGAAATTATAATCCAAGAAAACTTCATAGGTGTTTTCCGAGTGGGCATGCCAGACATTCTGGGGATCATATTCTTGGAGCAAACTGCTCCTACAACCAAAAAATTACATGATTTTTAAAACTGTGTCCCTCACTTTAAAATCTATGTCCTTTGGTAGATATTATCCCACTGCTTGCTAGTATTGCCAAAATGGAGTGGGGAAGAGGTGCCTTCCATAAGGACTTAAGAAAAATAGTAATGATCCCAAATACCAGAGAAATGTGTTTGTTAGTTTGGAGGGGAACACCTGTATATTAGGCCCTTCTCTTTGCTGCTACCCGCCATACTTGACAGTAGGATTAAAACAGCATTGTTTAAAGAAAAATCTTTGAGAATTTTTGCTATGACTCAGAAACCTTGGAAATCTTAAGCAAATTGGCACTCTAATAAATGCAGTCTCACACACTGTCATGTGTTAACATTGACTATTAGCTGTTAGGGCAAGTAAATGTCATTTATTAATCACTTTTTCCCTGCATGACCGCAAAATAGAAGTAAGCAAGGCATACATTCACCATCACCTTGACAAAAAATGAGGAGTATTCCAAACAACTAAACTTCTCTGACTGTGTCCTAGCATACTCAAAACATATTTGTCTAGGCAGGAGCAAGGGGTATAGTAGATATCAGCATTCTTAGGGAATAAATGCTCCAGAACAAAAATCTCAGTTTAATTCACTAAAGTATATTAAGTCTTCACTCATGAGCCAGATGTAGTCATGCCTCCAATAATATTCTTACTCTGAATGCTGTTATGGGTTTGTCCTGGTTTAAGCAGGGATAGAGTTAATTGTCTTTCTAGTGGTTGCTGGGTTTCAGATTTGGTATGAAGGGAATGTGAATAATGCATATTGGTTTTGTTGCTAGGTGATGTTTATACTATTCAAGGACTTTTTTCAACTTCCCATAGAAGCTGAGAAGGAGCATAGACAGAACATTGGAGTGGCCAATGGAATATTCCATACCATAGACATCATGCTCACTATATAAATGGGAGATGGCTGCTGCTCCTGCTCAGGATGGGCTGGGCAACCAATTCACCAGGTGGTGAGAGTGACTTGGGTTGTATTACTTGTATAGTCTTTTACCATTATTATAATGATTGATGTTTTCCTTTTTCTGTTACAGTTCTATTAAACTGTCCTTATCTCAGCCTATGAGGTTGGGTTGGTTTTTTTTCTTTCCTTTCCCCTCCTTTTCTCCCTCTTCACCCTACTCTTCTGGGGGAGAGGGGGAGAACTGTGCTAGCAGCTGCATGGTCCTAGCTGCTGGCTGAGGTTAAACCGCAACAGAGTTAAACACTATTTTGGATCAGTTCAACATCAGATCTCCATAAATAAATTCAGCAAGTCTCTGAGGATAGAGGAATTCAAAGGCACGCCTGGGGTAACCAGGTGTAGGGGCACTAGAAAGACTGTAGCCATGCCACAGAAATGTGGAGGGTCCAGACAAGACGCTGTAGAAGTATTTTCTTTCTTAATGATTTCAACCTCAATGAGGTTGTCATCAAGCACCTTCCTAGCCATCCTGAAACAACAAATCTAATCAACCCGAAGCATTCAGCATGACAAGTCACTAAAGCATATGCTTCTCATGGGATTTGCAGGGTACAAAGATACTTCAAAACAAGAAAGATGCACAGTCATCCTGAGTTTCTTTTTAAAGAATTGTCATCTTCACAGTTAATATTAACACATCCATTACAGGACTAAAGCAATTTTTTTCTAGAATGTACCGCCTGTAAATGTTATGTGTATCCCAGTGTGGTAGGCATCACATGACAGAAATAGGATTCAAAGCCCAATTTTTGAAAGAGACTGAAACCTTTACAGAGCATATTAGACTACTCAGTCACCCTCTTGCAATCAAGTTAATGCCTCTGAGGCACTCAGCATCACTTAGATCACCACTGATACGATTCTCGTGGCACACACCAATGTGAAAGGATATTCCAAAATAGGGAAAAAAAACGTATCACATAGGTATTCAGAGCAAGACAATTCCTTCCCTAAGGACCACTGTCAAAAAACAAGAAAGGGGCTGGTAAAACAGATAAGGCTCATCTTACCAAAGGGCTGTTATCAAACAAGATCCACCACCATGTGCCCACTGCAGAGAGATTTCCAGCCTATACATCGCTTTCTGAGTACCACACATGAGGAATGGGGCACAAACCAAGCCTCAGCAGCAACCTACACAGTGGTATAAACCTGAAACAGTTGGACACCAAAAAAAACCCCACCCCAAACCCAAACATCCATGTTGCCTAAAACCATGCCTTTCCAGGAACCAAAAGAACTAAAAATAGAATACGACCACAATACCCGCATTCAGGGTAGTTTCTTTCCAGTTTGTTGTCATCAGACACAATCTATATGAACTAACTTCTCACAGGACCAGCTCAGGGAAGTTTCCAGCTCCACATCAGTCCTCATGATACATGGAAGTTTCATGTTAGGATAGGATTTGAACGCAGACAAGACTGGCACAGGCATCTTACACTCCCAATCATACTAGTGATCTCAACTCAACCAGCAAACCCAGATCCCAAACACACACTCCTCCAGGATCATACCTCTGGGAATCATGGTGAGTAGGAAATCCTGCTTGCTGGTCAGAACATCAATTTCATGGGCAAGTCTATTCTCACCTCTCTCTGTCCACTGCAGGGATGACACAGGAATGACAAATACACTGTTCGATGTGTCCTTGACTTAAAAGTCACAGCAGTGAACCCAGCATCTGACTCATACTTAAGGTCTCTGAAGCCTTGCAGTTCCCTGTTTACATAATGTAAGGCAGCCACACTCACAGTATACATCATATTCCTTTCCGTTAATACTTTGACTATATTTCGTGAGGTGCCAAGTACAAGGAGAAGTGACAGCACAATTAGTGATTGGGTAAATGCCCCTTCTAACCCATGAGACAAGAACAGAGCCATGCTTTTCTCCCATGTATGCTAATTGATATGAAGCAGTGTAGGCATTCCCCGATGAAGTCAAAATCTTACACTAGTCTCTACTGTTACAACATGCAGGCCAACCTGAAGATGGCTTGAGCTACCTCACTCCTGTGTAGTGGGTGCTCTCTCTCATTCTGCCTAGCTTCTTTGGAGCACCTTGGGTGCCCTGACAAGGTAGACAGCCAGCTCTGAAGAGCCTGTGCTGGTCTCCCAACACAAGTAGGGCTGTGGAGGAATCAAAGCGATGTGTCAGTGTCCCCATTCTGGGACAGCACCAGCAGTGACAGTGACAAAGCCACTTGCTCTTCGTGTCCCCCATGCACCAGGCAGCCTTTGCATTCAAGAAACAATCTTGAATGCAGGTGCTGTGGTCTCTATTTTTGCTTGTGTTAGTCTTTGGGGAAGCATGTTGTTAGGCAACCTGTAGTACTTCAAACAGCGTCACCATGCAAGTTACATTTATCCTGTCATGACAAAACAGCATTGGTTTTTCACTCCAGAGGAAAAAACTTAGAGCAGTAATAGCCAGCCTGGACACAGCGTAGGATGTATTTACAATGTCATACTCCATGGCGATGCATTTGGCAGTAAGGAATGAAAAATCTCTAAAAACTGCTTCTATTAAACCATACAAATATTGTTGCTGAGAATGTGTTTGCATTCAGTGTGTGCTAAGGCGGCTGTCAGGCAGCATGTGTTTTGAATGCATATATCCCAAGTTCATTTGAACTACCTCATCTGCAAGTCCCAGCAGATGGCATTAAGTTACAAGGAAACACAACCCCGGAGCCAGTTGCCTTCCCCTCAGCTCTGCAAGTTCAGAGGGGAGTCTCAAACTTCTCTAAGCTTGGGCATAACCTTACCTTCTTGCTCTGGTGTTTTTCCCCAAGCCTAGTGTACAGTAATTACATTTCAGCTAGGTGGAAGTATGGAGGAACATAGTCAGAAAGAGATAGCAAAGCTTTATGTGACTTTCATCTTCATTCTTTTAGCTCTGTTTCAAAATTCCTTACCTCCCTGTGGTCCGTGAGGCCAGAATAATCTCAATGTCAACACCAGCACTGTATACAACAGGCTGATAATAACGGTTGTCTCTCCTGGTATGCTGTAGTCTGTCTTTTCTAGGAGCCAGACACTAAGGCGAGAGTAATTTCAGTGATGGAATACCTCTGAATTCAGATGCCAGTGAGACATAAAAGGTTTAAGGACAGATATGTCAATGTAGTTGTCTGTATCTCAGTGAGAAATAATCCAGAACAGCACACCCAGACCCTGGGAGTTTCCCGACCTGTTAAATAATGAGAGCTGGGAGTGCAGGGGGGGAACAGCAGCCCCACAGAACTGTCACAACTGCTAGCACGAGTATTCAGTCCATCCTCAGCTGCCCTGCCCTCCTTTTTCCCAATTTCCTGCTGTTCCAGCTCTGTCTTCAGGACTTCTGCATGGTTGGCTTTGTTCCTGAGGTTAGAAACCATACCATGCAGATGGAGCAAAGTGCTGCTGTCTCCCAGGCTACAGAGGAGATTACAACCACAGTCCTTAGCTCAGCCCATGCTCTTGTAAACTACTGAGTCATGCTGTACTGCTGTACCCAAGCACAAGAAGCTGAATTCATGATGGTGAAAAGCTGGTGATAAGTCCTGTGACCGAGTAATTCAGGGCCATACACAGACCCAAGGGACTGCCAGTGTGAGATGTAATTCCCTCATCTTTATTACAGAGTTGCTGACCATTAAGCATCTAGCTCCCTCGTGACTGTAGCCAGGTAAAATCAATGAGGAGCAGGCATCAGCAAAGAACTGGAATAAACAGAACCACTTAAAAAGGAAGATATTTTACTGTAATCAATCCGTTCAACTGTGGAAGATGCATAGAAACAATGAGATGAAGTTAATTCTGGTTCACTAGATAGAGCTGCTTCAGCCTCTGCTTTGCTTTGTACCCTGCCAGGCTGTGTGCACAGCTGTATTAATGCATTTATATGTTTAAGAGCCCTTATTCAATATGTCACTAACTGTTCTCTGTTTAAGTGCTGGAATGGTGCCTTTTCTGTGCATGAGAGTCTGGCTTTCGATAATTACTCTTTCTAACACGAACAGGAGTTCCTCTATCATTCTACTGCTCTCAAAAGAGCTGGCATTTCAATACCTTTTTTTTGCAGCTTTTATTACCCAGACACAATCTGATCCCCATTTAATACATTTTTTGTGTGTGTAAAGAAGCATTATTACTGTGCCATAAGAAATCTGGAGAACCTTCGCTCATTATTATACACTTGACGGCGATGCTAGGAACATGGACCAAGCAGAAGCTAGCCAGACATTTTAAGAGAGAAGTCCATTTTATGCTAGGCTCTACGGGCAGACCATTAAGTATCTTCTGCCACCTGCTGGCAAACGCCGCAAATTACTCCTTCCCAAGAAGAGGAACACTGTCAGCTCTTAGCTGGAATATGGAGGAAGCTCAGGTGTTCAGGGTGATGGAAAAATCCTGGCTGCAGAGGCAGGGAAGGATGTGCTGACTCGCCGAGCTGTACGGGGCGGCTTCCATCCAGCAGAGCTCACATCCAGCAGAGCTCACATCCAACAGAGCTCATGCGCTCCGGTGTCTGTGCTTTTTTTTTAAGAAGGAATTATGTACAGATAATTTTGCCCCACATTACATTCCTCCCTCCTATACACACACACACACACATACATAATCTGAGCACCAACTGCTCTTTGGTCCCCAGTTAGGTGTCACTAGCTAGGGTTAACATCTGTGCATCCTTCTCTCCCCACCCTTTGTTGGGCTGCACCACAGCTCCCATCTTCCCTAAATTACTTCTTAGCCTTTGAAAGCCGGAACATCACAACCAGCCAGATTGTTTCTCCTCCTTTACTTTCGCTTTCAGCTCACACAAAAAAGCTGGTGGCAAAGAGGAGATGAGAAGGAAGAGCAAAATTGTCAGCAATTCACTTTGGTATTTACCTTGTTCTTCAGCCCATGCCTTCCTTTCTGTCTTCTGTTTCTCATGCCCGTCTGCTGATAGGCTCATAAGTGGCTAATGTTGAATGTCCTGACACACTCGGACACAGTGCTGAAGATCAGGGTCATTCCTGGGGTTATCCACAATAAAGCATTTATCTGTGCTAGAGCCACATACGCTGCTTTATGTTCCTTGCTCCTGCCTGTATCGCAGCAGGATGTTAAAACTCTGTAGGCCAGCAGAAACAAGGAAAAGAGTCCTTTTTCTCTCTCTGAAGTTTCTGCTTCATAAACTCTCTGGGGCGAGGACTATCTTTTTTATTACCTGACTGGAACGACGTGACCTTGATTTCTCAGGCATCCTTAGACACTAAGAAAGAGCAAAGACTGAACATCAACAACCTTGCGGCTACGGGGCAGCCAGAGGCAGCAGGCGTTCACCTCACATGATAGGTACGGAGGGATGGCCGGCTGCAGGCCTCAGCGCTTGCCTCTGCACACAGCGGGGCAAGTTTGGGTTTGCTCTGTTTCCTGACCACAGCCTGGCAGTGGGGGGAAAACAGAACTGAGGAAAGGTCAGGAAGGAGATGTGGGCCGGGCAGTGTCTCCCCCCTACACGGGGTGAGGGCCTGGCTGCAGGCTGAGGGCCTACCAAGGGGGCAGCGAGGTGCTCCCGGCCTGAAGGGAGACGCAGCCTGGCTGTGCAGCAGGGTGGGGTGGCATATGGCCTCTGGGGGGCCAGGGTACCCCCGTCCCACAGGCAGGGTAGGGAGCTGGAGTGCGAGTCTGGTGAGCCCCAGGGGAAGCTGCCGGCCCTGGGCAGTGGGGACCCCTCTGCTGCGGCCCTGCAGACACCAAATGGAGCTGGGTCCTGGGACGCAGGTGTTTGTGCCATGGTACAGGTGGCATGAAAGGCCCTGCCCCACAGTAAGGAGAGATGGTGAGCACAGAAGGAAAGCCAGTTGGGTTGGTGGGGCAGGTACAGCCGTGCAGGGCACAGTCTGAGTGCTGGTGGGCAGCAGCAGTGGCGGCTGGGGCCAAGAGAACCTGGTGTTGGAGTGGCCGTTGAAACTCGTCTTGCGCAGCAGCAGTTGGTGTCTGGCACCAGCACTGGTGGCCCTCCAGGTCTCTAAGGTTCTTCACCGTTGGCAGCGGTTGGAGCAGTCGGCGGTTACTCATCTAGCCTGGCACCTGCGCTCGGACTGTAATGGTAACTAAAATGCACGCCCTCCTACCATTGCCAGCCCGGCCCAGCACACACCAGCCTTACTGGGATGGCCAGAGTTTATTGCCAAAACTGCGGGACTGAGGGACTTTTGTGGCTGTATGTGACCCAGCAGGGCACTGCTGTGGGTAGAAGCTGCGATGGATGTGGGTGGTGTGGCACAGTAGGGCATGGTGCTAGGAGAAAATCCAGTGAGAAGTCATTGCTGGCATAGGAAGGCCTTGCACCTCTGACTGTTGGAGTCTAGGGGTATTGAAGAAAGTATCGCCATGTGCGTGTCATCTTCTTGAATTATTGCTGGGCCTCCACTTTTGGCCACAGTCAGAGACAGGGACTGGGCTACAAGGACCCTTAGCACATGTTGTACATAATTAGTCCTCTGGTGCAAGGCAGTGAACTGCATGCAATAGAATGGTGCATTTCATGAGGTGACTATTCAGCTGTTGTAAACATTCACAAGGACCACTGAGCTGTAAGTAAATCATGTTTGATGCTCCCCCTGCTCTGCACACACACAAGTTTCTGTGCTGGAGTCATAGCCTTGCTTAAAGAGCTAGCGAGGGGAACCTCAGCTACAAGAGAGCAGCAGGGCTCTGGGAAATGTAAAAACTATGAAAGAGAGTCCTTTGGAGGTAGGACAGAAGACCAACTCAGGCTTTGATTCACAGGGTGTTTTCCAATAGCATTCATGTTCAGTTTCTGGAGGGGGAATTGCTATCAGCAAAACATGGTCCCTTTAGAGGCTGCTAACCTGCGTACTAACACTTGCTTCTCGGAAAACAGCACTTCACCTAAAGAGTTTGCCCAAATTTGAGAAACTGAGAGAGCAGTTACAACAGTGCACTAACACCAAAATATTTTTCCATTTTTGTAGCTCTCTGAACTGCTCTCTCCCTGAACATTACAGCATTTTTGATAGCCTACATGCAGGCGACCTGCCACAAAAGGGAAAGAACTGTGTATGTTAAACCACATAGCAGAGCTAGTGACCTGTGTCATAACTGTATTTTGTAATGTACACCTCAAAGTCCTAGAGATTTTATAGACCTGTGTGACCTTTCCATGTAGAATTAGTGTTGAAATAAGGGCACTTAGCCAACCAGATGCTGTGCCTTAAGAGAGAGACCTCTGATGTAACAACTGAAACGCACTTTGGCTATACATTAGATTGTATAGGCAGGCAAAAATAGTCCATGCCATGCTAGCAGGAGTCATGCTTGTATTTCAGGAAGTTTTCTCAGGGATACCTTAGAATCCCCCCTGAATTGTTGCTATATGATAAGAAAAATTCTAACCATACTAAGATGCCAAGCCAAAGGTTTACAAGTGAAAAGCTAATTAGAACATAAATATTCCTATAAATTCATGGTTGCAATATTCATATGCACATTTTTATCAAAATTAAGGAAAAATATATTAATTTTAGTATTTTTGTAAGTTCTCTCAATACTCTTTGCTGTCTTCATCTCTGATGAAGCCAGGGCAGTGGTGAGTCACAATCATACAATTTAGATAGTAAGATCACTTCAGATGGAAAAGATTTGTATACATAAACTAGAAGTAATATGGGAATCTGTCCTGCTTATTTCCTAAATCTGGTGTTCTGCTTTGCAGTCAGTTAGTTTTAAGGTGGGAGAAGAAGGGAGGATTTTTAAATAGATTTTGTGTGTGTGTGTGTAAACAAGGACATTTTAAGGTATGTGAATATAGTAACTCTTTTTTAAATTGCATTGGAGGCATTGAGATCGATGACACAAGCGGTTACTTCTTAAACTCAGGGATTAACGAAACTACAGAACTGCCATCACTGCTGTGCAATAAAATGTGCACTGCCAGAACTGTAAGGTACAATATATTTTTCATCAGTGTGATTTGCTGCTGTTTATAGTCAATAAAATGCTGCCATTGATACTCCTTGGTTCTTCCAGTGCTGATAGATAAAGTCAGTCTACTGTTTGATGTGCATGGCAAAGAGTTAGGACTGAAACTGTTATTAATTTGTGTAATACTTGCATTAACACCGTCCGCCATGGGATTGCTAGTGCGGTCTTATTTTAGATTTACCACAGTCAAGCACCTAAGCTTTTGCTCTTTTAATTCTGAGGGACAGCATAGAAAACTGATGCTCAAATTTTCTGGCCAAAAAAAGAAACAGAATGTCTTCCAAAGGTAAAGGAGGACATGGATGTGCCCAGGATTACTGAAAAAACTGCTGCATGCAGACATGCCTGGATCAGAGTCTAGGACTACCAGGCTTAATTCATGTGCAATGTGTGCTGCATATATGTACACACATGTCCTGGAATGCTGCTGAATTGCCCTGGGAAGATGGTGGCTGGGATTGTGCTGCCAGTAACAAATATTTCACTAGACCTGCCACTGGCTCCTTCATGAGCTTCCAGGAATGGAGGTTCCAGGAGCAGGTTACAGGCCAGAACAATTGTTCTGGTGAGTCATACCAAGCTCACAGGCCACAAGTTTAGCACCAACGGTACAATGAAAATTTGTCAGAGATCTAGGTTTCATTCCCTGCTTCTCCAGTTGCAATACATAAATGTGTCTTGGCACTTCTGTGATGAACATAGCAAAAAATATATCCTCTGCACTATTCAGTGGTAGTGGCACAAAGTGCACCCGTCTGTGAAACAAGAAACTAAACCACTTTAAGTGCTGATACTCAAAAAGGTTTTGGGCACCTGCAAGAAGAATGGGGCAGCTCACATCTCTCTGAGCCACCTTGGCAGTCTGTGAACTCAGGAAACTTGCCTGCAGCAGTGACATGTCAGTTCAGATTTATAAAGCAAATTTTGTTTCTTTTTTTTTTTGCTTTCGGTGGGATTTTTTTGGCAATGACAGCTGGTTGGAAAGTCCTTAAATAGCACATAGGATTCTAGAGAGCAAAATTTGAGCCTACAGCAATGAGGCCTATCACTACATCAATCAATTCATGGCCTTCACAGTAGAGAGTCATGGCTTCTGAGAATCAAGGAGTCTTTCTCTTCTGTAGCCATATTCTTCCCTTTTTTATTTCAGTTTAATTGCTTTGTCTCTGTGTTTCTGAGGCTTTCTGGTTTTTAAGATCTGTGTCAACTATTCGTGTCCTTGGGATTCTTTTTTTTGCTTTTGTTTAGGGATATTGTGGAAACTCTCCCATTGCTGTAAAGGTTTTAGTAAATTCCTTATTACTCAGCAATCACTCTGGAGGAACTATTCCTTTGGTTGCACAGCAGAACGTGAATATTTAGTGGACCAGTACTCAGGGCTAATGAAAAGCGTGCAAATGCTAATGCAGAGGCCAGTAAGAGACTTTCTCGGGCAGGAGACCTATCTTAGCTTTATCACATTGCAATGCTGGATGGAGATAGAATGCCAAAACCAGAAGTGAAAAACCAAAAAAACACTTATTAGAGAATGCAAAGGAAAAATTGGATTTACATTCTGCTTTTACAGAAAGTCTCACTCATCCTATACATGCAATCAATTATTCAAATAATTTGTTGACAATTGATAAAATTATTTCTAATTATTCTTGATTAGACTCCTGGAATTATGTGATTACATCTAGATGTATGCATCATAAATGCAGGAGGTACAGCCTAGATGAGGAGGAAATGTCATTTTATGTTTCAATTTATCCATTTTTACTAGTTAAAAGGACTCGGGAAGGTTAATTTACATGATCCTAAGAAGAGGCTCACTGAACTTATCTTTATTACATTTCTTTGTGTAACTTAAATAGCAGAACCTCTTCAGTTATGGAGGTGAGAATTCACTGTGGTTTTTGATATTCAGGAGGGCTAAGAAACACCTTAGCGTTGTGTGAGTGACATGCAAGTAAAGTGTTTATGTTTACGTTCTACAAAATCAAGTCTGTAGTGCCAAGATAAGTAGGTTATTCCTAGGGGAACATAACAATCGGAATAGGATCAGTTAATTCAAAATTAAATTGTTTTTTAATCCATTTAAGAGTCTTTGCCTTTCTCATGATACAAATTTAAATTTCATGTTTCCTTCTACTGTAAATTCAACTATATACTTATAGTTGTTTAGCATTTTAGAATTACACTTTTGCTTAGAAGGTCTTGATTTGTGTCAGATAAGCATCTGACCTTGATTTTTTGTACAACTTTATTAAAAGCTGTGACATGATGGGTCTGATTCTGCTACAGGTGAGAGTAGTGTAAGCTAGGAGTGACTGCTGAATTCAAATAATTCTGCAAGCAAAGTACAAAACTGATTCTAAAGGTCTTTGATCAAGGCCATTTTTATTAGAAATGTGTATTGATTTTAATGGCATTGTATTTAAGATTGCATCTTCTTACCTGAGGGAATACCACATTGAAACAAAATAGATCCTGTCCACCAGCAGTTTGCCCAATTAGGCAAACGCCTACTGAAGTGAGCAGAAACTCACTGCCAATTTAATTCGAAATTGGAAGTATCTCACAACAAATTATTATTGGAGAAAAATCCTACTGGATAGATGAACTTTAGTTAATACTTAAATCACAAATATATTTCCATTTTTAAATTTATTTATTTTGAGTTAACTAGAAAAAAGTCACTTTCTGTGCATTTACAAGTAGATAATCACATTTTAATTTATTTCAATTTTTATTTTAAGTATCAGGTGAATAAATGAAGCCCTTTGGAAAAGAGATAGATGAGACATGCTGAAACTCTTTTTCATTCTCTTTCCTCTGGAAGCCTTGCCAATGTATACAACTGCATGATCACAGTAGCTCATCTGTCTAAACAGAATACATTAAGTCAAACCATAATGCTTTTCTGAAGACAGAAGCCAGTACTACACCTGCTCTGATGCTACAGTATCAGCAATTGAAAGGTGAAGAAAATTTTTCTACTAGAAGTTTTGACACACTAGAAAATGTTGGCATGACCTCTGCTGGAGGAAAGTTCTCAACAGTTTTCAATGCTCAGAGTAATGAAACCTCAATTGAAAAGCACTCTCTGCCAAGATGCCTCTCACTAACTCATGCTGACCAAGAAGACACAGCATCAGTTTCAAGAATCTCTGAATTTCTTAAGGCTACTGAAGAACCTCAAGCACAAATTTTAAAACATGATCTAGAGATACCACCTCAAGCCAAAATCACATCCATACCACTTTCATCTTTCCCACCTAAAATGCAGCAAGTAATGTCATCCAGAGCTAAAAATGTCTCTGAAATAAGGCAATCGACAGAAATACCAACTGTAACTTACGTATGGCCAGTAATAAAGGTGGAAGAGGCTTCTAGCCCCTTTTGGGACAATTTTCGAAAGTCTTCAATACCAACCAGCCCAAACTTAACAAGACACTGTTCTAGTCCTGATGTAGATGTGAAATGTTCCCAGATAACATCACTGAAACAGCTTGAACAAGAAGAACCAGACAGAAAGTCAGAAAGATCATATCCTCTTATTTTAAAGTCATCTAATAGTGTTGTTTCAGGAATTTTAAAATCACTAGTCAATATCAAGAATAAGGATTATAAGAATATTTTACCACTTTCATCTACCAGTCCTATTGGAAAGCAAGTTGAAATTCCTCTCTTTAAGGGAAATGCTGTAGTGATATATGATGGGCAAGTCTACGTTCTGTATGTAATGACACATGAAGATCTGCCATCAGAAATGGAAATACATGGCTGTGTTGCATTGCTTAGGCAGACCACAGTTTGGCTCATTGCATGTAGTGCTATCCATGATAGAATGATCAAAGTTCCACATCCACTGCAGCCTAGAGAGCATGCCGTAAAACAGAACATAAACCCTCTTACAACCCTTGCTTCCTCCGCACCCCAAGATAAAACTTCAAAGACAACACGTTTATCTTCACACGGGATGACTACCATTTCCCAGCCCAAGCAGTGGCGCTATTCTTCTGGGAAAAGACAACAGGTAGTAATCTATGATTATCTATGTATATGTATATCTATATTCCTAGAAGAATGGATCTATGAATGTCTATGTATGGACAGTAAATTACTTTCCTCTTAGATATGGCTGAATGCAAGGTGCATTATTCAGTATATTTATAACAGGACAAGTGCTGTGCAAGATGAGTGGCAAACACAACTCCAGTGGACACAATCACTGCAGAGTAAATCAAAGTAAGGCTTGCAGGTCTTTAAGACTTTACCAATCAAAAAGAAAATAAATAATTAATAATTAAATTAAATAATGATCAATCAGAAAAAGTCATCACAGAATCATAGAATGGTTTAGGTTGGAAGGGACCTTAAAGATTATCTAGTTCCAACCCCCACCATCTTGAGATATATCAAAATTTTTTTTAGTATTTGAACAGGAAAAAAACCACACTGCACTTAGTGGGAGCAACCTGTTGCTATTTAGAGAATAATAAGGATGAATTTGGTATAATGGCAAGATATTTTCCAAGGGAGAAGGTGGTGGTTCTGAAAACAGGTGATGACTGCCATCACGATCACATTTTGTAGTAACAGTGAAAGGAGAAAGAAGGGCTGGCTTGCAATTGGCATGAGCCAATTGAGCATGGCTTGCATTTAATCCCTCCTGAATTAAATTGCAAAGCTACATACCTGAAGTAGGAAAGACTGTAGAAACGAGTTGTGAAGTTAGACTGCGTTGGGAGGAAAACAGCCATCCAGTACTTACTTTCAGATAGTCACATTCTACTCTCTCTTCTTACAGTTCCTCAGCAAGACTGCATTCCCATCCAAAGAAGGCTTGCAAAAAAGAAAAGGGAAAGCAGCACATTGGGAAAAAGACAATGAACTAAGAAAGAAATTTGGTATTGTTAAAGATGTAAGAATCCATCTCAACAGGATATGTCTCCCTGAATTTATAGAGGATTTTGGTAAATCTTCTGTGCGTAAATGGAAGGTAATTACCAGGACAAAGAAACGGGAAAAAGTGCCAAGGTATGCCAAGGCTGTCCATATACAAATATAAACCATGCCTCATCTTGAAGTGGTGATTACACATCATTACCCCACTTTTCAAGATTTTTCAGTGTTTAAGCCCCTATCATAAAACATTTTCTATTTGAGATCCTTGCACTGTTTATAAAGAATTACAGTGCTGATCTTTTTTTATATCAGGGCTATTGACAGACTCAGGAAACTGACTTTCTATGATAAAGCTCTTAAGATTGTTTCAGCAGCCAAACTGGACATAGGGGTTCATCAACCTATATCATTTCAATATATCTTTATTCAAGTTCTTATTCTGCAGATAAATTAGTAATCAATAACAAATTAGCATTTCTCCTAGATCTGTCTATTATCTCTTGTTCAGCCTGTAGCATTAAACTTCCATTTCCGTCAACTGAATTTTAAACCAGTATCACCCAACCTTTCAAATGTTCTACTTTTGTTGTCCCTGAATGGGAACATCATTGATGTACCCTCAGCATTCATGAAAATTTACTCTTTTTGAGGCCAGGTAAAGCAAAATTTTCCAAAGAAAGTTTTCTACCAGAACCTGAATGAAACATCCATTGTAAGAAAATTAGTGTTGGCTGTCATTTTTTCCTAAAATTTCTTTCCCACTATACATGCCAACTCAGATTCTTAGGGTAATCAAATTTTGATGGTGTTTCTCCGTCTATCTACATTATCATTTCTCAACATGTGTCCCAAAAATCAAATAGGATCAAATACCTAATGAAATATTTCATATTTGGATTTATTCTACACAGATGCTTTTTTACACAGATGCTTCCACTTACTAGACTGCTATTGAAAACTTTCAGTTACCAACAGAGTTATTAGTATATCTCATTAACCTTAATTGTTAGTGTGACTGCCTTTTCAGTATTTTCTGCTGCCATGTATTTTTCTTTGCATATTTCATTCACTTTGTTACATTCTGTCATTTAATGTAGACATTGTGTTCTTTGCAGTTAGAGTCATTAAAGTAATAAAAAGATGCTATGTCTTCTTCAATTGTTCCTTATTTCTGTCTTTCTCTGGTTTGTGTTCCTTTCATGAATATTCAGTTTATGTAAAGGTTGTGACAGTGAGATTAACCTACAATTTTTGAGTCTTGCTGAACGACCCTTCAAATGCGAGTGCCCCTTGCTAAAGGAAACACCTGTGCAAAATGTTCTGTTTTAGATGCAAGAGAAAATTTACAAAAAGGGTAATAGCTGTAATCAGAGTGACTAGAATATTTGGAAAAAGAGACAAGCATCATATTCCAAAGTAGAACACAAAGTAAGAACAACTGGTAAGGATATAATTAAATACATACTACCTAGACAATTCAATAAAACCCAGTTATTTTTCAAACAGTGAAGGGGCTGACGGTGCAAAAGAAAAATGGTAAGTAGGTTATTTCCAGAGGGAAAGAGGGTGACTTGGAACTCTGTGGAAGGTGGAGAAAGGGGAGTGAGAATTACAATGTATCATGAATGGCACATACAAATGATGATCCAGAGATTGTAATGTAACACAAAACAAATACCTACAGTGTTTACCTGATTTGATGTCCAGCACGATGATTTAGTGCCTGGTAGTGTTTCATCAAAATCCTTAGGCTCAGTCCCATTTCCAAAATAGGAGCTGGTGGTACATGTAGTCATGTACCTGCTGAGAGCTCTAACAAGCATCCCGGGGACAGGAGTCCTTCATTTTCATTTGCATGATGAAAATGCTGAAAATACTGACACAAAAAAAAAAAAAATGGAAAAAAAAAAGGTTTAAGACCGTGAAGTATTTTTTTCTCTTAGAGAAGTTTGAAATATTGTGCTGATTATCCTGACACCACAATTCTGAGGTAATTTGTAGCCAGAGAAATCCTAGGAGCTTGCCAGGTTGGGAAAACAAGGGAGTTCAAAGCCTAATGAGTAATATGAGGGCGGGGGTAAAAGTAACATGTTAAATAAATAATCACATACATGCAGAGGAAGGTGAATCACTGACATCTTATGTACTATGCTCAGTATTTGGTCTTATACATTTTCAAAGGAAATGTGTACTCTGCTAAGAACTATTCTCCTGTCTTCCAGGAGTGGCAGAGCAGTGGCAGGGGACCATCATCAGGGCTTTTTATTTGCTTCCAGTAGACAAACACCAGCACTTACACTTCTGTTACTCTCTTCTGCCTCTCAGAAGCCTCTAGTTAAAGAGCTTTTTCCGCTGTGCTCTCTTTGTTGTTAAGCTTCCACATAGATGGTGGAAGGCTTTGTAAATAAAAGACAGGATTACAAGACAGAAGGAACAAAAGTGAAAGTAAGCTTTCTAGAATTTTTACGTTGACAACTTCTGTTTCCAGGAAAGTACGTAATAAATGAAGCATTTACACTGCATAAAATCAAGATTAACTCTGTGGGTTTCTGAAATCAAAATGTCATTAAATCAAAAATTTGTAGTGTGCCACAGTAATGTCTCATGTATCTGCTTTCATGTATTTGCCTGTGTTTATGAACACGGTCACAAACATCCCCTAGGCAAAAAGCCGGTGAATCGCTCCCAAGACCTCCACATTTGGGGAGTTACAAATGGTTCAAAATGAGATGTGAAGTAAGTTCTTCCATGTAAAGACCTACCTCTGATAGCCAGCCAGCTCCTAGAGCTGATGATTACCACCTCTTGGTGCTACCTTGCTTACGTGTTGTCCTTGCCGCAACAGCCCAGTGCTCCGCAGCCTGCGCCTCCCACAGCACAGCGCAGGAACTCTGCATCTCCCTGTGCCTGGCTGTCATTCCCACTTCGACTACTTTGCCCAGGGGCAATGGGTGGCCTTCACTGCAGGACATGAGTGTGGATTTGAAGGACCACATTGCCTCAGGATCTGTCACAAAGGGCGTTGGATACAAATTGTTCAGATGTGAAGGGACACAATTACTGCCTTCTGCTATGAGTTGTTGTCAGGACTTTGCCATTGTTACAATGAGACAGTGGCTCTCACCTTGAGGTGTCATGTGAAGCCCAACTGGTTACTAACCAGTTTGGGATGGTCAAATCCCTCATAAGCAGAGTAGATTCCATTCAAAAAGTGCTTTCATTCAGAAAGCATGTGGGAGTCATCCAAGCCTTTGAATTCTATGGATACCCAAACTGCAGTAGAGTCAGTGACAGCTGGTATCCATGTGCCCAGGGCCAGCTGTCTCTGGCCAGCTATGGCAACAAGGGCTACTTCTCCACTGCCATGCATCCTCAAGATCTGCTGTCTGACCTGCTGAGCATCTTGAAGAAGCCAAGGAGCACCTTTGGACTACAACTTTGGTCATGGGTTTATGTGCATTGAAGGGGGGACTGGGAGGACAGATTCTGATGCAACCGGATATTCTCAGGAAAATTTCTTCTGTAACGCATAGCTCAAAGGCAGTTCTCCCTTTAAAGCCTGATCATAATTTGTAGTCAGACTGGTGATATAAAGAATCCCGATTCCACTAGAATCCCAGTTCTTACTCATCCCTCTCAGATGCCACCCCAAAGACAGGTCTGAAAGTGCAGCACACTTACCTGAGCTTGGGATCAGGAGTGCTGGCACAGGGTGCCATTGACACTAGCCACAGTAGAAATATCCCTGGATAAAACCCTGTCTGGGGTCTTTCTGCATGGTGCAGGGAGAGTACTGAGGGAACAAGTCTCCTCTGGATTTTCCTATGTGATGATCCTGGGACTTAGGGCACAGCATTCCAAGAGAATGAGAATTAGTAGCATCCAAGCAGTTAAAAGCTGCATAACAAATATTATTGATACCAGCTTACCAATTTTGTTCTCAAATTTACTTGTTCATGGGAAAGTATACTAAAGACACCACTTCATCACACATTTAACAAGCCCAACAGAACAGAGCTGTAAGCTACAGTTACAAAAATTTAACTCGATAACTTTTTCAAACCAAACTAAGCACAGTACAACAGTTGACAACCAGTCTGAAGTCCAGAGATGGCAGAGTGTTAGGTCCCGGTCCAATGTCAGGTTCTCACAAAGAGAAACTACTTTAGTACCCTCATTAGCAGTGCTGGGAAGAGTAAGCGAGTTATTTCGGTGGAACTTGCGCTACCTAATATACAGCGTTCTCTATGGTGATGACATTTGAAACATGCACAGTCTATAATAAACGAGAATACCTGAAAGTTTGGTGAGGGAGAAGACAGACCTGAAGAGCTACCTGATAATGTGGTAGAATCTGCTGTCATCTAAAAAGAGGGCTAAGACAGGAGAAACCAGGTGAAAATCTATTGCTTGTGTTACATGTTATGTGAGAGTGAAAGACCTAACCTTTGTTTCTGGCCTACACATTGCATAAATCTTTGAAATTGCCACATGTATTTTGTTGACTTAAAAACCTATCTAGACTTTGACAGTGTAAATTCCCTACCAACCACAGTAGTCAGATTATTTGTTTCTGGAACTATATAACACCATCTGTTAAAATCTAGTCTGACTTTCCCAGTGATTTAAAGAAAAACAGTGTTACGAGACACATTAGTAATTTAAAAGCAGATAATTCCCTTCTGCACTTCCCATTAACATCAATCATTATAATCTGTCTTTATACAACTCCTTCGTGTACTGAAACTACAGAAGTCAAGCACAGGCGTCCTGAGTTCAGATGAGAGGATCCAAGGATCTAAGCTAGAACTGACAGCCAGGAAAGGGGGTTTCCTCCTAACAGGAAACTTAATCTTTTTCAGAATTTGTTTCAGTTTGAATCAGATGAAATCTTTTTTTTTATTTCTAGTCCTCCACTCAGCAGGAAGCTACTCAGACGCTGGAACAGCTCAGCTAAGCTGTCTCCATCCTAATACCAACAGAAAAAAAAGGTATCAGTGTCACTAAAGCCTGGGACTTCCCAGACTCCCTGACTCCCTGGCCAGTTTCCTAGGGGACAGCTCTGGGCAGACATCTGAGAGAGGGAGGTGGGGTTACCTCAGGACTCTGGACATTCAGCAAGAGTTCACCGAGTCCAAGAAATTTTAGTCTCTAGAACATGGAAACTATCAAATAAAATTTGTTCTGTGAGAAAACTTTAAACCTAATCTCTTCATCTGGAAGCTGTGTCTAAGGCACAGAAGAAAGACGGTGGATACAGAACCATGTGTCATGCAGTCACAATAGCACTAACAACAGAAGCTGAAGTTTCAATTTATGGAAACTCTTATAACTCAGTATCAGGAACCTTTTTCTGGTTTCTCTTCAAGTGTGATGTCTGGAGAGAGTGGCTGAACTCCAAAGTCCCCATCCATCATAATGCCCAGAGACTTCTTACTGTTTCTTTTGCCCCCTTACAAATAAAGTGTCTTCTCCACGGCAAGATGCTCCTTTCTTACAGTGTGTATTTAACACCCAGCACAAGAGGGCTCTCTAGCACTCAGCTGATGCAAAGAAGAAGAAAATACAAATAATACCCCCCACTACAATCATTATCAAAATATATAATTCTCTATATATTCAGCTATATTATTTATGAAGATGTAAAGGATTTTTTTGTTTAATTAGCAGTCCAGCTGCTCTGTGTTAAGAATATTACCCTTTAGTATGAGAATGAGGTCCTGCAGATTGCTGACTTCTAACACAGAAATGAAGCCAGGGAAATTTGAAGAGATTTGTTATCTTGATAGAGGTACTCAGAAATATTGCAAGATGATACTTCTAGTGCTTTTGGACTTTCCAGTGTGCTCTGGAAAGGGACAACTACCCTGCTGGGCAATTATCCTAAACAAACCATGCCTGATCCTTAGGCTGCAGCACGTTCATACTGGATTGTTTCAACTTGCATTTGACATGCTGTATTGTCCAAAAATTGTTTTGTGCTGTGTCTCTTAAGACCTTCATATAAGCCTCTGCTAGGCAGACCTTTTATGGCCCTACATTCTACTGTCAGCTGGGAGAAAAAAGATATTACTCATTGCATGTTTGGAGCCCAAATCAGTCTGGAGCGCAGTCACATTTTGTTCATATCTTTCTGGAGGTGCAATGACCACAATGAATAAACTCCCAGCCTCTAAATGGTCTTCTGCCTATCAGGCAAACAAACAAATGTCCCCTGTAGGTTTGACAGGGCAAGACTTTCTGCACAGAGCCAGAGGCTGACTGAAGTTTTTAGAGTTTTCATTCCAGGCTGCCACATTGTGGTTATAGTGAGAAACCAGATTATATGAAAAACTACAGCACCTCCCTCTGCAGACATGCTCCTTGTGTGTGTGAGTCAGTGCTGATATTATGGAAACCGTAACCTCTCCCTCTTTTTTTTTTAATATCCCTGAAAAGTCAAAAAGTGCACATAAATCTTTTAACTTCGGCACTCAAATTTAGAAAGTAGAGACAATATCTTGTATCTAAATCAACAGACTTACCTGGAAGCTGCAGAATAGCTGGGCATGCTATGAAAAGGCAGGCCACTTCTTATTACTTAATTTGATCATCCAAGGTAAAAAATACTGGGTTTAATCTGCTACACCTAAAAATAGAATCAGTGGGGGTTTTTTCACACTGCAGGAGCATTTCTAAAGATGAGAGGTATGTCAGACTGGGTGAACAGGGGATTATCGTCCTGTCCTTCAATACCAGAATGAAGGATTGTTGGATGAAACTATTAACAGCCAGAGCGTTCAGAATGGAGGTGTACACTGCACAAAATACAAATGAGGAGTTTGGCGCATCTTTCCTGTAGATAGGTTGAAAATCTCCCACAAGAAGAGAAAGAGGCTCTGAAGTCACCCAGGAAGGCTCTAGCACAGCTGGGAAATTAATCCAGAGTCTCAGAGCTGAGCCTTCACACGAGGCAAACCTTTATTGGAGTAATTCTCCATTGGTAGAAAAGGGATGATTTTATAATTATCATTGCATAGTGCCAGCACGTTACAATCATCTCACAGACAGCAGGCTGGGACTGACCCAAGTTAGTTACCTGTACTTTCAGTTATGGGAAATTAAAAAAAAAAAGAGGCACACAAAATTGGCAAGATGCCCGGCTCCATGGTAAGAATAATGGTAAGAATATTTTCACTAGGACTTATCACACTCCACGTCATTGGAGGCTTTGTTGGCATGAGAGAGGAAAGGGAGTCTCACATATCTGTATCCTGGTGAGCGGGACTTTACTATGCATAGGACACTGAGGCTCTGAAAAAGAGACACTGAAAATAATAAAGGATAAAAACCTTCTGCTTTTGTTCCTCTGGGCAGAGGCTTGCTCTAGCATTTTCTACATCCTAGACCAAGTGTCCCACCACCACACTGACAATCTACCTCACTCTGACCCACCCTGCATTTTGATTTTCTCAACACACGTCTGTTTTCATCAAAGGTTTCAAGATGTTTTGATTCTGCTCCTGTTCAGGAAAAAAAATCAAAAGTTGTTGTGCTTGATCAAGATCTCTTCTAAGAGATTTAAGGCTTGATGGAAGAAGAGCATCCAGGCTGGGCAGTTGGCTCCCTAGCTCTTCTGTGAGACCAGCTAAAGAAATTTTTGATTAGTGACTCCTTCCCTCCACTTCCTTTACTTTGTGACATTAACATGATGCTAGACACTAAGTAACATATGTTAGAAAGGCAAAATATCTAGTCATCTCTAGGCGGTTTGCCACCATCCATCACCAAGCCCATTTCAGAGACAACTGCAGAAAGTTGGATCAGAAAGTAGATTTCAAACCACATTACATATGGGAAACAAATGCTATCCAGGAAACCTTTTTACAGGACTAAATTATAAATCATTCCTTGGAAGAAATTTTATTTTGGAGAAGTGTTTGGTGAGATGCTGCATTTGACCACAGACAGCTGGGCTGTTTAATCATTTAGTATCATTTACATCCATAGCAACTTATTTAATCCACTGTATCTGACTACAAGCCTCCAGTGAAAAAGAAGAAGTAACATACAAATATACATGTCTCTGTGTGTATAAGTATATACTTAGAATTGTATATACTTATATATACTAGTATACACACTAGACATTGCAGCGTCTGATGTGATTACACCATCTCATCTTACATTAAAGAAAATATAAGAACAGATTTTTTTTAACTCAGTTCACTGAGGACACTGACATTTAAAATGCAAGAAGAATTCTTATGCTAATAAAACATTTCTTTTCAGCTTTTGCAGTTAGCAGTTGCATGGAGCTAGTGCTACATAAGGGACAGGAACAATTAGCAAGAGTGAGTCTAAAGAATTTATTTTGATTGTCCACAGTAAAAAGATGATGCAAATGAATGCCTCAGCTGTTATAAAGCTAACTTGGTGTCCCATAAGCTCTTAGTGATATATGTAAATACATTTCAGTATTTCAGTAATATAATATTCAACATAATTCAGTCTAGCACGATACTGCTTACACAAAAGTAAGCCAGTATGTGAAGAACTAAAGGAAAAGGTAAAGCTATTTGCTGGAGAGAATACTCTAATGTAGAAAAGCAACAAATAAAATAATTAAGCATATATTGAAACAGAGTAAGTCTTGCTTTTTCTTTCTAAAAGTTCAATGTGTCCTTCTAGAGTCTGATCACAGCCTCTTGGAGCTATTTGGTTTGAAGGAAAAATCACAGCCTGCAGGCAGAGCCAGTTTTAAAGATGAACACCTCTGGCTAATGATCCCAAGAGACTACGAGTCTTTTAGGTAACAGAATAAACATCCATCATGCTGGTGCAAACAGCCAGGTGTGCCTGTGAGGGGAGAGAATTTACATTTGCCAGAAGGCTGCATGAATCTAATGCTTGTCCGAAACCACTAGCAGGCAACTCCAGCAGTCCCCTCTTGAAATTTAAGGTAAGATTGCCTCCTGTGAAGGATCGCTATTTTCTAAGCGTGGTTCAGCCTTGTGTTTGAGAAATCCTCTTTAAAGCTAGAGGAAGATTTTGTACTTGGTGCTTGCCCCCTTTATCATAAATGATCCTACTCAGGGAAAACTGCACAGTAGAAACTAAAGTGGCAGTATCCTATGCTTTTGTTCCATTAGTCTTCATCACAGACAAATTGATACGAGTTATTGACAATAAGCAAGATCCATATCAGTAACCTGGCACTGAACAGCCCAGATTTCAATTCTGTGAGTCATTTGACCGTTAAATATGGGCTCCCTAAGGTTACCAATAGGAGCCATTCAATACTCCAAAATTGCAATCTATCACATCTATCCCATTTATCTATGTGTTTATATAGGGTGGGACTTTCACCAGGTCTCAGATCTGCTTTACTTCATCTTTCATTTGAAGCACAGAGAAAATCCTCTTGATTAGTATTTCCTGTGCAGGATTTTTATTCTTCTGAGAGTCTTTTACAATCACAGGGGTGTCTGGGCAAAGGCCATTCTCTGTTGCTGGCGACTGCTGTATGGCCACAGTCACCACCAGTAACAATTGTAGATCTATTCCCACCTTCAGCTCTTGTTCACTACACTATGAAACTAGCATGGCATTGCTTGTCAAGATACTGTTTGAAATAGGATAGGGAACCTGAAAGCAAATAGGTGATGAAAACTGCCAGCTTTTCAAAGCTGCTAGGTCTGCTCAAGAAGACAAAAGGCAAGACAGTGGCACATTTTGCATAGTCAACAGCCCCCTCATCAACAATATATTCCATTTGTGGTTTAAGAACTATCATCCCTTTGTAAAGATTGCCCACTGCAACCACAGTACTACAAAGGTCGGGAAGAATTGGCTTATCTACTGCATACATGATAGTCACACAAACTAAAGCCTATGAATTGTGCAACAAGCCAGTGTTTTGCACTTTTGGGTTTGCCAATCTGACCTCTGTCTCCCATCCCACCTGTATTTTACACATACTGTTTCTCAATGCTTCATTATAAATCCATTTCCCATAATTAGTTAGCAGTACAAGGCTATATTTTTTTTTTCTCTAAGATATACAGGCACACTCTGTATAACAGTTTTTTACCAAAACTCAGATTAAAGATACAGAATAGATAGGCTGGATTACATCGGTATAATCTATTGTAAGAATTTCACTTGATAGCAGTAAGGAACTGAGCAAACCTACGTGTTATTAGGTAGAGGAAAATTGGCTGAAAGAGAACTAGAGCAGAACTCAAGCCCAATCCTAAGAGGCAGAGCTCTTTGGAGAGTATTTGCAGTCCCTACTTCAGGTACTCAAATCAAGCACTTGGTGTGGCCATTGTAAGCGGAAGGACTCCTGCAGAAGACAGTTCAGAGCACTGACACTGAATGGACCTTCTGCAAGCGTTTCTCTTTCTGTCCATTGACCATATAGACAGAACTCAAGAGGACTGGACTCTGGACTTAGTCATCTCCAATTAGATTCCTTAAGTAGACAATATACATCAGTCCTATATCAGTCCCAACCACTCGTCAGTGTTTTCTTATTCAATAAATTGTTGGCATTTCTACAGAACTTTGTTCATGGCACATAAGCATCAACTGAGCTGCACAACACATTTGTTATGCAGCTAAGTATGTGGTATGGCTCAGGGGCTTGGCCATGGTTCCAGGACTTGTTTAAGATCAAACAACTCAGAAGAGACACTGGGAATAGTTATCTAGGGGTCCCCCTTCTAGAATAGCTAAGCAGCATCCCTCTCTGTTACATCCGTTAATTTTGGCATTTCTCCTAAAATGTTACAAAATTCCCTAAAAAAGGATTTCTAAGACAAAGCAGCAGTCTAGAATTTGTAGAGCAGGAACTCAATCTTCCCTTTATACTTGGATGTTTTTTTTTTTTCTATAGTATTGGTGTTTGGACCTGTCTAAGCCTCAGACATATCTGCTGAAAGCATTTAAAAGGCACTACAAGTCCTCAGAGCCACATATTCTGAGTACCTCATGTGGGCATCTTAAGAGTCCAGATTTTCATTAAGTGCAGAGCGATTTCCCAGTATAGATCAGGCCTCTGGCATTTGCCTGAAAAGGAAGTTATGCAAGGGTCCCAGCCACTCTTGGAAACTCTATGCATTGCTCGCCTGGTGAGGTGTATGCTTTTGACCCTGAAAGAGAGCTCAACTCTGTTGACCCTTCTGGCAGGCATTCCAGCAGGATGACAACAAAGCTGCCAGCTTCATAGGGACACACTAAAGTTCTTTTTAAAATCCTCCACTCTTTGTCAGTTACAACGGCCTTTCTGAAGGTTAAAATAGAAACCAGTTTCCAGCATCTACAAACCAAAACCCAACAGTTACTTTTGGCACCATCTGACACGTTCCTGGCAGTCTTAACAGGGAGGCCAGGAACAGACTGGACATAAAGCCACCGACATCCTATCTGAAAAAGAAAATGCTTTAAAACCGTATACAAAAGGAAAACCTCTTAAAATAAATTGTCAGATATGGACAAAGCAAAATTTTTTAAGCCATTTTTGCAGAGCATGGGAGGCTGTAGCCTCTCACCAAAGCAAAAGTGTGGAGATCTGTACCCATAGTAGGAGCACTACTAAAACCAGCAAGAGAGAATGTAAATGTGCTACTCAGTCAAACGTCAGACACATTAACAGAAGAGGGAAACTGTGTTCCTAGAATTCCAGCCCATAACAGATGTCCAAAAAAATCAGATTTATTCAAAGAGATGCTCAGCAAATTCTAATCAGAGTTAAATTTGGAACTTTTCCCTTTCCATCATGCCTTTGCATTAACTGTTGCTGGTATGCATGTGGTACCAGCAGTCCCTTATAACAAGCAAATATGCACACTCTCCTAAAAATGCCAATTATTCAGCAACAGCACTCATCAACCAGGTGCAATCCTACAGGAGAGTCTTGTTATCAAGAAACTCTGGGCAGCATTCTTTAGTTATTGCTAGCTGTCGAGCAGCCATGACTACAGAAGGTTATGATATTTTACAAATGGAAATCCATTATCTGAAGTACTGTAGCTCAAGGAAAATCCAAGTGTCTTGTCCATGCAGAGGAACATTTCTTTGGTTTCTCAAAGATGACCAAGGAAATTGGCTAGCAAGAACAACAAAAATTCTCTTTCTTCTGTAGATAGAAAACATAATATATTGCATCTTAGCAATGGTAACAAGAGAGCAGAAGATGGGAAAGGAGGATCCAATGATGTTTTCCCATTTTTAGCATCTTTCTAGAATTTGGGCTCAGCCCCTGTGGGACAGAAAGCTGGTGAAATACTGATATAGCAGGAAACAGAAAATCAAAGATGGACTTGCAGGGACCTTGACCCACAGTTTGCCAGCTTATGCCAGCTTTCCTCAAAAAGAGTCACTGGTATTTTTTTTACATCTAGTTAGAATCTCCAATTTGAGCAACACTTGCAGAAAATTACTGACAATCTAGGTCTCAAATTCTTCTCAAATTTAAAATACTGAACCAGAAAGACTTCGCATGTGGAACAACTTAAAAGCTAATGAGGATATCTCACTCTATCTCAGTCTACTTAGGACTCTCAATATACTTGAAAATATAATGAATTAATGTTGAGAGAGGTCTTCAAATCTTTAAATGGAAGATAGAGCACTTAAGAAAAGCACAATTAGTGCACTTGAAACCAAAAACTACCATAAAGAAACTACTCCATCACAATGAGCTGAACACCAGCAGGACTGTGAAAGGTAAGAAAGAGAGGAGATGATATGAGTCTGACTCATATAATCTGACTCATATCATCAGAAGACATTTTAAGTTCAGAATCCCAAGGTCTGGTGCAAAACAGTCATGTAGTCTCTCATTTAAAAGTAACAGAACTCATTTCTAATCTTTATGACTACACCAAAAAGCCATCAGAGATATGATCTAGGTTCATATAAGGGTTAAAAAGTCAGGAGACAAAGAAAAAGAACCAAAAGTATATATGAACACTAGGCAATTAACCCAGAAATACCATTGGTGACTTTTAAAATTATCATTTTGAGAAGAGCTCAGTTTCTAAGTTTCTGAGTCTTTTTAGCAGAAGGGTTTGGACCATAAATCTGAGATACAGGATTAAGCATCCACTAAAACATAAGAATACTTCAGCTAGCTTTCTGGTAAAAAGACATGAATTCAGACAGTTACTGGCACACAATTACTTCAGGCTTACCCATGACTGTTGATTTGCTTCTGTATCACAGGAGGAGAAATAGGCAGGTTCAGAGTTGCAGAAGGAGGCAATGGATTCCTTATCTGTAACTAGCCATGTTCAGAGTGCGTGCAGATATTCAGGATGGTTCTTTTAAAATCCATTAGATTGGCTGACTGAACGTGACTGCTTGAGGGCTTTTCAAACCTCTTTTGACTTGACTATTTTATTTTTACTTATAGACAACCCTCATGAAGGCACATATTTAAGATAATGATGCATAATACTGTAGAACTTCACAGACTTTCTTAGTGCAACAAATAAGCCTTCATTTTGCCAAGGCACATTTTTTCCCTAGAACATCATGCTGTAGTTTCTCTCCCTATTCAGTTAGACTGCTTGAATAAATAAATCTCAGTCCCTGTAGGGCTGCATCATTCTACACATAACTGTTTTGTGCCTTCTGCACTTAATCCCTCAGCCTCTCTTGCTTACACATCTCTTGCGTTCAGGATTATTAAATGCTGGATGGAATTTATAGCCAGAGCAAAGCCCTGTTTGTCATCCAAGCTTTGCTACACTGGAATTAACTCAGTAGCACCTTCATACTGACTTATGAAGAAAAGCTTATCTCAATTTATAGCAGACTAGAGTGCTTTTCACCATGTAACGGCAGAGTGAATCTCTTTTGTTGGAACACAAATCACTTCTAATGTTGTCCACATTTTTACATTTATTGAGTTTTTCTCTTGACTAAGTCTGACCCTTGGGTTTGCCTTCCTTAAGCGTTGCACTGTTCAGCTAGTTTGGCAGAACAGACTAACAAACTTCAATGCAGCTTCAGTCTAGGAGCCCTGTCTCCTGAGCTCCAGCAGGTAAAACTTCAGCACTTTAAAATGTGGCTGCCCCTACCCTGTCCATGTGCTGGATGTTACTGCCCTGGTGGCAGGCATGGAGGAGTGCCAGAGCCCTGCCTGCCCTCAGCCACTGCACTGAGCTTTAACCAAGCAGGGGATCAGCTCTGGGTCACTGGCACAAGCTGCGCCAGCTGGGGAGGCAGCCTCTGGCTACGAGGAGGGGCAGGCAGCCAGGTGGTTTTAAACTACCATGGTGTAAATTCACTAAGCTCAGGAGTCGGAGCCCTCTGATCACCCCTGCTTCTTAAACCTCACAGGGCTTTTAACCATGGGGGTACGGGAGCACCAGAGAGCACTGGGGAGACTTGTGAAGGGTGAATGCAGTGCAGTTACCAGATTATAGCTGTATGCTTCCTACAACAGGCAAAATCTTGGCTAGAGCCTCACAGGACTCACACATGCTGCTTGAGCAGTCTGATCAGAGCATCTCAGTCCTCTCGTTAACACAGACAGCTCTTGCTCCTCAGCTCCACAATAGCTCACAGATCCACCTGAAAGCAGTGCTGTGTGTCTCACAGCACCTGGAGGAAATAAGATGATGGCCTTTGAGTATGTCATTGTGTCTCTGCAACACCTGAGTGTTGAAAAGCACTTGCAGAGAAAACAAAGAGACTCCAAAACTGATACAAAACCAACTTCAGTGTCTTTTACACATTTCTGTTGCTGCTGTTGTTACAGAGCTTATTATAACCAGCCCAAGCCACAGCAGATCAGAGATAATGTTATTCAAACTTTCATACATGCTACAGAAGCATAATTCAAAATTTCTGCTTCAGAGCAGGAAAGAACAGAGGAGAATTCACCATTCAAAGAGGTGTTTAGCATTGCACTCTAAGGAAATACTAAGTTACAGGTCTACTAGATGGCAACTGGACATACATACATAGCCACACCGGACAGGTTAACGTTATGGTGTTATCCTGCCTTTATGATGTGTCAGGGCTAGACTCTTTCAAGTCCCTCTATGCTTAAGCACTCTGTACTTTATATCTCATTTTTCTTCTTGCAGCAGTTACTGGAAACCTTCAGAAGTGTGATTTTAGCATGCAACTGTCAGCTGTGTAAAGGCACCTGGTCAGGGATTCTATACTTTTTAAAATTACATATAAAATATTGATGTTTATTTGTCTGCTTTTCTTTTTTTAATTTCTGTAAGAGGGAGGGTGGTCCTGTTATCAACTCAATGTGTTTGAGCTCCAAAAATATGGAACCAGTTATCATTTGTACCATAGCCTTCCTCATGAAATTGTGTTTAAAATGTTGCATGCGTTCTTTGCATCGTGAATTTTTGCAGCTACCATGATTATTTCTACTCCATTTTATCTTGTCTGGGAAATTCAGATTCAATTCAAGTTCTTCAGAGTGGGCTTGTTTTTTTCTGAGTGGCTTATATTTGGCTTAGTACAGGGAGACTTGTATATCTATACAGACCTATATGATTTGAATGATGAGTAAGTAGCAAACAAGAACAATTTGAGGAAATGTACTTTTTCTAACTCTTCAGGCCTTTTCTCTAATACTGATAAAGACCTCTTTCTCAGCAACGTGAGCATGAATGAAACAGAACAGTCTCAGAAAAAGGCCTTACATTAGATGCCATTCATCACTCTCCCCTGCTTCCCTACCCAACTTCCAAAGAATGCAGGAAATTGGGCTGAAAAAGTGCAAGAAACAAGGTAAGCAGTGAAAACTGCACTCCGTACACACAAAATTGCTCCAACAGCTCATTAATTATGTGCATGCAAGAAAAACTTTCAAGGGAAAGGAGAGAAGAAGGAATAAATTCCACATTTGGGTCTGAAACTGGGTATTTCAATGCAAGAGCAAGGGCAGTTGCCATGTAGTCAGACACTAGACCTCCCAGTCTTTCTGCCTGCAGATCGTGAAACTCATTACATTATTAGCACATGTTAACTAAAGCCTGGCTCTCTGCTCATTCTTAGCTTTCACAGCAGTTAGAGCTGTAACTGATCACCAGGTTCACTATCACCACGGAATTCTTCTTTAGCTCCTCTTCTTATCAGGTGTTCACTTTTCTTAAGAGCAGCTGCTGTAGGAGCTTGTGGTTCTGAAAAGAAATCACCTCTCTCTGGAAGCTGGGCCACTGATGTCTGTATGGAGCCACACTTTTGCACTTCATATGCAGTGAGAGGTCACATAGAAAGCAGAGCCCTGCTGTGACAGGTTCCCTCTTGTCTGCACACAGTGGATCACAGATCTTTCTACTGGATCTACTGAGCAGAAACCAGCAAGGGTGTGTGGAAGGACCAGTCCACTTCCTGAACAGCTTTGGGAAGCCCCACGGTGACCACAACTCCAAAGATACACTATGTAATCTCCACACATCCTCCTACCTCCTACAGGCTTTGGTCCTGTGCTATATGTAGGTCTATGCTGTTTCTTTACTTTCTGGTTATTCTTCTGTTCCTCAACCGTTTAAAACATGTGTCTCACCAGATTGAGTTATGGCATTGTGCCACTTCTGTGGCACATGTCCTCCTCCACTGACTCTTCCCCAGCCTGTCACCCCACCTCCACTCAAAAGAAGTAAAGTTGGACCCAGCTCTGTAAGCAAACCCCTGGGCTTACCTGCCGTGGTGCAGAGGTCTGCTCATGAGGACCTGTATCCAAACCACTCCAGCATAGGCTCAAGTCCTTTCTTCAAGTTCAGAGCTCAGAGCATGAACTCCTCAAAGCAAAGATCTTGTCTTCTCTGCGCAGTTAAATTCGTAGTGCCGCATGGGGGAGCTTGTGCTCACCTCTCTCAGATCAAGAGAAAAGGACATCTCAGCAGCACTAATGTCTTCAGTCACTGGAAACTCTGTTCTGAAAAGGCTGGCTGAAAATCATGCCATATGCATACATAGTGCACACATACTATAATAAAGATGTTATTTTTCAAAGTTATCTTAGGTCCTTGAAAAAGCAGCCAAACCCGTAACTCATAAACTGTAGCTCATGAACCTCAGAAACTTCCAGGTGCCCTTAGCCTGATAGATCAAATAAAATGAAAATTAGTGTATTTTAAAGGCATAAACAAAGCAAATGAGTAATGGGGATCAATTCCAGGCATCCACTTCACATACACAGCAACCAGCCTTTAGTTAACTTTACTCCTTGCTAAGCCATGTCTGGCTGTGAAGCCATCTTGACAGCTGAAGTAAAAGCAGGTGAAAAAGTAATCAAAAAGGCAGGGAATCTGTCTCATCATATTTGGCAAATAGAACCTGAAGTCTGCTTGGAAACCCTTAAAACCATGACCATGCCTTAGAGACAAAAACAGAGTTTAAAGCTCACCTCCCAGGTCATTCAGAAAATAAGCAATCTGGTAGCCCGAGCATATGAAAACTGACATATGAAAACTGACATACAAAACTGACAAGTTTGGGGGGTTTGTTTGGATTTTTGTTCTTGTTGTTGTTGTTTTTCTTAAGACAAAAGAAACAATTTGAAAGCAGCTTGTAAGTAGGAAGAAGGTGACAGACCTTCTGGGCTGGCCATCTGGAAGACAGATGGAGACAGTCGAGCCTTGAGCTGTGCCCTTTCACAACCCTGTAGGGTAGTCAAAAGTCCCCTCGCAACCTATTATATTGTCTTGTAGGCAAAGCACCTTGCGGTTTGGGTAAAGTATCGCAAAGAAAGCAGAGCACAGAAAGGATGCTGCTAGGACAAGCTAGAGCGGCAGGCTCAGCAGCAGCACATGCCACCTTCCCTTTGCGCCGGGGAGGGAAAAGGAACACATGTGAGGGCAGACAAG
>JAHREE010000183.1:1959088-2006660 GCA_033628505.1 Tringa tobata
GGGGGCTGCGGGGCGGCGGCGGGCTGCGCGCACGCGTAACGCTTCTCCCTTCTCCCGCGCAGCCACCCGGCTGGAAGAAGTAGCAGGAATCCGGGCGAAGTTCCCAACAAAAATCCCGGTAAATCTCTGTTTTGTATTATCGGAGGTTATTGCCGCTACTTAAAAAGAAGTGCTGGGAACCCCTCTCTAAAGTGTGGAGGGGGAAGGGACCTGAATGTTTTAGGATTTGCTAAGTGTGACTCTAAAACAGGTAATTGTCGAGAGGTACCATAAAGAGAGATACCTTCCTCTCTTGGACAAAACCAAGTTTCTTGTTCCCGAGGAGCTGACCATGACACAGTTCATAACCATCATCAGGTAGGCACTGAGCACCTGTGGGGCTGTGCTGCAGCGGGGGCTTGCTGCTCTTCTCTAAGCAAGTACTTCCTAGTGCTGTGCTGGAACATCCTGCTTTCTTTGGTGGGGAGGAGAATGATGGTGTTATAATGGTCTCCATCTCTTGCAAGTGCTTAAAGAAAACCGGCAGATGTTTTCTCAGGTGCATTTAGGGGAAAATGTGATCTATGCTTTTTGGATTCATAAAAACTTCTCTCTTCCCCCTAACTATAATGAGTAAATATTATATCAGACTCCTTTCTTCTTGCTTGATGAACTTGGCACTGGGGCTCTCTGGATTTGTTCTGCTTATAGCTGTTACTGCCTTGCTCTCTTACTGCATCTTGCTGAATTTGCTCAAGTTCAAAGCAACTCAGGTATGAGTGGCATGTAATGTGTTTTTAAAATATTATTTATAAAATACTATAGGGAAGAAGTTTCCCGAAGTATTTAGTGATGTTCCCTGAGGAAGTAGGAAAGCTATGTTCTTTCCAGACCACTTTTTAAAGTATAGACAAGATCATTCTAGATGTTCACTTCTGTGAAAGAGGCTTTTGGCTCTTGGACATCTTAGGTGCTGATCCTCATATGTAGTCTTTCTGAGAAGGACCCTTCTTTTGAAGGTAGACTTCAAAATAAGTGTAACAGACCATTCTGGAATCCTTTACTACAGCTGTACTGCAGAAGCTTTTGATTTCTACTCAGCACTTCTCTCTAGTAATTGGGAACTCTAAGCCCAGGCTCGGTAGCACTCGCAGGCTAACAGTGTAAGTCTTTCCTCAGAGCACAAGCCTTTCAGCTTCCAAGCACACAGTTAACTTCCTGCTGATGAAGACGTTAAACCACATAATGATTTTACGCAGCACTTCTTGTACATAGTTCATGCAACTGCTCTGCTTAATGTATTTCATAGACTAAAGTTGAAACCATCTTAAATTTGCTAATGTTTAATGCTCTATTTCTCCTCCCTTCTTCAATTAGAAGCAGGATGGCTCTAACTGCTACACAAGCTTTCTACCTGCTGGTGAACAACAAAAGCCTAGCCAGTATGTCCTTGACAATGGCAGAAGTGTACAGGGACTACAAAGATGAAGATGGCTTTGTGTATATGACATATGCTTCCCAGGAGATGTTTGGATGCTTTTTACCCACTGCGCAAGGGAAAACCGTGGAATGCCTTCAAAAAACTTAAGTTTGGGTCTGTGTGCTGCACTGAAGCAGTTTGCCTGTGACATGAACCTCGGAGATGCTCCTTCCAGTATGAGCTTGAGCTCTCTAGTGGGGAGACCAGCTGGCAGGACCAGCTCAAGGCAGAAATGGTGGTACACTTTTCCTAGATGATAATTTGGATATATATTTTTATATTTGAAGACACTATGGGGTTTTTTGGAACTGCACCTCCACTCTTTTGCAATATCAATCTTTGTTACAGAATTAATTTTTAAGGTGTCCTTAAAGCCTAAGTCTAAAAGTAAAATAAAGAAGCTTTTAAGTATTGAGTTGAATGTTAGTTTTAATCTGGGGAAAGGCTGTAAAAGTCTGTCTAGGAGAAAGTCCTAGAAAATTCTGGGAATTTGAGCTCTGTGCTTTTTAAATGAAGCATTGCTTGTGCAGCCACTCTGAATTTTTGAATGGAAAAACAAAGCTGAAGTTAGGTCACACAGGAGCAAAACAATACCTATAAATGGTACATTAAGCTAGATACCTGAGCTGCAAGATTAAGCAGACTGTACTAGTGCTAGAGCAGGGTTCAAATGCAGTGTTAAGTTTAACACCTGAATAAACTACTGTTGGCTGTTACAGAAAACACTGAGTACCTGTAATATACATAACTATCTGTTTAAATAAGCTGAACTAATTTCTAGTCAACATAACCTAAATGCAGATAGCACGACTTGAACTGTAGTTTAATCAAGTGTTCAACAGTCTATTCTTATTACTGAATTCAGCCACTCTGGTCTCTGTACATAGTCATATCCATCTCCTACAGGCACCTGCTTGTCAGTTCCCCCGAAGGACTTCAGGGAGCCCTCTTTCAAGGACTGACAGCTATGTAATGTACTTTGTGATTAAGAGGTATACCAGTTTTCTCTAGAAAATGTCAAAACTGTCATGTAGTGAGATGCTAATTCATCTAATACATAGACTTGGTACCTAAATGTGTATTAAAAAAGCATTTGACATGAGGCTTAGTCTGAAGTACAGCTCAAGCTAGCTTTCCTGGTCTTCTTGTATGTGAGGAATGTATGGGAAAGCTGTAATGTTCTGATCAAACTTAAAACACCAGGTCACTTAATCTGTCACAATGTGCAGTTAATTAATCAACTGGCAACTTCAGCTTAGGGTGGTCAAATTGTTATAATATGATGCAATTCTTCTGTTCAGTACCAAACTAATTTACAGAATGATTAATGTAGGAATTACTAGACTGCAAAAAAGTGTTGACAGTATTTAAATTATGCATAAGGAAGGAATGTATATGTAAGCTTTTTGCAGTGATTCTCCTGCACGAATAATCTCTTGAATTTAAAGTTCTGAGCAGACCTGCATTCATGCCTGTAAACCCGGGGGTTTAGAGGGGTACCTGCCATACGGAAGGTGGTGTTTGCCAACTCGTGTTTCATGAGCTGAGGAACAAAGAGATCGTTGACCTGACCGACTCAGTGGAAAGGCTAAGGATATGTCAGTATAGGTTATGGAAACATGCAGGCTTTGGGATCCCAGAATCTGTTGCTTGGACAGATTTCATTTATGCTTGTAATGGAAACAATTTCCATTGCACAAATCTCAAATAGTCATTTGTTACCAGCCCTCAGGGAGGCAGACACCTGTTTGGCATGAGCACTATGCAGCAATGTTGAACAGCTGTGGGAACCTTGGCGTGAGGGGAGCAAGGGAAACTTTGCTATGTTCAAGCTCTCTTACCAGTCTAAGAGCTGGGCTAATATTTTGCTTCATTGACTCCTCTGTTTGTCTTCCTGTCTTGTGTGATACTTGGTACATGAAGAGAAAAGCACTACAGATTCTTGGCTGGAGCAATTTTATGTCTGACAGCCAACTTTCTTTGGTTTGTAATGTAGTGGCTGAGGTGCAAGTGTTGATCCCTCCAGCATTTATTGACATTAGGCTGTGGTCTCTAACAGGCTGAAGTCGCAGATCCTGCCAAGAAAGTTACACAAGGAGAAGGTCAGTTGCAGGTAAAGTGCATCATTATAAACTTGTTTAAACTGGCCTGATGAACCTAGAGAGAAGTCCTGTGAGCTGGAAAAGCTTCATCATTGGGTAATAGTAATAGACTTGCCCTTCTACCAGATGTTAAAACATCAAAGACAATTTTCAAAGAGTCTTAAAATAATAAACTAGGAGTTAGATGCCTAAATAAATCAGTTATCCTGCTGCTTCAATTGCTTTGGTGTGACTAGAAACTTTGAATTCAACCTATTGTCTCTTGAAGTGCAAGGAATAAGGATTAGAGAAGAAGTAAACAGAAAAAACTTCGGTCTGACTGACATAAACAACTGAGATAACTGCAGCTGCTTCCAATGCAGCTTCTGTTTGAAGAGCTAATATTTGCTTGAGCAAATACCATTGATCAGACAGGTACTTTTTTTTTTCTTTTTTTCAATGAAGGACACTGTGCTGTGGTAAGTATACTTCTTCCCAATGTACCCACAATGTAAAAAGTGAAGGCAGAAATGCCATTTTTTTTGTAGAAGTACATTCATTTCTGTATTATGGACTTGTGTTTTTAATTCCCAAAATATTCAGCAGAAAAAAGAAAACATTCTGAGGATACTTATTTTTCTTCTATAGACTACCAACTAAATTCTGGAAGGTGTTTGGGGCTCTGCTTTCAAAGCACTTACGTATGTACATGCTCTGCTGAAGTAACTTGTTAGATTAGGTCCACAGCACTTGGTCCCTTGTAAGATCAAGTACTGTGTCTCATCTTCAAACAAAACCAATCAAACTGAAAGGACACTGAATGTAAGTGTGGGATGAGGGCTGAAATTGTCCTTACTGTTGAGGTCCTTTTTTTGAGTATTGTGAAAAATAGAGTACTGGGAGAGTTGTGACTCACGGTGGCGGGGGGGAACAAACCCCTATTAAGATCTAGGGGTTTTGTATAACTTCACCAAGGTATTAAAAAAGCTTTAATGTTCATAACAAGATACTGCTGAAGTTATTGAAAAGGAAATACAAAAGCAGCTAAAATCTGAGGCTGCAACCTTGCTGTGCAAAAATGATATTTTAATGAAACACGCCATTCATTCATGTCTGTAATGTATGCCTGCACAGTGACTGCTCTGGGAACAGGATAGTTTTCAAAAGACCTGAGCAAACCTCACTTCTGAGGTGTGGGCTGTGTGCAACCACCCATAAGTTCTTGGCTTTAGTAAATAGTCTTGCATTTGAATTTCAAGTGGGTAGAAATCAGGTTGGGTTTTTTTCTCCTGTGCCTGCTAAGACTAGAGAATCAGGTGTCTGTTCTTTCCTTGCCACAGCTGACATTCTACAGGCATCTACAAATTGTGTATAATGCTTTATGGAGTGCAGGTTGTCATTTGTTGCTGCAAGGCAAACATGATAACCTCAGCCTGGGCTTTAGCACATAAGCAACAGCAGGAGCTTTCCAAACTGTTTGGATTTAAAAATGACTTAACATTGTATGTGGGTAGAATAAATAAATGAATGAATGGGGATACTAATCTTCTTGCTCAAGTACTGCAGGCAACAAGTTTTGTGAACTTAGATGGGTTTTTTACTGTTTTCATGTGCTAACTACTTCCAGATGGTGGTGCCTTCAGGGTAAAAATATTAAAGATACGCTGTTAAACCCACTAAGTGACAGACTGTATCCTCATCTTCAAATAAGGGGTCTTTGTTTTGCCTATGTAAGATACAGTAAATTATATTCTCCTATTAATTCATTTTTGGCATCAAATTACACTGCTGTATTCCCCTTTCAAGAAAGCCCCTATAGATACTATGGGGTGAAAATAAAAATACCTTAACAGGAGAAACTATTTTTAGGACATTGGTTTTGGACTTAGGGACTATGAAGTGGAGGTGTAAATAGGGAGGGTTTCTATGGAAAAACTTCCAAAGGATCCTTAAAAAGTAACTGAGTAATGCAATTTCATACATGTTACAATACAACCTAGCTACAAAACTTCTACTGGCACACACATTCCCCTTAAGGATGAATGTTCCAGAAAGAGTTCTAGGCTACTCTCCTGAGTTTCAAAATGTCCCATGCTTTTCATACAGTTTTGAATCACTGTGTCAAATTTTAGGGGGGGAAAGAAAGTTCTGCCTCTAGATACGTGCTTAGTTTCTTTAGCTTTCCTAAGATGCTTCATAATGGTAGCTGTACCCACTTTTTTCCCCCTGTATGTTTTTAGGTTGCTTCTTAAAAGCATAAGTTCCTTAGGTATCTGCTACTTCTTTCTGTACAGTCCACAACATGCAAAGGCAGTTAGATCCTGTAATAAATCTGACCCTAGTCTAGAACAACATGAATATAATTTTAATAACCGTGGCTGATGCCCTTAAGGCTCCTCTCCAGAAAAATCATGATCTTACAGTCCCTGCCTCTTGTTTTTCACCTGATGCCTTTCTTGTGATTGTAATGTTCTTATGATATGCAACTGTAGCAGCATAGTCCAGGTGGGTTTTGAAGACCATATAGCAAGTATCAATGCCAGAGTTTGAAAAGCAGAGCAGCACTGTCCCTTCCCCCTCAGCAACAGACCGGAGGGAGGGAGGGAATGTGCCCAACCAGGTGCACATGGAGTTTCCAGAGCAGGCAAGGACTGAGGAGGAGCTGCTCGGGCCACTCAACACTTACATCATGTCCAGGTGGGAGTCTAAAGGACCTTTATGAGGCAGCTTATGATTTGTTGCAGGGTGGGCTTGGCTGGTGGTGTTTATTTTTTTGCAAGTATTCCAAGATCCTGGCTTTACTTTCTTTCTGTGTATAACAGTGTGGTCTGTTATATGTCAGAAAGGTGAGAAGGCTGTTAATTGCACAGTCCTTAAGGTGATGCAAAAAGAATCAGGTTCCTCTGCTGTTGATCAGTAGATCTCTGGTAGACCCAAATCTTATTTCCCGTTCTCAAGAACAAAGCCAAGATTTTATTGCCTGGCAGGCATTTGCTGGGAAATCTTTAGGTCAGCCAACCAGTGAGTGAGGAGAGGGGATGGAGTGGGGCAAGGGGCTAAGCATGTGTATCAGCACTTCCACCCAAAGCAGCTGCAGCCACATAGTCTTCACAAGCCTGCCTGTGACTGACTGGAAAGCCTGAGCCTCAGTATGACCTCACTAAGGCAACAATTACACCCATTAGCTCACAAAGAGAAGTTATGAGAAAACACATACACACATGCTCACAGATGGAGGGTGGATATATCCATTTCCTGAATAAAAAGAGAACACTGTCAATGGAAAATAACACACAGGAGGGTGCTGAAAGGAAGAAATGGCAAATAAAGAAATCCTATTCTTGGCCCTGGCACTACTTCACAAGGTGACTTGGCCCTTACTCTGAGAACTTAAAAACTTAATGTCAGGTGATAGATATGAATATGGTCTCTGTCTCACACTCCCCCCCCTAAAATGCTGCATCTGTGGTCAAAAATTAAAAGTCAGATAGTGATATGAGCTGCATATTTGAATGCTGACTGGCTGAGGAAGAGTAACTCATTTTCCAGCAGCTTCATGCGTTAGTCATCAACAAAATAAAAGAGCTATCAATAGGAAAAACAGCTGCTGTGCTACAGGTGAGGGTAGGATCACCAGCATTGTGCAGACACATCTGTGCTGTCTAGACTGTTGGGGTAACCCAAGCATTGCAGGGGTTATGAAGATAATTTTGCTATGCAAAACTATTATAAACCTGTCAAAACTGTCAAGAGAGACCACAGGAGAAATACTGCATTTTCCTAGGAAGCAGCTGAATTTGGTTTAACCCTCAGCTCTTCCCAGCTATCCTCATTCTCACTGACTTTTTTTCCCATTCTTTTTCTGGAAAGGGACCAGGCCTTCTGTTTGCAGAACCTGGGTACAGATTCCAAGATTGCCGAAAACTGTAAATAATATGCCCTTAGTTGCCATGTAACAAACTTGCATGAGAATTCACAGCTGTTCTGTTATTGTAATTCAGCCTATGTTGGAGCCACAAAATTTGGCTATGTCTCAGTCTCGCTAAGGCTTCTAAGCCTCTGTCAGGTCTGGAGCAGCAGTTTAAATGGGATGGCTGAGGCTGCTACTGCTATTTAGGTAGCTCCCCCCTTCCAGTGGATTTGGTTGAGACAGAAAAGGTGTCACATCCCTTCTTGAATCAGCCGAAGAACAGCTCTGTGTTTCAGACTTGCTCAGCAGTGTGAACTGTTTTTGCTACAGGCAAAGGTAGGTTAATGTAGCAGCTTAATTTCGTGGCCCAGCTCATCCAGCTGATTTTGCCACGGAGGGAGGAGGATGCCTCACATGAGCTCTTCCAATGGCAGGCTGGTGAGAGGTGACAATCTCCAGGAAGGGGTTGGTGCAAAGGGGGGATGTTACAAGACAGCGAGGATGGAAACTGCTACTGGTATAGGTAGATCTTGAAGATATGGGTTTGCAGACTAGAGCATGTCAGGACCTTAAAGGAAGATCCTGACATTTGGCTCTGACGTCCAAGGCAGCTGGCCCATTGGGCAAGTGTTGAGCAAGATTACTGTCACGCTTCACAGAGGAGCATACTTTATAACTCAATGGATAAAGAGTGGGGGAGATCCTGCTACAACTCCCTTTTCTCCCTGAAGAGGCTGAGCCACACAGTCCACACTGTGCACCCGCAGTAGCTCCTGTCTCCTTGGACCCAACACAGAAAATTAACTTTCTGCAGCCAGAAGACAGGGCCTTTGTAGGTGAAGTCCAGAGTGACAGTGGAGGTGTGTGACTAAGGGGCTTGAACCCAGCTCCCAAACTAGACCCCCAGCCTACCTTTCCTTTCTGAAAATAACTATCCAACTGCAAGATCTGTGAGAGGCTTCAGTTTTACTAGTGGAAAATTTAGGCAAAACCTTATAAAAGTAAATGAAGCAATTCCAGTAGAAGCTAGAGCATGCACTGAAACTACTGCCTGGAGCCATAAAAGCTGCAGAGCTGCCATGTTACATTCATGGGAGGAAGCACTTGTCCACAGGAGGTGGAGAGAAAAAGGAAAGGTCAAGCACTGTAGCAGACATGAAAGGTTTTATATTTAATTTTCTGGAAAGTTTTTCTTCAAAATACATTTTTTGCCAAGTATCTTGTTTCCTGATTTAAACTGCTCTATTTTTTCCCATCAGATTAATTTTACTTATGCTGGTTTGTCAGGTGGGAAAATCCAAATCTCAATTTATTTTTATATGAGGGAAAAGGTGAGGGAAAAGGTGAATCAAAGAAAATGCTTGTTGACTATATAGTTACACCTGTGTAATTGCCATAAAAGTTTGCAATATGTATGGGAACAGGCACTCGGGTAATACTGAAAAGCCAAAACTGGGGTTATTCTAATTCTAGACATGTCTCCTCATTTTAAAATAAGGTGGAGCTTTCTGCTAATTCTTAGCATAGGAAGTTTTGTGTTTTGAGGGGTTTTTTGGATGTGTTTAGATCCACACACTTTTGGTCAGGCTGTTTTATGATCTTTTACTAGAGAATGATTTGTTAACTGCAATACTGCATAAGAAGCTATAGTGGAGTACCTATATGTAACATTACAAAAAACAGAGCATGGAGGTGCAGCAGGGAGAAGTTTGCCAGCACATTGAGGAAATAAATCTATAATAATTGATAATACTTTATATGCATAAGATCCAGAGCTGGCCAACAGTAATTCACAGAGTGGACACCCATGTATTTTCATCCAAGAGAACAAGAAATGAGAAACCGAAGAATGTGAGCAGTTAGAAAAGATGTACTCTATCAAAATGTCTCTCCAAAAGTGCTGTAAACAAGTCAGCAGTTTTTGTAGGCTGATGTTTTGATGCTTTTGTCAGAGCTTTCTCTACGCATAAAGCATGTCTTGAAACAGTAGTAGCTTTAGGATTGCCACTTAGTACTCCCACAGATATGAAGAAGTATGTTTGGCTTCTCTCAGAGGAATAAGCCCATCTTAACGTTAGCCATGACTTCCTGCATTCCCTGTCTAACTTGTCTATTGAGTGATTAGATGACTACCTCCTTTGGTGACTCAGGGAAAAATCTGGAAGGAGATTCTAGTGGTAAGCTCCCCTGCCAGGCTCCTTCCACAACAGTTTCCAAAGCACTTCACTTATGAAACGCACAAAACACACTATATACTGCTAAAACACAGCCTCATGTGAGAAGGGGAAGGGGAATAGCTAAAATTACACAGTTTCTAAAATAAAGGGAGAAAGAGGGAAGGAAGTTATACATGGCAATGGAGTGAGGCTCTTGTTATCCGAAGTGCCATGAGACTGCGCTTCAAGATATCCTTCAGCATTTCTTATCACAACGAGGGACAGAGGAGAATGAGGATGAATGGCTGAAACAGGAAAAATCCATCCCAACCTGCATGTGCAGCAGAACCCACACATCCTGACTGCTTGTTGATAATTATTTTCTTGATGCAGCAGTCCACTGTTTGGTAGCTAAATCAAATACTTTTTTAGCAGTAATTACCCTCTTAGTTCTCCTTGTACTTCTACAGGGGTACAAAAACTGTGCCCTGCTCCATCTTTTCTATGATTTTTTATGAAACTAGAGACAAAGCTTAAATTGCAGTATTAGGGCAGGTTTGAATAGTTTTTTTTAAATCATTTTGGCAAATGCAAACTAGGAAAAGCCACAGCACCAAGCAATTAGCCAATTTTATAGATTCACAAAAAATAGTTTTGAGAATTACTTTTCCCATCAGTGGATTTATCTATGAATACCAGCAAAAATTTAGTGAAGAAAATACTAAAACAAGGTTGCTCTCAGTATGTTTGTAAACAGAGGAGCAAGAGTACATCATGTCTATAAATCTGCTCTGAAGCTCAGTAGGTTATTGTTGGTAAACTCTTTGGAGGATGTGAAATTGGAGTTGAGAAAGACAGTCACACTGCAAACCAAATCTTCCAGGCTGTATATGTATATTTTCTCATTTTGATGTAGGGCCTACCCTTCTAGAAATCTGTTAACAAACCTTTGGGTTTTGTGAGGTTAATGCTATAAGGAGTACATATATCAGGGACAGCACCTATGTTCATTTGAAAATAAAATAATTTGGACAGGCCAGGGGTTTTCTCTATACTTGTATTTTCTGACCCTTCAACTAAGCCCATGAGTACTGTTTGTTGTGTTTATGGGTTTATCAAAGTTAATGGCGCACTGAAGTCTGCAAGACAACCTTAGTATCTGTCTGAGATTTTTTGAGCAATGCTAGATTATGCAAACAATAAAAATAGGTGCTTTAAAGTTATTCTTGGTCTAGTTCTAGGACACTAGAAGAAATAAATCAGATTATTGACAAAAGCAGGCCAGAATTCAAGGCTCAGAAAGATCTCAGTGCTCAAAATATGTGTTTCTTCAACTAATGAATCTGGCCCAGTTTTAAACTAATTTTAAACAGAGAGTATTTGAACAGTGATTCTAAAACAGTAGAAGTGAGGTCGGAACAAATCTTGGTGTTTTGTGGGGTTTGAAGCAAACGTGCTAAACTTGTTCAGCCTAGCATCTTATATCATAGTTGCTACTATACCTGAATACTTATGTCTACCAGTAAAAGAATTAGTGATATAAAAAAAATGTTCTCAGAATCACACTTAATGATACTTTTATTTATACACATTTTCTTATTTCTGTCATATTGTTAGGAGTGTTCAGCACCAGTTTTGGCTCCAGAATAAATTGGTGAAGATCTGTTTGGTTATTTTGGTTATTAAGGGTGAGCTAAGCACTTTATAAAGACCTATTTTTACAAAACATTGGAAAAAGATGTTTTCTTTGTAACTAACTCTTTGATTACTTTGCACCAGAAGTCATGACTGCATTGCAAGACAACACAAAGGAAATCTATACATGCTGGAGATCTTTCTCCTGACTAAAATTTTAATCATCTGCTTGACGTCATGGAACTTTAGAAAGGTTTAATCAATGTCAGCTCCTGCCTTTTTCTTCTTAATGCTGTTTGCTTCACATCTGGGTCTAATCTCTGCTTAAACAAATCAGAATTTATGGAGTTTACCATACAAATTGAGAATTTTCTTCTCTTATCTCCTTGTCCGCATACAATGTATTTGCTAATAGAGTTAGTGTTCATCTAACACCCTTATTCTCTATGCCTTCTAAACAAATAAAGACATAATTCCAAAGGCAAAAGAAATCCATGTAATAGCTAGTCCTGTGTATCTTGTGGGTTATCCAACAAGAAACATAAAAAAACGTGGGCAAAGATTTTACAAGAAGGGTGAAGAGGGCTCTCATCATTGCCAGCGCACTATGTAAGAGGCATAAATACAGGATACTTCATTTGGACTGGAATAATCAGCCGCACAAATACAGGATGGAAAACAACTGGCTGCTAGCATTTCTTCTTAAGACTCCATAGGATATACTGAATCACAAGCTAAGCATGAGTCAACATTATCATGCATCTGCAAAAAGCAAACACTACACTGGGATTTCTGAACAGGAGTAGATGCCTGCAAGATGTGTGAAATAAGCCTTCTACTGTACTCAACAATGGTAGGGCATTAGCTGAAATATTGTGTGCAGTTTAGGTACTGCGTTCCAAGAATAATATGAACTACCTGAGAATTCAGAAAGTAACGACACACAGATTCAGACTGTGTCCTATGACAGAAGATGCAAGAAATTAGGTGGTTTAGCCTCAAGAACAAAAGGCTGGATAAAGGACATGATATTCCTCACAAATGAAAGAGTCTTTTAAAAGGAAGGGGAAGAATTCTTTTTCTCTTGTTTACACTGGCTATTACAAGAGGTAATGGGCTTAAATTGCAGCAAGAAAAAGCTAGGAAAGCTACCTAATGAAAAAAGTGTTGAAATGCTGCAATAACTTGCCTGAAAAGCTGTGGAGTGTCCATCTCTGGAAGATGAGTCTAAATTAATCCTGCCATGAGGCAAGGGGAAGATTTCTGGAGGCCCTTTCCCAGTCCTTGTTTCCTTCAATTCTATGTTTGTCTATTAAGAAATCTTTGTTCCTTAGACACATAAACATTTTTCTTAGTACTGAAATTTCTAGATTATACTGCTGAACTGCACACACTTGTGTAATCACAATGAAGGGGATGCAGAACTGTGGAGGGCGTGAGGGATCTTCTTATATTGCTTTTTTCTGAAGAAAAAGATAAGCTCAACAGATCACTGCAGTACAAGGGAAGATTTGTTCCAGGAAAGCTTCTTCAATACTGGCAGTCATCAAGCATGCCCCACCACGCTCAGACTTCAATGTTTTCCACTGAAACATGAGAAAAAACTGCTTCACAGTGAGGGTGACAGAGCCCTGGAAGAGGCTGCCCAGGGAGGTCGTGGAGTCCCCTTCTCTGGAGATTTTCAAGACCCACCTGGATGCAGTCCTGAGTAACATGCTCTAGCTCTGGGCAATCCTGCTTTGGCAGGGGAGTTGGACTAGATGACCTCTATGGTCCCTTCCAACTCCAAAAAATTCAGTGAAATTCAGTGAAATGTTGGGGACAGAGAGGCTTAGCTGCTCTAGCCCTACTGCTTCTCCCTTCCTGCCTCTGTTACACTTTCACTGGTACTACCATGTGCAGCTATACTATATTTTTCATTTGCAACAGTGCCCCAATCAAGGTTGCCAATCAAATACTTCTACATGTGTGTATGAGTGGAGCAAAAGCTGAGATGGGTGCCTGAGAAAAGGTTTGTGACACCATGAACTCAACTCCTACTGCCATGTCCAGCCCCTCTACGCTAAACTGACAAAACATCTTTAAAATAGAATGATAATGCCAATGTGCCACAGCTTGCTTACATATCAGAAAGGGGCTTTCTAGACCCTGCCCACCTCCCCAAACTGTGCTTCATCTGAAATATGGAACCTCTCTATCTGCATTCTAAAAACATTTAGAAAGAAACAAAACAACACAACACAATCAGAGTAACAATGGCTGAGATGTACCAGACTCTAAATATTTTACAGAGCAACAGACAGGGAGTGAATTCACAAACAGTGCAGATTATGAAAATGCTTTTCAGCAGTTACATCAAGAAATCAACCTCCTGCACTGTCCCCCCAGACCTCCACAACTCTCTGTCTGGTCTCTGGTTTGGTATCTGCCAAGTACCTTGACTACATTATATATCACAAGATTTTTTCCCCCGCTTTTCGATTTTTATTTCTAAGAGGAATTTCTTCTTCTGTTACTTGTCACGAAGTAGAGACACTGTGGGTCAAGTTTTATTGCCATGTGTGTTTACCTGTGTGTGCATCTCTATGATGACTAAAACCTCTTTACAATCACTAGGCTGAAAACACACGTTAACCAAAACTAGTTTTTCTTTACCCGTCACCTACTTACCACACACACAAGCTGCACAAGCAACCCTAGTTTCATGCAATTACTTTTATAGGTCTGCTTTTAAAAAGCTTATACTGATGCAAATGTACGAGTGTGGTTTTAAAAGAGCATGAGGTGCTGCTGCTATTGCTTAAAGCATGAATGCTTGAAGCTAACCTGACAAACTCCAGGTCCATGATCCAGCTGTCTCCATGAGATCAGCAGAGCCCCTACAACTATGGAAATATCTTTGATCACTTGGCCACTCCTGTAAGTGAATCCTATGATTAAGACAAGTATTATATCCCTATTAAAGAAGTTGAAGAATGACATTATGGTCTGACTTTACAAGAGTCAAATGGCAATTACGATTGCTGGACCATAAAAGAGTCATTGTTGATATCACTTAAGACGCTTGGAAACTCAGAAAAGACTAACTGAAAGCTAATATTGTGACAGTATTTTGAAAGAGCAAATGAACTAACAAAAGTAAACACACACCTTCAGCCTGAAATCAGTCATGGTAGGGCATATCAAGAACTTGATTAACTGAAGAGTTTAAAAGGAGATGAATATTGATGCTAATATGTGCTTACTAAAAATATATATTGTCTATTAGAATATTCAATAAATTACTGTTTAGGATTAAACAGGTATTGGTATTAACATGTTAACACTTCCACTTAATCTGTCAGATGTCTGCCTTGCATTTTGAATAGAGGAGCTAGAAAAATGTACTAGCTTATAAGGACATCTCAACTCTTGAAAATTGGGAAATCACCACCAAGTAATTGTACTTCTAATTCACTTCTGGATAGCCATGTTTCTAGGCCTGTACTATTTTTAGCACAGCATTTTAAGCAATGATATACAAGAAAAACAAATCAATCTTCCCCACCTTAAATTTATCACTGGTAAAGCCTGCAGATTTCTCAAAGAACAGTGATAAGAAGCGAAGGGCAGGTCACTGCTACTGGGTGATGTGAAGGTGAGGACATACAGCGGTAACAGAACAGACACATATAAAGTCCAACAAAAGCTATAATTACAGGAGATGATACTGGGCTTCTTGTGGAAGAACATGAGAATAATCACATTATGGTAGCCACCGTGTGTTACCAGGTGTCATCAAAAAAGGCTAATACAATCCTTGGACATGTGTACAGGGAAAATAATTTTAATCTTACTTGTGCACCTGGCACTGGAATGACTGCTGCTACATCCAGTCTAATGTGCACAGTTCAGGACTGATGTTGCAACTTGGAGAAAACTCAGAGAATTGCCAAGAAAACGATTCAAGTGCTGGGGGAAAAAACCGCAAAACACAGAGAGAGATATTCTAGGAGCTAGGAATGGATAATAGATGGCTAAACTACTATTTTTAAATCCTTAATAAAAATTAAGCAGAAAGCACTGAAAATGCATGTTTTTCTTTGGTGAAGGTAATGAACACAGAAACACGCTATTAAAAGCAACAGTGGATCTTCTCTCTACGGGAATTTTTATATCAAGAGTGGATGTTTTTTGAAAAGTGATCTTTAGTTCAAAGCCTCAGCATTAATGAAGTGTTACAGCTGTTCTAGAGTAAGATAATATGACTGTTGAAGAACTTGTGTTATATTTACATTTATGTGAAAACCAGCAAGAAGTAAATGGAAGTAGGAGACGGAAGAGTGGAGAGGAAAAAAAAAAGGAAGAATGAAAATAAACACAGAGTTTTATTGCATTTATTTAGATTCTTGAATTGCTTGTTTTGATAAAGGTCTCTCTATCCACTGCAGTTTTAATGGTATTTTTCACTCCCTTTCTTGAGCCAATAACCAACATTATTATACAATGTCAAAGAGCAGAAGGGGTTCAAACACCCAGCAAGCTGCACCAGATGCATCCACTACTTGTGTCCTGTTGGTATAACCTCAGGTATGATTTGGCATTCTCTTCCAGGCATGGCCCCAGATGGAAACTATCACTCTCTTACTGCCCGGATACACCCACATCTGAAAGCTAAGAAAGGAAACAAAGAATGTTTTACACTGATGTTTTAGGATGACCTTGGGGTCACCCAGAACTGGACATACTCCTATTTTATCCTGACAGCTCCAGAGATGAGGACTGACATAGCATTGAAAAATACAAGTTGAACAGACATATTGAAGGGAGATGTTCTATGTTTTTCCTACTTAACAGCCTGTTGCTACTCAAATGTGAAAGATGGTAGAAGTGTTGATTTCATACAAAGAGCAAAACGTGTTACTTTTGTAATATGATTTCTCTTTCTGAGAGAGAAATCTCTGTAAGGTGATTTCTGTTTTAGACAAAACCAGCAAATATAAACTGTACCGGGGAAAACATAGTCCTTTTCCTTTCATGACAATCCCGTTTCCATGGTCTTATCACTGCCATGTTCATTACCTTTTAAACACAGAAGTCCACACATAGCCACAGGCATATGCTCCATTACTTTTTCCCTGACCATTTCAGTGTGGCTGCGTCTTACTGTTGCATTGTGTAAATTCCTCACAAGCCACAGCACCATCAGCTGAAATAGAGGAGCGTTAACCTTATCCTTTCACAGAGGGAAGATTAAGGGGATTAAAAGACAGATACTATGATTTGATGCTCATGATGCAAGAGTGTCTCTTGCATCCCTAGAGAAAAACTCTCAAGTAGTCTAGTTATTTCACAGATACTCTCATTTAGAAGAGATGCAAAATGGAATAACATAGGGAGAAATTTCACCTTGAACCAGAAAAAATACCCTTCTCTGAAACACTTTCTCACTTGAAGTTCTGGTCCATCACTCTCATAGATATAAACTATCCTCAACTACAACTGTAGTTCCTCACATGTTCACCTTGACATCTGTTTTGTTCCTATCTACAGATTTCTCTTTCTAGTATTCTTGCTACATTGAAACACATGTCCCTCCCTGATGGCACTGGATTTCCTGAAGTGGAGTGAGGAGCACAAAAACTTGGAATAGCTAGAGTGGAACAAACACAAGCCTCATCTGCCCTGACTTCCAAACTAAGCTCCAGCCATGAATCCGCAGAACACCCCGCTGCCCCTCTGAGCCCTGAAGCTGATCTACTGTCACACACCTCAGCTCCTGCCTGCCAGCTTTTCTCTTTTCTGAATATTCCTGGTAACTCCCAGCTGTTTCTGCCAGCCTGTATATGGAAACTCTGCCCTACTTACAAAGCAAATGTTTTAACGGAGCCAGAGTAGAAAAGACAAGTCAGTTTTAACCTAAAATTAGCATATACTTTGTAGTCCTGTATTTTTTAACTAGTCTGTAAACTCGAAGATTCTTGGAGATTAAAGTTTGCTTTGGTTTACCCTCTACGAGACATCAAATCTCACTATACTGCATTAGCAACAGCTGCTATTCCTGGCCTTTTTCCACTCTCAAGATGTTTTCTTCTGATGTCTTGAACCATATGTTTCATATATAGTTATTTAAGGAGTTTCACTAGCTAAGCCTGTTGAGATGAATCATTCCTCCTGCAAAGGTGCCATGGGATATGCAGCAGAGTAATAAGAACATTAATTTGGTTACATAGCATAAATAAAATCATGTGTGTCAGTTTTGCGTTGCTGTGATAGAAAAAGTGACTCAAATTAAAAGAAATCCTAACTGATGTGGAATGAACTTTCCCAGCCTAGATTACCTAAGAGGCAGGGAAGCCATACCTTTAAACTATAATAGAATTGCACTAGGTTTGTGCATATTAATTACAGGGGCAGTGTCAAACACAACTCTGGATTTAATTGCTGATGCCTACAAGATTCTGACCTATTGCTGTTTGTCTTCCTGTTCCAATGCCAATGTTGTTGGCATAAAGGGGAATATTCATAAAAACTTTATCTCAGTCCCTCATTCAAGATGGCTGCCCAGTTTTCCTGAGGATAACTTATTGAATTTAAGTGTTATTTACAAAGCATTTTAGAACATCTCAGGTCTAGTTTGCACTAAGGAAGCTTTTATGCACACTTAGCACATTTTGGCAGTATGAACTGAAATAGGTTTCTATTTTCTTCATGTCTACTGTTTATTCTTGCTCTCATTACATCCTATTTACTCTGAAACGTGTCAACTTTATGACAGAGCAGAACTCCAGCCTCTATTCCCAGGTAAGCATCCAAATCAGCTGACAAGAGCATCATGCTCCTTCTCACACCCAGCTATGTCCCAGACCACCTGGAATGCCTTCCTTCACGGGGCTATTGCACCTTCAGCCACAATGGAAGGACTTCCCTCCATCAGCTCTAGGACAGTCTATGGGCTGGTGGGAAAAGCACTTTCAACAAAGGTAGCAGATGTGTACCCCAATCCTTTTCATTGGGCTGATTACTAATGTACCATATATGATAGGTATCCAACTGTGAAATTCTGAAAGAGAGATCTTAAGTGATCCTCACGCAGAACTTGGGATTTATGATACCTCCTCCCATTTCCTGATAAGCTGGTGTCTCTTCAACTCTAGGTACTATTTTCTCTGAATCCCCGAGAGCATGGTTATGCGGTCACTTCAGTTCAGTATAAATCTACAATGCTTCATAAAGGGGCAGTCCTACCCACCTTTGCAACCTTGGACATTCCTGCTTCCTTATAAAAGCACAGACTTTTGTTTTCTTGATATTAGTTTTCAGACAGATGTGCTCTTGCCTGATTCAAAGGGTTGCTATGTGCACACTAGAGGTAGGATACAGAAAGCAGCAGGGAAAAGGCCACGGGTTGCTGGAGAGGAGGAGAAAAGACAAAACTAATCTTTTCTGGCAGCAGTGCAGACGTGCTTGATTAAAGTAGCCACATAACAATGGCCTAGGATACCTTCTTATGCAGTGTAGGGAGTTAGAATGAAGGCTAACCTAGCATTCTGGAATAATAAGGCCAGACATTTACAGTCTGGTCAAGCTAAGGCAAAGGCTCCTTTTCTAGATCTCTCCTTCTTATGTCATGAGTACTAGATAACATTGCTAGAATACATTGCTCTGAGCATATATCAGCCGTTATCCAAGAGATGTGACCTTTCCTAAACATTTTTGAAATGTTCAGCTTTAATGCTACTTATTCAAAGCTAAATTTCTTGTGAATTTCAAACATGGAACAATTAAAAAGAATAAGGTTTTGTTTGAAAAAAATGTAGTCACTAAGGAAAAAAAAAAACCAACCACCCCAAAATGATATGTTTTTACTGGAAAACAAATCTGCCAGATTTAACTATTTTCCAGAAGAATGGGTCCACTTTCAGTGGGCCACATGCATGCAAACAAAAAAGATCCCCCCAATAATCTATCATTCTTACCATGCTTTTCAGGGATTATTGCCTCACACTAGCTGCGACAGACATTTTGTGAGCCAGAAACTCTGGTCCAGTCAAGCCACGTTCTAGGCAAGCCTGATGGGTAGAGCTAAGATAGCTCTGAATGACATTTAAAGTCCTCAAGTGCTCAGGATACAGGCCAGTTCTTGGATTAAAGATCAGCTGACCGCTCTGACTGATGCCTGGTTTCCCACAGTCCTGAAGTCCAAACGTTAATCTGTCCTGACAAAAAAAAAAAAAAAAAATAAAACTGTGTTTTTTCAGAAGAGATCTATGATAAGTAGTGGATTCTCCTGCAGCAGAACTGGAATAGACCTCTGAATGCACATGCCACATCTATTTTTGGAAAAGCACAAATGGAGCCAATTAAGTGATCTAACTGGCTAGTAATTTCTTTGAAATATTTTATCACATACATGAAAATACACTGCATTACATCACTTCAGGAGACATCTTTGTTTTCTTTTTAATTAACTTATAGTATTTTTCTTGATGTCTAAAATTCAGTATGTGTGACTTCAATATAGCATTATAGAAACCACTGGAAATCAACTCTTTTTATACCTACATACCCTCGTAGTTGTCCAGGAATGCAGCACTAGAGAATTATACATATGCAATATTTAGAGTTTGATGCACAGGTATTTAAGAACTACAGAAAACTCCTAAGGCTATTTCAGCCTCTTAATCTCCAACACACATACAGACACATACACATTCACATCTGAAATCCATATCACATACAGGAGACCAAAGTTTTCCAAATTTAAATTAGTGTCATTTAAATAAGAAACCCACAAACCCAAATCAAGTATTAATACTGATTGCTAGACTGTGCCAGCATTTCACAACAGATATAAATGTGCAAAATTTAACATATATGCACTCATTTTCCTGCAGGCACAGCTGAGGAATGTTTAGATGATCTCAGACCCAGCCATATTAGGATAGCATTACATACACATCCCAAGTACAGAAACAGTTTTCTAAGTTTTTCTCCAGACAATAGAGGCTTAGACATACAACTTACGGGACTTGTGCATTGTCCACTCATTTAATATCACACAGAATAAACATGTATCTTTGGTCTCCTGCTGAAATGCAACCGTTTCCAAGAATACCATTTTATCACCCAAAGTTATATGCAAGCAGAACTTTCACGGCCATGAGATGAGGGTAATGAGATGAATGTTCCTGGAGTTAGGGCTGAGATTGTGTTCTAGTTGGTTGGACATTCCTCCTGCTTCCTCTTAAATATCTCTATTATTTGATCCCTCTTTTTAGCTTTTCTGGCAATGGTGTTCCTAGACCTCCTACAAGGTGAGTAATGGTGAGTTTATAGTCATCCTTATGAATCAAAGTTTTGGGGCTTACACATTTATACCATTCCTTTCTGACCACCTGTGACCCATTCCAGAGGGTCTCATTAATAGTCCTACAGCCAGGCTTCAGTGCTGATACAATTAAACCAATCTATTAGAGGGAAGTTACCTTTAGCAATGATATTGAATCTCCCCTGCTGCAGTTTTTTTCATTACTCCTTTTCCCATCTATAGTTTATATTTTCTTCTTTGCAGAAACATTGTTCATGGTTATGGGCTGACATCCCATCTTTCCATAGTCTTCTCTTCTTCAGACTAAACAATGCCAATTCTTTCCACCCTCCCTCATGCTCCCTTGAGATTGCTGTTCTTTCTTTTAAATCCTTTCTGGATTGTCTCCACATCATCTACATTTTTCTTCAAATATGGTGCCCAAACCAGTCCAGTGTCAAGGAGAGGGGAAGAATTACTTTACACACTTTGTGTAGAACATTTGTACTCCAGGATTACTTTATTTGCTTAAATTTGGTGATACTTAGTAAGTGCAGGGAGCTACTTTATTTAGTAACTGAAAATTTGGAGAAAATCTTTCCTTGTGAAAGCTGGGTTCAGGTATAGTTTTGTGTCTTCAGGCCAGAAAGTTGTAAACATTTGCCTTAATTACAGGGCATGCCAGTAAACCAGAAGTTATCTGTGATTTCCTAAATCTGATCTGATTTCCTAAAATTGTAGGTAGAAACTTTCCATTTTCTACCACAGAAGAGACTCTTCACAAGGGTGTTCTTCATTATTTTCTTTCACGTATTTCCCACCTATGTCATCCTTGACTAGATAAAAGCAGCCCAGAAGAAAATGAAACATGATACCATTGCAGGGATTGCATGGTTTGATGCACTGACGTTACCCTGACCTCCTCTTCCTTCCTGCATCTTGACAGCGCTTAAAAAGCCAGAAGGAGGAGCCAAACCCATGTCACCATCTGCCATCTTATGGGTTGAGAGTATAAAACATTTTTTTTTAAAAAGCTTTTTTATTAATGTAGTTATTGTGCAGTGGATTGGGGTCCAGGGAGGTGGGTGTGTATGTAAAAGAATAAAATTGTACTTCCCTTCTCAAAACACCCTTGTGGCAGGCAGCTCTGATAGTGCCTGAAAAGTAGAAGATATATGATCATAAATCTATTTTTTCCCAACCATACCCTGGTTTTATCTGTTAATATACTGAAATTAATGCAAATGTTACTTAGTTGCAACGTACGCAAGTGGATGTAAATGTACTTAACTGCAATGCAAGAATCCATGAATCTGGAAAATTCCCTCACTGGCATATTTCTGAAAAAAGACTGAAAACATCTACTCTTTACATTCCAGTTAAATATAAGCCTCTCTCTGTATTAAAAACGGAAGTTGCAATAGTCCCACCAAGACCAAGTTCTGCTCTCAGATCTGCAAGAAGTTTGTCAGAAAGTGGTAACAGAGAAGACAAGTGAGTTCTGCTTCCTGTGAGCACACATCTTTCAGTGTTAAGTTATGGGTGATATCATTTCAGGACTCTGGCATTGGCAAAATGTGCATGCCAGACACAGGAAACCAAGAAAAATAAGACAAACCACAAAAGCCTCCAAACTTGTATCATTTTTACAGTTTAGTGAGACGATTGATGGTCTCCCTGTGACTGACCTCCAAGAACTTGATTTTTAAGCCAATACAAATATGAACTTATTTTAAGTCTCTGAACATTCATATAATATTAGGCACAGGACAATCCAGCTTAATTTGATGAGTTTTTTAGACAGGAGAACAGTTGTTTGTCTTTTTTTTTTTTTAATTTGGTGTTTGTTTTGTTTTTTGTTTGTTTGTTTTTTATTTTTTTTTTTTTTTACTGATTGCCTTGTAAAAAAGCCAAAACAAAATGTTCAATGGTTTTTCATACTTAGCAACCATAATCTCAGAAGTCAGTGTTCTGTTCTCTATATATAGTCTGGGAAAGATTTCTACATCATACTTACTTTATTTAGTTCTAGCTAAAGAGTTTTTTAAGATGTCCATTGTAATTCAGGTGAACATTGAAAGTCATTGTATTTGCTAATAAAAACTGGTTTTAATATACTAAAGTTAGCATTAACTAATTTTAAATGGTCTTGGAGAAAAAAGTTGAGAGGTGAACTAACTACAGTTGTATTTTTTTAGCTAAATTAGCTAATTGTTAAAAAAAATGTTAGCAATATAAATGTGGCTGCTAATTAACCTCAAAATATCCACGTTGACATGCATTCACTGAATGCCTTTAATGAACAATTACCTGCTGAAAGCATACTTGCCAACTATTCTATGTAAAACTATTTCTGTTGTATGAATGGTTTTTGGTGACAGGCATTTTTCCCAGTTTAGTCATAAATTCTACACGACAGAATAAAGAACAAGACAGCTATGGTCTGGATTTTTAGTAACATTACCTTCTGTACTAAAATGTAATATTTTTATTACTAGTATTACTAGCCTCTATATAGCAACAACTGTTTCAGCAGTTCCAGGCATGACAACAATGCCAATTAACCAAATTAGGAAGACAGTACTGCATTCTTGATTCTCATAATCTTTCTAAATCAAGGCACTTCAACTCTAAAGTGTACTTATTCAGGTTGAGAAGAGTTCCCTCTTTGTCTGATGGGTATAAATATGATATAAATCTTTTTTTTGCCTTGACTATAAAGAATCACAATCACTAATTAAATGATTATTACACAATAAATGTATTTGCAATGTCCAACTGAATGAATTGCAGGGAATCAATACTAGAAGATGCTGAACCTCCCTAAGATGACAGCTCTTGGCTTTCTGAGTAGCAATATTCCAAATTCCTTTTGTTTGAATACTTGCATGAAGAAGTGAACAGAATTAAGTGTCAATCCAAGTACAACTGAGCAAAATCTCCCCAGTCTATCACTTGGCTTTGCATCAACGTAATACCGGTTATGTAGGAAATACTGCCATTAGTCAAGCATTTAAGCAAGTCCTTAACTATTGCAAAAATACAATGGTATCAAAAGGCTCCATGTATCAGACTTTTTTACTTTAAAGAAAAGAATAGACAGTTTACTACAAGTGGGCTTTCAACTCATGAGCTGATGAGAAGGAAAAAAGTAGTGAAAGCAGCACATCATTCTTGTCCTGAGACTTGCAGTGAACCATAACAGAACCTTCTGAAATGTGGGTCTCTCCATTAAGCGACCACAATGAATTGCCTTGTGTGTTCCACTCTACCCTATATGAATTTGAATTTTGTATTAATTCTCTTTGTATACTTTAACATAACTCACAGCAGCATATAATCATGCCACTAAATGCGTAATTTTAATTTTTTCTTTGTGTTAATCTTGAACTGGTACTCTCCAAGTTACATTATTATATTTTAGTAAGTTTCATATGTATTTATCCTAAATCTTGCAGCTTCTCTTTGAGCTAGATACATCAGAAAAATGACGTGGACAAGGAGAATTTCAGTTCCGCTTCTTACATCACTTCAGCTCAATTGCTTGTAGTATAAACAAGGATAACTCACCTACCAGAATAACACTTCATTGCAGTTCAAAACTGGATCACTTTTGGAAAACAAATTTAGACTCCATATTATAAAGAGTTACAAACAAGTTAAATAAGTAATCAGGCTAGGATTTGGAATACGGCTCAAAACCTTTGTCTATGTCTCTAAACACAAACACACTTCAAATCTCTGAAGACTTATCCTTAGAGAGTAGGGCTGGAAAATTTCTTATTCTCATTACACAAACTGCAAAGCAAAGCATGGGAAATTAAGTTTGCCCAAGGTGACCTATGTGACAGCAGCATACCAGGAATTTCAATAGACATGAGTGGCAAATATGCTGGTATACAAAACTGTCCCAATTTAACCATCTTGAAGAGAAGCAGTAAGGAACTGGAGTAAACATATGAGAAACGCCCTAGCCAATGCTATTCTTGGTAGATTTGTTAACTATGAAATACTGTTCAGATGTAATTTATTTTCTGTTTACTTGCAATTCTCTCACTTTGAAGTATAAAGGAAAAAAACGCTTTGGCATATGTCCTCTAAAAATGAGATTAAACAAGAAGACTGTTCAAATACAGGGAGCAGGAAGGGTAATCATTTCTTAAAAAATACTAGCAAATGCTCTAACAGTTAACTGAAAGCCCTACAGGAACTGAAAACATATAATCTGAATTTTTAAGTTTCTAGGAAGCAGTCTTATTAGCTTTAAGTTGAAAAGCAAAATAGCACATCACATACTTTTTCAAGTGCAATCTAACTCTTTGTTTTCCACTCACTTGACAAAATTACTGTTTGGAGAGTGTTAATTAGTAAGAATGTGGTAACAACTTTTTTTTTTTAATTGTTTGAAAGCTTAATTTTAAATTAAGAAAGTAAGAAAATTCTCTGCTGTTGACAGGCAAAACTTTAGTGGTCTGTGTAAAACTGATTCATTAATCTCACTTGTAACCGGCTCTGAATTAGCATAAATCTGTTTAGAGTGGGAGCAAGGGCCAAGATGCACAGTTGGGGTTTTTTTTGTTTGGTTTGGTCTTTTTTTTTGTTGTTTTGTTACTACCAACATAAGTAGTTTATTTTTAAGAAACAAGTGCTCATCAATTAAAACAAACAAACAAAAAAAAACCCAAAACCCCATGAAATATTGTAATGTCTAAGCCACATTTCTTTCCTGTGCTACTATGCAGGTACTGACACCTTCTGGCAGTGAGTGAGGTAGCCAGACAAGGGCTTCTGATCTACTTCCAGCTGTAAAGAACTGCCAAAAATAAAATTAATTTGGCTTCAGAGTGGTAAACTCTACTGCACTTCTAGAAGTTTAATTCTGAGTTCTGCAGAGTGCTAACAGAAGTCATTAATGAGGAAAGATAACAATCACTTCAGAGAAATCAATAATATATAGAATCATAGAATCATGGGGTTGGAAGGGACCTCTAGAGAGCATCTAGACCAACCCCCCTACCAGAGCAGGTCTACCTATAGCAGGTTGCACAGGAACTTGTCCAGGTGCGTTTTGAATGTTTCCAAAGAAGGAGACTCCACCACCCCTCTGGACAGCTTGTTCCAGTGCTCTACCACTCTCAGAGAAAAGAAGTTCCTCCTCACGTTTAGGGGGAACTTCTTATACTCAAGTTTGTGCCCACTTCCTCTTGTCCTGTCACTGGGCACCACTGAAAAAAGACCAGCCCCATCCTCCTGGCATCCTCCCTTTAAGTATTTGTAAGCATTGATTAGATCCCCCCTAAGTCTTCTCTTCTCCAGACTAAAAAGACCCGAGTCCCTCAGCCTCTCCTCATAAGACAGATGCTCCAGGCCCTTAATCATCCTTGTGGCCCTTTGCTGTACCCGCTCCAGCAGCTCCCTGTCCTTCCTGTCCTTAAACCGGGGAGCCCAGAACTGGACACAGTATTCCAGATGGTCTCACCAGGGCAGAGTAGAGGGGCAGGATAACCTCCCTCGACCTGCTGGCCCGCTCTTCTTGATGCGCCCCAGGATGCCATTGGCCTTCTTGGCCACAAGGGCACATTGCTGGCTCATGGTCATCCCGTCATCCACCAGGACTCCTATGTCTTTCTCCTCAGAGCTGCTCTCCAGCAGATCAGCCCCCAACCTCTACTGGTGCTTGGGGTTATTTCTCCCCAGGTGCAGCACCCTACACTTGCCCTTAAATTTCATGCCCAACTCTCCAGCCTGTCCAGGTCTTACTGCACAGCCTTCTGGGGTGTCAGCCACCCCTCCTAGTTTTGTGTCGTCAGCAAACTTGCTGAGGGTATATTCCACCCCTTCATCCAGGTTATTGACGAACATATTGAAGAGGACTGGACCTAGTAGTGACCCCTGGAGAACACCACTTTTTATAGACTTCCAGCTGGATTCTGTGCCCCTAATCACAACCCTCTGAGCTCTGTCTTTCAGCCAGTTTTCAATCCACTTAACTGTCCATTCATCTAACCCATACTTCCTAAGCTTAGCTATGAGGATGCTGTGGGAGACGGTGTCGAAAGCCTTGCTGAAGTCAATGTAGACAACATCCACCACCCTCTTCTCATCTATCCAGCCAGTCATGCCGTCATAGAAAGCTATCAGATTAGTCTGACATGACTTCCCCTTGGTAAATCCATGTTGACTGCTTCTAATAGCTTTCTTTTCCTCCATATGCTCTGAGATGGCACCCAGGATGAGCCATTCCATGACCTTTCCAGGCATGGAGGTGAGACTGACCGGTCTGTAATTTCCTGGGTCCTCTTTCTTGCCCTTTTTGAAGGCTGGGATGACATTGGTTTTTCTCCAGTCCTTGGGCACCTCACCTGTTCTCCAGGACCTCTCAAAAATGATGGACTGTGGTCCTGCAATGACTTCTGCCAGATCCCTCAGCACTCTCAGGTGTATCCCATCCGGACCCATGGACTTGTGGATATCAAGCCTTCTTAACTGATCTCTAACTTGGTCCTCCTCCACCAAGGGAAGATCTTCCTTTGTCCAGACTTCCTCCGATTCCTCCAAAGTCCATGGCTCCTGGGGGCTGGCCTGAGCAGTAAAGACTGAGGCAAAGAAGGCGTTCAGCAACTCAGCCTTCCCTGCATCCTCTGTTACCATGGCGCCCGACTCATTCAACAGAGGGCCCACATTTTCTTTAGTTTTCCTTTTGCCTCCAATATAATTGAAAAACCCCTTCTTGTTGACTTTCACAGCCCTTGCCAATTTTAATTCCAAGGAGGCCTTGGCTTTCCTTGTTTCTTCCCTACATAGTCTAACAGCATCCCTGTAATCCTCCCAAGTGGTCAGGCCCTTCTTCCACTCAATGTAAACTTCCTTCTTCCACTTTAGTTTTTTCAGAAGGTCCCTGCTCAATCACACAGGTCTCCTGCTTCCCTTGCTTGATTTCTTGCTTTGGGAATGCACTGATCCTGAGCTTGGAGAAAGCAATGTTTGAATATTGTCCAGCTCTCTTGAGCCCTCTTACCTTCCAGAGCCCTAGCCCACAGGATTTCATGTAGCAGCTTCTTGAAAAGGACAAAGTTAGCCCTCTTGAAATCTAAAGCTTCAGTCCTACTTGTTTTGTGCATGCTACCCACAATCCTGAACTCTATCTTTCCATGGTCACTGCAACCAAGGCTGCCCTCAACCTTGATGTCCTCCACCAGTCCCTCTTTGTTTGTCAGTACTAGGTCCAGTAGTGCTTCTCTCCTCTTTGGCTCTTCCATCAGCTGGGTTAAGAAGTTATCATCAATACACTGGAAGAACCTCTTAGACTGTATATTCCTGGCTTTGTAGCCTTTCCAGTAGATATCTGGGTAATTGAAGCCCCCCACAATAGCCAAGGCTTGCGATTGCAAGGCTACTTGGAGCTGATTGCAAAAGGTCTCATCAACTTCTCCATTCTGATCAGATGGCCTGTAATAAATGCCCACAACAGAGTCCTTCATATTGGCTTGCCCCTTAATCCTCACCCACAGGCTCTCAGTTCTCTCATGTGACACCAGGGAGGGTTTTAGGGACATCTCCTCACTCTCAATCCATTCCTTACCATAAAGGGCAACACGTCCATCCCTCCTTCCTCGTCTGTCTCTTCTGAACAACTTGTAGCCCTTAATAGCCACACTCCAGTTGTGGGATTCATCCCACCAGGTTTCAGTGATGGCCACTATATCTTATCTTTCCAGCAGCACAGTAGCTTCCATCTCCTCCTGTTTGTTGCCCAAATATTTCTTCTTAGCTCATACTAATTGGATTTAATTACTTTTAGTTACTCCCTTGATTTGTTTTTCTAAAATGAGGTAATGAACAGAAACCAACTGTTGAATGGACCTCCTTTAATACAGTAGACAAAAATACATGACCCAATGGATTAAAGACATGCTAGACTTAAACTAAAACCAAAATCCACCACTTTGATGCTTCTGGTATTGCAATAATTTCTTTTTCACTGCAAGTACTTAAATTGGATGTTTTCTAAAAAACAAACTCTGGTGCTCCCTGAGGTACTGGACTTGAAAGAAGTTAAACAAAATCCTAAATTCCTGTTTTATGCAAGCTGTAGAGTAGTTCATATTAACTCATATTGTTTTTTAAGTAATAGAATAAAGGTTCTAATCTTCCCAAACCCAGCTTATCTGTCTTATTGGTACACTCTCTGTGCACCTCAAACACTTAGAGTGCCTTGTTCCAGAGGTCATGTATACATTTGTAACACTCAGCACAGTCACTGCAAAGCCATTAAAGAATCCTTCCCAAAACAGGACCTCACACAGGTATATGCCATGTTCCAAATCCAGAATTTTACATCTGTTAAAAGGAAGATTTTTGCTTGGAGCACAAGAGTCGGGGGAGAATGAGAGTTATTGGAACAGAAACTAATCCTTCACACAAGACAAGTCTCCCTGACAAGCATTTTTATTTTACTGACCTAATGTTTCCTACAGTCTCCTAAACGAAGGAATGAAATGTGCAGTCCTACTTTCCACAGAGAACTGGAGATCAACAGTACTCTCAAAATGGTACATTTTGAGATGCATAACCTGAACTCAACAATGACTGTTCAGAAACGGATTCCCCCCTTTTTCTTCTCTTCTACATTGATAATTATAATTTGGTACCATAACATTCCTGAACCAAGACCCGTTGTTAAAACAATCAGCTCGTAGTTATTCTTTGATGCCAGTAGTAAAAGCAAAGGATTATCTCTTCGCTTCACCGCCTCAGAACTGTAACCTTTTTTGTTATCAATGAAATTAACAGACGCTACTAATCAATACACAAAATCTGAATACCATGAACTTTTAGTACTTCATAAAGTATCAGTATGTCAATAATATATGGAAATGCCACAGTACTGCAAATCCTATTGAAGTACTACTATTTAAATGTAACAACTGTTTTTACAACTAGTTTCCAAAGCTCTATGGTCTTTCAATACCCTTCAGTCCTATAAAAATGACTCTAACTACTGTATTGATTTGTGTGAGAGGGAAAATATGGTTAATACCAACTGTTACAATTGGAACAAAAAGATTTAAGCAGAAAGACTCAGTAAAATTTGGAAAAGTCACTTACCTACAGTTTCAAAACCATTACATGACTTGGATGATTGCAGACTCTCATATTAATTCTCTGTGATACTGAGTATTTGCAGTTTACATGACCATTCTGCTGAAGGAATGGCTAGTCGGCACTTTCCAAAGCAAAGCTTGATTAGACCACCATTAGTAAATTTAGTTTTTCCAGGCCAGTCACCCTTTTAACAGGATATAGCAATTTCATCCACTTTGTAAGATTACTTTGAAGTCCTGCTGATAAAATTAGAGAATATAAATTACAAAAACTAGAGAAATAAAAAGAATATTAGATTAAAAAGCAAACAACACACATACTTATGCCCCCAAGTTGCCATCTGCTTTCATTTCCTCCTACTCAGTTCTTGTTTCCCAGCCACCCTCATATCTTCCAACTTTCAGATGCCTACTTTTTTAAAACAGCTAAGCTCTCCTTCCTTCCCTCCAAGTTGTTTTTTCTATTCACTAGGGCATGTTTTATTGTATCTTCCCCCCAACCCCATCATGACCTGGAACAATTTCATAGACATCGGGACACCTCCCACCAGACCAGGTTGCTCAAAGCCCCATCCAGCCTGGTCTTGAACACTTCCAGGGATGGGGCATCCACAACTTCCCTGGGCAACCTGTTCCAGTGCCTCACCACCCTCACAGTAAAGAATATCTTCCTAGTATATAATCTAAATCTCCCCTCTTTCAGTTTAAAACCATTGCCCCTCATCCTATCACTACACTTCCTGATAAAGACTCCCTCCCCATCTTTCCTATAGCCCCCTCTTTAAGTACTGGAAGGCTGCTATGTTTCCTATTTTGATACTGAATAATTTTTACTATGGAATATTACCCTATCCAGAGTAAATTTTAACTCACTAATAAAGTCTTGCACAAATTCATTTACATATATATCATAGTATCTTTCATGAAACAAACACCAACTAAAGAACTCTACACTTGACTATAAGTCTTACATGCTATTACATGCTTACATGTATTTATTACATTACCTTTAATATATAAGGCATCCATTCTATTAGATGCTTTTTGAAAAAAATCCCCTATAAATCGGAACCCAAGACCTCCAAAGCACACACCAGAAATCATACAGATGTATTTTTAAGAAATCTACTTTAAGACCATACAATGTAATACCATCAAGAAGTACTTTTGCATGAATAATTCCTCAGATACCTACCACTGAAATAGCACTCCAGCAAGTTATTACATGACCTATGCCTTTTAAGGTGTCATCAATTATATTTTTCACTCGTCTGTCCATACAGGAGTATACAGGAAAAAAAACACAGGGCACCCATTTGTGATAAAACAGTATCAACATGGATGTATAACATTTGCTTTATTTCCTCTGATTCTCTCTTTGAAGAAGCTAGAGTAAAACAAGTGATGGTATTTTCAATAAAAGAACTACAAGAACAGGTAAGGCAGTATTTGCAGGCAACAGAATTAAAAGTACTGTTTTCACTTATGTAGCTTGCATGTAGGATGTCACATCCTCCTGTAAAATTACCTGTCCTTGAAAGTACAAAGACAAATAGTTTGTCTCTTCTGATGATCCACTAAAGCAGGAACAAGTGGCTCCTTGACTGAAGAGGCAGGAAGGATGGACAGTAGAAAGTAACCTTGCAACTCCCACACGAGTAAATAAGCAATGGAGGAAAACAAATTATTTTTATGGTTTCCCTTCAGAAATTCTGTCATTAATATAGTTGTAGTAACACAAAAATTCATTCTAGGCAACAGTTCTATGACTGGAAACACAGAAACATTTATCCCTGGCCTTTATTTGTAACATCATACCAGAGATAAAAATTCTCATTGAAGATCACTGTTAAAAAAAAATCTGCTCTTCAGCAGCAGGGATTTTCTAGTGGTTCCCATAGGAGAGGAAGCCTGTCCTAGAGCACCATTGCTTCAATTCCTTATATCCCATACCTTCAACTCAAATGTAGAAATAAGAGAACTGCTCCCACAAATGTACACATAACCTACTCTAGGGAGCAGCTGCTTTATAATTTAATGCAGCCAGTCACCTTAGTTTTACAGTTGCAAAGTCTTTTAAAGCAAAAAATTAGACTGCAATTAAAAAAAACCACACCCTGCCTCTCATAGGTCAATTTCAAACTTTAAATTTTTGCAAAAAGCTCAAAGATGGAGGGAAAGTATTCATCCCAGGAATGGAAAGGATACATTTCAAAGACTAACATATCCTTTTGTACCTTTATTTGCTGCAGAAAGACATACTATCCTTTCCTAAAAAAAAAGGGAAAATATTAGACATATCTTTACATTAACTCAAATCCTGATTTTAATGGTAGAAGTATGAAATTCCATCATATTACTTCATGATAATTCAGTTATCCAAAACAAGGACCCCAGTACCTTGGATTCTTTCCCTTTAGTTAATCAGCTGAAAGTTGGTTTGTTGTGAGGACAATGCTCTTTTGTAACTCTTAGCTCTGAAGACTGATATTTTGTGTCTTTCCATGTTTGTAGTCTTATTCAACAACAGACAAGTAAAACAGAGGAACATATTTCTGAAGAAACCATTCTATTAATGTGAGAATTTGGGGATTAATAACATTTCTTTTTGCAGTCCCCAAGTTATTCCCACCAATAACATACAATAACTGTATGATACAGAAAAGGTAACTGTTGAGAGAGCAGACCTTACCTTACAGGGAAAATAAATAGTTATCCAAGTGCTGGAAGTACAGTGAATGCTGTTGTTATGATCACTGAACAGCAGTTTTATTCCTGTCTTGGGGCTAGATTATGCTCAAGAGGAAAGAAGGAAGAGGCAAAAAAGTGATCAACTATTAAAAATTAAAATACAAACTTATTCTGCTGCTGTTGTGCAAAGACAAAGCCATAGCTGTTGTAGAAACTTGGACTGCAGTGTGACCTACATAAAATGCCCAGGGGCAGCTGAAAAAGGTTTAGAAAAAAATTTAGCATGGGACTTTGAATAAGAGAACACAGGCATCTGAAGGATTTTATTCCAGTCAGTATAGGACTTCACCTTTCAATTCACATTTTTATAAAAAGTATGACAAATCACTCGTTAGACTAAAATATACAGTTGGTTTTGAAAGCATTTTCTCTATATTGATGAAATTTCCCAAAGGTAAATTTTGACAATGATTAAAAATGCATCCTACTGTGCACAGTATACGGTTCATTGGAATATAGCCCTCTGAACATGACTACATTCCAGATGATTAAAGATTTCTTCTTCTGTTTCTGGGGTGAGCTGTATATTATCTTTGATTGGAGATAATGGATCTGACTTTTTACAAGAAGGAAGTTTTTCATACTCTCTGCACAAAAACACAAAGACAAAATAAAACCCAAGAATGTTATGATACTATATGTTTCTAACCACATATGTGTAAGAACAGATGGCTTAAAGCAAGACCCCTCATCTATTCACTCACTCATCTACAAATAAACCAAAAATAAACATTTGTAATGGAATTTCAATTTCACTACAACATTCACAACTTCACTGAAAGCGATTTCAACTGTTCCAGTTATTCTGTGACAGGATGGTAGCTATTCACTTTATATGTGAAAGGCTGTATGTACACCATCTTACTCTGGATTGTATGTGCTTCCTTAACATTTAAATCTTCTGAACAACTGTACTTTCATATAAATCCTGCAAATCTTGAGATTAGGACAGAACAGATTAGTGTCCCAACAGGCAATATAATTCTTAAAACATAAAGCCAATTTAGAAACATTTTAAAATCCAAAAAAACAATTAACAGGATACTTAGAGTCCTAGCAGTGAGAAAAATCTTTTTGTGAAATATATTAAGAATCCCCTAAAAGCTAATAAACAAGTACTTTATTTACACAGAAGTGATATATACAAAAATATATATGGATAGTATATAACCAGAAGTTACAGACCTACCAAAACTGGATGGATAAGGTGTGGATGTTGGGAGCTAAGTCTTGAAACCATCAGAGAAAAGGAACAGAGTGCCATCTAGGCTCACTCTGTTCTATCTGCCTGTATTCTGATTAATGAAAACATATGAATTTTCTCCCTGTGAACAACGCTGGTCAGACATTCTCAATTAGAGACCGAACAATACATACACAAACAGTTTTGCTTCCTCTTCGAAAACATCATTCTTAACGCCCATCAAGAGGACAATAAAAAGTGAGATTTCTAAAAATGTTAATACTGTAAGTATTTTTTGTTAAAAAGAAATCAGTTTATGTTTATAATAGCCTACCATTAAGGCTAAATAGTAAAATATATTGGTCTGACTTAATGCATGCTCACCAGTCTCATATTTAATACTCAGTGCAAAAAGAATACTTTTGTCCTACTCAAATTTGGTTCCAGGTTAATAAGAATAATGATTTTATTTAAATAATACTTATTTATTCAAAGTTAAGATTGCTACTTGGAGCTTTGCCACCAGGAGTTTTTACTGAGCCCACAGAAACAGTGTACGCTAGAACACCTACACTTTTCATTTTTTCTTTTTTAAATAATCTTGTCCTTCAAGTTCAAGCCTTGAAGATATTTGAGAAGCTTCTAAGTTAGCCAAGTCAACAACCTTATTTTCATTTAAGTTTGGCAATTTCTATGCAGCTTATACATTTAGACTATTTGATGTAAAACAATAGTGATAATTTTCATATAAGTTATGTTAAACAAAATGCACTACTTCAATAAATGAGTTTTAGCTGAGAGCTTTTCCTGGTCCTGGTTACCACAAATCATACTTCATGGTTACATCAAGCGTAGGAAATTAAAAATTGTATGTAGAAAATATCAAACTATTATCTTTATGGAATTGTGTAGAAGAGATGTGTAGAGCCTGCTTTGAGAACTGTTTCTTTGGTGGGGGTTGAGGGGGAGGTAGCATACAGGGTGCTAAGTAGAGGGTAAAAGCAACTCACCTTTTAAATTGGAAGTTTTTCCAGAGCTCATTAATGGTGGCTTGCAGTCCCAGCTTATTTTCAGCATCACAGTGATTTCTCTTCTGCACAGGTGACAGTCTCCTGCTTAATCCACTTACTTTAGCTGGTATCAATGGCTTGAGCTTTGTTACAATACGTGACCCTATACAACTGGATTTATGTAAACCAGGAACCTGTAAGCAACAGATATTATGCTGCAAAGCTTATAATAAAAGGGAAAAAAAAAAGTGCTTTACATTCTATTGAGACAATGCAATCTGAATTGCCACAACAAGGTATATTTAGATAGCTTCTATAATCTAAAAAGAGGCATCTCAAACACATTAGATGTGTCCATAAAATACATGGATTCATTATATCACTTATTCTAGCTATTCAGCACCCATTATTAAAAAAAAAACCAACAAACAACAAACCAGACGTGCCTCATTTTCAATTTCCTTATCAGTTTCCAAACTCTGAATGTTTTTTTTTTTTTCAAGTTTACCAGCACATGAAACTCATTTTGACATGGCCTAATTCCTATAATTATGTCACTCAGTGTGAATTTTACATTTCACATTCTCATCCCTGTATTCACCCCAGAAAATGTCAGAAATATCAGACTAACTGGCTGATAGCTACTCAGACTGCTCTTACCATGCTTTCTAATAGATACAATATTGTTGATCCTCTTTGTTCTTGAACTTCATGCACAAGAAGTAATGAGTTTATTTTAACGACAGAAGAAACATACTAGAGTCCAATCTGCAGGATATTTTTTTCCTGTGAGTAGCTTACCACACCTCATAAATTAAAAGCTATAGCTATTTTTATCTGTTTAATCACTCTACACCCATTTGTACTATACATGCGTAATCATGGCACAATAATTAAATACATGTAATGTACTTTTAGACAAAGTTAAAACTTTCTTTGCCAAATAAGTTCACAAGCGGCAAAAGGCCACAAGTAGCTTATTCATATTTTCCATCGTTTCCTTCTGTCTTACATACACCTATTGTTTTCCCAAATTTTTTTGGAAATTAGCCATTTGGAAGCACTAAAACATCTTACTGCTTTAGCCATTCTGCCACTTCATTGTAGGATATGACCTACTTACTATTACCAGCTTCTCACTCACAGCCTGCTATTTCAGCTTTAGTTTGTTATTATGGGGACAAAAACATAATTATCAAATTACAATACCTGCAGAAGAAATGGTATTCTGTTTCTTCCCTAAATCTGGAACTCATTATTCCCTTCGGTATATTTTACGGTACTTAACACCAGCAAAAAGTTCCCTTGTTTCACACTTGCAGTACGCAATCCTACAGGAAAACTGAGCCAGAAGTGTTGATCCTTATGTCTATCTCCCCCTCTTCAATTCTGGTTACTTATTCCAATGGTCTCACTGGTGCTACAACTTACACAAGCCTGAGTCTGGGTGGGCCCAAGTTCCAATATAATTGACCTTTTGATTGTTGTCAAATTAGTTTTCACTCAGGTCAGTTTTCTGGTCCAACTCATTATAAGCACAAAGGAAGCAGAGGGAATATAAGGCCATGGAAATAAGCAAGGGAAATCCTCCTGCTAGCAGCTTGCTTTAAATGAACCCTACTGTCCTCATGGATTTTCAGCAGATCCCTATTATCTGAAGAGCTCCAAGAATCCTGAATTTTTTTTTTTATATATATGATGCTTACATTACCACATACTTCCATACTGCACATTCCGCAGTAATTAGTATATTCTTTATATAAACTGAACACTAAGCAGAACATTAAATACACTCTTAAAAACAAAGTAACAAAATTTTTGAATCCCAGGATGACTTAATTTCATTGCTTAGTCTTGTTGAGAAGTGGTCAAAATGTTAATCTAATAAAAAAGCATCAATTTTTGTCACTAGGTGTTCCAGAATAAAGGCATACATTCCCGCTTAACACATAAGTTACTAATAATAACCACAAGATGTCACTATTATATAAACCACACACTATATTCTAGTAGGCATTCTAGTCTGACAGGAATCTTTTGGCCAATTCTAATGACAATGCCACAGGCAGCTAGAGCACTTCTAACTGTTAACATATTAGAAGTTTTGTAAACTAGGCAAGTGGGTAAAGCTCTTAGAAATGTCAAAGACAAAGCACGTAAGTTTATTCTCAGATATCTAAGAAACCATATAGAAGTCAAATTGCAGGTGCCCCAACCAATAAGAAAAAATAATTGAAATGCAGGCTCTGATGGAAAATTGACTGTCCTTCCATATTGATTTGCTAATGTCTATCAAGGCTTTTAGCTAAAGCAATTAAACAAGGAAGGTTGACTAAAACCTTTCCAGATTTTGAAATTTAAACATGCTTTTTCTAGTCAAAGAAGAAGGAGACTGCTAAACTAGTAGATTTATTGCGACAAGCAATGAAATGAGATTGCAGTTTGTTCATAATCCAGATACAGTTACAAGATACAATTTGCATCATAAAACCTGTGTATTTTGCATACCTGAGGAAAGTTAAGAAGGGGGTTTTGCCTTAGCTTGGCTTCTTATTTTATACTGAAGTGTTTAAAAGCCCCAAACAAGTTGCAACTGTGATATCATTCATAGGTGCCCTAGTTACATTTCATCTCAGCTCTGATATAGATGAGTAAGAATAGTTTCCTTTTGCCAACGTGTGCATTGCTTAAGATTCTTTCATTGAGTTCTAGAATGAAGTAGTAGACAACAAAAACCGATTCTCAGTGTTTAGTAGAATTCACAGTGAAGTTAAAAGAATTCTTACCTTGGCCTTTATGTTCTTATTTTTTCTGTCAGTTTGAACAGCAGAAAATACTGGAGTACATTGATCATCAGCCAGTTTTGAATTGGAGTCAGATTCCTTCATCAAGAGAAAATCAATTTGTTAATCTTATCTTCAGGGATTAACAAAAGCAGAGAACAAAAACTATCCTACCAGGTATTTTTTGAACCACTGTAGTGAAAATAGTGGAAAGACTGAAAACAAACTAAATCCAGAATTGATTTAAGCTAAATCAATCCATTCTACACAACTACACTAAGCATAGACAAATTTTGTTAGCACAAACTACATAATCTGCAGGGTGTCCTTTTAAAGAGGAGGTTTTGCTGTCTAATTTCTTTTATGATTTAAAGTGAAAGTAAATGCTGAAGCAACACCTACTTTTCTTGCTTCTGCATCTGAACCGTTGTTAGACAATTGCAGTATTTCTGAAGACTCCAAACTGCATTCTGCTGGCTCACAAGACCTTTGAGAATGTAATGACTGTTCCAATTCTGTTAAGGGGGTGGATTCCTCCTCTGAGTTGTCACATGCTGTCCCAGTCTCTGTTTGTACCCCATTAATGTGATCTTCCTGGGATACCACACAGTTGCTTCTTTGTTGATGAAACTGCTGTGAAAATACAGTATGAGATGGACTGGGATTTCCCAAATTATTTACAAGGCTGCTAAACCACTGGAAGCAACTTTTCTGCATTTCTCCAGGAGGTGTAAAGACAGTTCTTATTGATTTTTCAGTTTCTGAAGACTGAGAAACATCTTCTGCTACATGTTTTACTTCCTGTTTCTGGCAATCTTGCTCAGCATCTTGAGTTAGATCACTGTCATCCTCCTTTGCTCTACCATCAAACATAATTGCATCATTGCAGAAAAACCTAAAAAAGTAAAAAAAAAAATGAAGGGAGAAGAAAGTTACTGCAAATGAGTATTTTAATCTCAAAACTCCAAGAGTTGTCTCTCATTGTATTTTTGAGGTGCACTCGCAGAGACAAATTATTTTGAAAATGGGCAAAGTCTGAGTTCCTCAGGGAGGCACTTAACAGATAAACAGTAAAGAAAGGGGGGGAAAAAGCATCTGTGAACATGTCATTCATTAACTGAAATACTAATCATGTTCTTCATCTGAAAAAGAGAAACATTTAGGAAGTCTATAAAATTTAAGAGTATATTCATTAATTATCATAAAGCTGAAAAGTAGTGAAACACTTTAGCACCTTTTATCAAGGAAACTAGAACCTATCTAGGTCTTTTCCATGCTGTAGCAGCAGCTCCTAAAAGTACAAGTCATAGATTTTTAAGAAACTGAGCACTGCTTTAGAGAAGAACCTACTATCACTGACAAGTTTTAATTTTTTGTGCATCGTAACAAAGCTCTCAGCTCAGGAAAATGTGTGTTAAAGCTAGAGAATATCAGGATTATGACTGTTTTGTAAAATTATGTTGCTCAAAATACCCAAATTATTTAAGATAAAAAATTACACAATAAGAGACATAATTGTGATAATACTTCGTAAAACCAATTCAAGTAAGTGTGGCCAAGTACAACCAAAAAACCCAGCCAATTAAAAAAAAACAACAACGAACAAACAAACCCAAAGCCCCTCTTCTCAAAGTGTTGGTACAGAGATCAAGAGCATTAACTGAATGGGATGGGATAAGAATAGATATTTGTCATACAGCATGACCACTTTTGGCTTTACTGAAACAAAGAAAACCTGGTAAACATAAGCCAATATACGAGCAACTGCTTATATATTATGGCATAAAGCAGCTACTTTTAATAGACTTGTCATATGACCTTTACCTGGAAAAGAAATATGGTCAAATCCTAATTAGTTTTCATACCCATAGGCTAGACTGAATTGAATAGTCCCAGTGTCTTCGTTTCTGCAGTGAAAAATTGACATTACTTATCTCACACATAGATAGCACATCTAGCACAAAGGGTTCTCCATCTCCATTCAGGACTACGGGCACATTAATACCATTGCATAAAAAAGTCAAAAAGTAGCATTTTTCTTATTTTCAGTATTCAGGTTATTTTGGTTACAACAGGACTACAAAGAGTATTTTGCTACTTATTAAAACACATGATGCAAGCATACCTGCTTCTTGTTCCTGGAACGATTACAGCATCCTTCTCTTTATTTTTCCTTTGTAGAAAGGAAGCAAATTTATTTCTAACTCTAGGCAAGGAGTTAGAGCTTTCTTGAGTGACAGAATTCCCTGAAGAATCAAGACTTTGTATTGCTGAGACACTCTTTTGTGCTTGACCATCATCATCACTCTCCTTCTTGAATTTTTTTGCTTTTGAAAATGAATATTGGTTTAACAGATCGCCATCTGAGATTTCTTCTAAATATAAAGACAATTAAGCATCACTGTATTAACCAATTACTAGAGAACTGAGCATTACATATTTACTCTCACAGGCTTAAAAAAATATTAGCAAGGTCTGGTAGGAAAATTTACAGTTCGGAAGCCTTTAACACAGTTGTTTTCTAGTACATAGCCTTAAAAGTAACTTTCTATGAAAAGGCAGATGAATGAAGGAGTGAATGCAGAACAGGTGAAATGAAACATGATGATGTTGTTTGGTTGTTGATTTGTTGGGGTTTTGTTTGCTTTTAAATACTTTGAAAGCAAAACTAAACTTGACTTAAAGGCATGTTTCTAAACTAACTATAAACCTTGATAAACCCCTCATGGCAGAGAGGTTGGAACAAGATGATCTTTAAGATCCCTTCCAACTCTAACCATTCTGTTAGATTCTCATCTATGATTCTAAACCAGGGAGTATGAAGGCATCAGTAGTAACAAAGGCAAAAAAGGAGCCCTAGCAGCATAATCAGAAAGCAAAGGAAGAAGAAAAGAAAAAATACTTAACATATCAGATAAAGCACAATGGGAACAGAGAAGAACCCCTTCTATTACAAGCTCACATTTTATTTCACACACATAACTTTGGTGGTATAGAAGACAACACAGATTTACTACAGAAAGTGAGGAAAGATGGAGTAAAGAATACCTATACAGGAGATACAGGCAGCAGTGTTAGAAGAGTACAGAAAACGTTCTTTAAGTTTTCTGTCTCACTAAATATCAACTCTAGAAAAGAACTTTTCCACAAGTCACAAGACGGACATTAAAACCAAAAATACCTAAAAATAGAAGAGTTGTTATTAAGACTGAAAACAACAAAGTTTTATAAAAGTTAAAGAAAAAGTTAAAATCAAATGTTGCTGAAAGTTTGCTGCCATCCTTAATCATTAAGTACGCGTAAGTATTACGATTAATCTTGCAGCCTGTCGAAAACAGGTAACAGAAGTTAGAGTTAGGCCTCTAAAATCTCATGCCATCAAGTTAAAGATGAAATCCTTCCTTTCCCCACAACCATCTACTGCTATTTATAGACTTATTTTCATAAAAACATACCACTCCTTGGCCTTTTTGCCAAGAGCTCTTTGCCTGGAAGTTTGAGCCCTTTAACACTGATTATTTTCTCCATGCCTCTGGTTGTTGTTTTCTCTGGCAAATGCATTTTTTGAGGAACAGTATCTGCATTAGGGCCAAGCTTGTAGTCTCTGCTCCAAATGCTATTTACATGATTAGCATGTCTGTCATTCCAGCCACAACTTCTCTGCTGCACAGGCTGAGAAAAAATATATTAAAAAAATAAGATATTATTATTTTGTCTTCTATATATGATTTCCTGATTTAGTATATAAAGACATTTAGTATATAAATACATTTATATTTTAGCATATAAAGACATTTAGTATATAAAGACATACCAACTGCTGACATATTCTACACAAACATTTTCTTGTTGTTCCCACATTTCTCAAGCTTTTAATACAATTTTTGTGTGTGCGCACTGCCATGACTTCTTCATTCCAGTATGGCTCAAGTGACTAACTACTCATCTCAGACAACATTAAAAATTTGAATTTTATTTCTATTCAAAAAGGCTGATTTGGTAAACTGTTTTCCTCAGAGTTATATACTTGGAAAAAATATATACTCAAAAAATCCAAGAATTTTATTTTTTGAATCAGTTACTTCTGTCAATAGTATTAAGGACTTATCAAAGAAGTTTGAAAGTAAAACAAACATTAAAGTAAAATGCCTTGTAAAAGTAAGATTTTTACGTGTGCAGAGAATGAAAAATATGTGTTTGTGGGAGCACACAGTTTCTGTAATAGCAGAATAGCTTTCACTGTCAAGTCAGTTGTGGATAACACTCAATTGTATTTTCCCATGAATGTTCAGACCTATGTCAAAATCTTTGTATATAACAAAGGTTCTGGTCCTCAAACCATGACTCTATAAAACAAAGATATTACCTGTGCAGTGTCAGGGTTATAGTTATCAATTTGTTCCATTGTATCAATATCAATGTTGCCAATGGCAATTTGAAATGCAGTAACGTCCCCGAAATGTCTGTCCCATCATGTTAAAGGAAAATATCTGAATATTATAATAAATTTCAAGAACTGTAGCATGCAAGCTAGAATAGCATTTTCCGATTTTTATGCCAAAAAGCTTTACTAGAATATTAATCAAAAGCATTAATACTACTACTCATGGCTCAATCTGATGTAGCAGCAGCTGCAATAGATCTGCAGTTCTTGGCAAATCATGAAAGTCAAGAGGAAAACCTTCAGTGATCAGCAGGAAAGTTATCATCTTTCTCCTTCTTAATTTCTGGAAATGCCAGAGATTATCTGGCTTGAACAACATACAATACTAGTAACTACTTCAACAGTCCCCACTTTCTTCATTTTCCTAATCTTCCTTGCTAAAATTTATTATGTACAGATGTGGCAAAACGCTATTTGTTCTATATGAAGAGCTATCTGATCAAACAGGGAATACCTAGATTAGGGAATTAATTGAACACTGATTGCAAGAATTAAATTGGCAGAGATTATAACACATGCACAAATTACAGACAGTTGTAAAGCAACTCAAACAATTTAAATATAACCTGTATTTAGTGAGGTTTTTTTCTAAAAAGAAAAAAAAGAGAACAAAAGATATCAGTAACTTCTGCCTAAAAATACATGTAAATGATAGGTCAACCAGCTACTCCCCCTTTTTTTATTATTAATTAAAAGAGGGGAAAAAACCACAAGCCACCCCACAACTTTCGAGATTGCAGAAAAAACAGGCAAGATGCAATAAAAAAAGAGTATGACATCACACCTGCTCACCCTTATTTCAGCCCCCCCTGCTGCTTCAACACATAAAGGATACCGTCCTGCATATATGAGTGCTTCTGGATCAATATCATCACCATATGCATTCAGTGGAACTAATTTTCTGTTGACAGGATCAAAAACTAACTGATAAAGGAATGTATTATTTGCTCGTGTAAAACCCTGTATGTATTCTTCTGGTACTGTTATATTCATCTTCAAGTACTGTCCCATTTTCTTAATAACCTGTCAAAAAAAAAAGTTTACCTACTTCATTTAATTAATTCTTATAGCATTCTCTTAAAAATGCAGGAAGTTAAGAACCCCCCATATATTTTCAATTCAGTGTTAATTTCATATATATATAGATTTAGGCTCCCAAAAAGTGAACACACAAAACAAAACCAAGTCTACCTTTATAATATCTGGATTGTTGGCTAATTTTATTAACTTGCACGCTTTAGCTAATCCAATTCCATGAATTGACGAGAGGTAGTCACAACCAGAAAGAATACACATGTAGCGGAATTTCTCTTCTGTAAATACATTTCCAAGCTGCTTGCAGTTTCCTAATCGAGCCTGATCTATCTCTAGTCCATTTCCAAACTTGTCAATTTTCAGAAACACCTGAAAATTAAGAGGAAGCAAAACCAATCATTTTCACCCATATAAGCTAGTTTGTTGCACTTAGTTGAAAAAAACAGAGGCCAAGTGCTCTATTCTCTTCTGTTTCTCCCATTACTGTAGAAGAGTAAATCCATACATCAAGCACATTTGGCAACTTTAAACTCTGCTTTTAAGATATCAGCCAGAAGTAAAGCCTGTTAATATTTTCTTCCATACCTTTTTACATCCAAAAGCTAAAAGATCAGAGTCTTCTGTAATTATAGCTTGAACCATGCCAGTCTTATTGAGATAAGCCAACTGAGCATCAGCTTCATAAGGAGCAACAATACAATCAACTCCTCGAGCTCGTGCAGCCTGTACATAAACAAGAATCATACAAGTACTTTGCATCAGTTTTCAGTAATTATCTTAAGACACCTGAAAGCATAGAACCTCCACCTCAAAAAACTGAAACCATGATCTTTTTAATCACACATCCACTCCTTCTTAGAGCCTGATATTTCTTACACAAAACTCAAGTTTCAAGCAATTTAGACCTATATAGTCTAATTTACAAAACCAATCTTTCCCGTGTTGGCCTGTAACATGATGCTCACTGCATCTGACCAGAGGTGCCAGCTTCAAACTCACACAAGTTATATTCTGGACAAAGGAAAAAAGCACTAGAACAAATCTAATACTATTTTGATAAAGATCCTATTAATGCCATGGAAGGATAGTAAAAAGCTATTAGAAAGATTTTTAAGCAGTCAATTTTTTTTCTGTAGTCTGTTCTCAGAAACTAGCTGAGGGGGGAAGAGGAGGAAGATGGGACAAGGGACATAACATAAAAATAAAAATAGTATTTAGCTTTTGTGTGGCAGAAGTAAAACCGTTGGTGCTATCAAATTCACTTTGTGGCACTAAGAAGAGATGCATTTCAATTGACACATCATCATTATTTATACAAGTGAGCATAATAAACTTGAAGTTAAAGCTTGTTAACTGTGCCAATCCAATGTATGCAGGCCAATCAGAAGCTAAGAAGGGGGGAACATTTTTCTTGCCTACGAGAGGTAGTGACCCATCCATACAAAAGCAGAGTAAGACATGCTATCTACCGCGTAGATTTTTTAAAACTGTCAGTACCAACAGCGTTGACAACTTACTTTGATAACTTCATGAGCCATGACATGGGTAACATTTACACTGCGCCCAAAACATTCCCTAGCTTCTGACAGTCTCCCTTCCTGCAACAATTGTTTCCCCTTCAGAAGATTGGCTTGACGCTTCCTGAAAGATAAATAAAAATATCCACCAATCTCAGATTATTTTCCACTTAAAAGAACAAGCAGCTGAAAGGAATAAGAGAGACAAGTAGGAAAGGGGGAAAAAAAATATATCCGTTTTACAGATGAACACTTCCCAAATGTGTGTATTTTATTAAATTTAATAAGAACTAAGCAATTGTATTGGCAAAGATGACTGGATTAGCAAATTGAAATTTATAATGTTTTCTCAGAAAACAGAGACAACTCAGGAACTGCTGTAAAGTAAAAGATCCGCCCACTCTCAGGTTGCAGTAAAATAGATTTAATGGAATTTGAGAGTATCTGACATTAGATACTTATTGGTTTAGAGGACAGACAGCACCATTTACTTAATTCCAATTCTCTCCATGCTGAAGGAAGCATATGTCCCATGAGAACTTATAAATAAAAAACACTACTGAAAAAATCTCACCAGATCAGTCAACAGTCCCATTATATAAGGGACCTGAATCCAAACCTGAAATAAGTTTATCTGATTGTTTGCAGAGAAAGATGAGGAAGGTGGTGTTATTTATAAATAAAAATATATTGGGAAGAAATATTTTTGTCCAGAGATTCTGAGGGCAGGTACACTAAAGGCCTTTAATATATTACAGGAACTAATGTTCAGAAGTTTACTTCCTTCCTCTACAAAAGTGCTTTCATTTATGAAGTGCATTTCTATTTTTGGAATAAAACCTCTAAGAAGAGGTTTGTATGATTTTTAAATGTAAATTAACTGAAATAACACTACATTGCAGCAAAGTTTAGCAGACATTACTACTTAGCTGAAGTTTGAGGCTTTTCAATTTTGAAAATGAATTGCAGTGTTAAACATACTGCTTTGCTTGCAAATCAATACAGTTCAGTACTTACTCTCGTCGGGCCTTTTCCACTTCCTTCTTAGAAGGTAGGGTGCATCCATCAAATACCAAAATTGGTTTAATTCCAAATGAGAGGAGCATGTCAACAAGTTTCATACAGAAAGCTACATAACTGTATCAACAATAACAAAAATAAGAAAAGAACAATAAACTTTATTGTTAAGCACAAGTCTATTGCATATTTTCTGTTCACAGGAATGGAGAATTGTAAGTTTAGGACTATTGTTCAAGAATCTTAATGGACCATGTATTTCCCCAGAATCACAAAAAGAGTAATAGCACTTGAATGCTGATTTTTTTTTGTTTTGTTTTCGCTTTTTTTTTGCCCTCTTACCCCAAAAGAAATGTTCCACCTCTGAACTCAGAACTGGACCGACTGCTCGCTACTCCTACACAAAACGAAATCAGAACTCGAGTACAATTCAGTTTCATTTTGCTACATTATTATTCAACACTGCCAAAAACTTTGCAAGTTAAAACATGGATCATCTTTCTAGTTTCATCAACTCAATTCATAATGGCCAGGGAAACAGGAGGTAGATGAGCACAGTACATTATCTTTCCCCAAAGTCTTGTGAAAGGCAGACTAAAGGCACTTTTGGAGAACTGAAGGAGTGATGGGGTATTAAACCTTGCTTGGTGGAACTATCCACTCCTCTTACCAGATAATGGATACATGCTATGGACAAGACATGCAAATCTATTTCCCCATATTAAAAATACAGGCACAGTACTGAAAATATTGCAAAAGACAGGAGAGTTCCCCAAACTGCATCAACAGTGAAAATCATCTTTGGACCAGGAGGCAATCTTCCACTGCCCGTCCCCTAGTAAAGTATTTGTAGGGAATTCCAGACTTCAGGTATTCCCTCGGATCTCTGATCTCCTTACCTGTTATTTCTACAGATCTGTATGAGATCATTTCAGCAGCAGCACAGAAATAAAATCTAATAGCTTCTGTAAACACTAAGAGCACTACAATGACACTTAATGAAAAAAAATACTCAAGTTCGTTTTTTCTTTTAAGGACACTGTTTAAAAGAGCAAGAGCAACTTTTCCAGCAGGATGCAGGGAAAGGAGAGAGACTGGGATATAGGAGCACTTAAAATCTAAGGTTATAAGCACTGAAGAAACTGGATTTAGAGCTACAAAACATAAACTGAAAAATAACTGTGATTTTTGAAAGACAGGAGTGAATAGGATTGTAGCTACATAATAACTCAATTCAGATGAATTTCAAAGTGTGAAATGACTTCAGTTAAAATATTAGTCTAAGATTAGCAATCATATGTGCATGGAAAAAAGATTCGATCAGAAAATATTCACATAGTTAATTTCAACCATTATGACTATTAACGTTCCTCTTGTCAGTCAATTTCTTTCTCAACTGAAGTCTATCTTATTCTCAGGACCCTGAGGGATCTCCACTACCTTCAAAGGCAGGTAGCAAGGTTGGATAGAACTCTACAGTTCTTCATATCAACAGAAGCAGGAGTAAAAAAATTGTACCCATTTGCAAACCACTCTTTCTTGGCTCCAATCAAACATTTAATCAAAATTTCTAAGTGAAACTTGATGTAGACTAATCAGTGTAGCTTTACTTCTCAAAAGATAAAGACTGCTTTTCATTTAAAACTAAATTCAGTCTAAAATAACAGTTCAATCCAGCTTTCCAGAAATGGGCAAAAACTTATGCAAATCTGATCTAAGCTCCAAAGCTGAACTTTAATTACAACCATAATTTGTTTGTTTCCTTCCTTAGAAATATAAGCGTGTAAGTGAAAAAGCCATGTTACATTAGAAAAGCTACTCTTACTGAAAATATAGTATGTTAAGCAAAAAACCTTACGCTTTATTCAGAGCACAATACATCAGAATTCCTCGTTATAACTTTTGGCACAGTAGTATTTACAAACTATCACTTTGTACAAATCAGGCTCCTGAAAATAATACTACATTTGAAACATATGAATTGCATCTCATCAGAGATATTAGGCTGTAATTGAGAGCAAGACATGCTGGAAAACTAATTCGCTTAACCGTTGGTATTTTAATAGAAAATAGTTTATAGAGTTTTTACCCCAATACATACTTCCATATTGATTTTGCACAGCTGGAAAGCTACTAACTTATAGCCAACATTTCCATTTCCAAAAAGTACAACTGGGACAGAGAATTCAGAAGAAACA
>JAHREE010000183.1:2006764-2049363 GCA_033628505.1 Tringa tobata
GCTGCGCTCCGCTCCGCTCGACCGTGGCGCGCGGCAGCCGCCCGGGGCTTTCAAGCAGCGCGCGCTCAGGGCAGTGGCCCCGCCCCGGACAGGGGACTACAAGTCCCAGCATGCTCCGCGCGGCCGGGGAGGCCGTCAGGGCGCGAGCTCCCTTCCTCTGCGCCCACCACCCGCCATGAGGAGGCCCCGGCCCGGCCCGGCCCCTGGGGTCGCACGGGGAGAGGGTGCGTTTGGCTGCCCAGACAGTGTGACTCCGGGATCCTCCTCATTTCGGAGTCGCTATCGCGTTGGGTACGGGGATTTTTCCGGAACTTTCGTTTGTAAACCGAGCCTGAACGATAAGGATTTAAGGGTAGAGCGTTTGTAGGGCAGACGCAGCTGCTGGGGAAAGGGGTTCTGAGAGGGCTATGGAATTTGCTGCTGGCAGAGCAAGCGCAGCTAATCCAAGCATCTCCAAAAAATATTAAAATACATTTAATGCAGTGAAATGGGTGCGGTGCTGTAGCACTGAGCCAGCACGTCCCCTGCCAAATTCAGTGCTGCTGTATCTCAGTAAAGTGTAGAAAAATAGGAAAACATTGCTTCCTTACATTGGGACTAACATGCTTGTGATTGAAAGCTCGCTTAGTGTTGGCAGTACTTCCTAATGCAAATTTTCTATAACCACTAAGTTGCTAGTGGATAAAATTATGGTCAACATCCCGGAAAGACTGTCATCATTGTATTTAGCATTTATTTTCAGTTCTTCCTTTTTATCCTTGCTATCTGGTCACATCTGTCCCCTGATATATAGAAAAGGTTTTCAGGTAGTTATCAACTTAAAAAAAACCAACATCAAAAACAGCAGAGAGTAAGAATGTATTTGTGTCTGTTGCTTTGTTACGATATTTATATGTAAAGAAACTAAACACCACTAAGTAAAAGTTACTGGTTTAAGTAGAGGTATGAATAAGGAACTTAAATACAGTAACTGGCAGTTTGTACTGTTGCAGTAACATACTCCGAATGAGTCATTTTGAGATGACAATCATACTGGCCCATTCATTTCTGACAATATTTTTCACAGTAATTGCTTCGCATTGGTTCAATTGAAGCAAAGAATCCATGACATGCAGTTGAAGACAGCATGTGGATAACAATAATGAACAGGAAAATCATAAGCATTAAGTATACCGGAATCAAAAGGTACCACAGAATTTTGGCAGGACACAGGACTGAGTCCTGTAGCTAAACCAGTGGGGAAGGAGAGAGTGGAAGCAGGTCACTGACTGCAAAGGAAGAGGTGAGGGACAGGTGCTACAGCAGTGAAACCCTAGGGTTAATGTAAGAATTGATGGTCAAAGTTAGAATTTTCAATCTGTATTCATGTACTATAACTGCTTTAATTTTAAAAAGCCCTATTCGTCCATATCACATACTGAAATTTGAAGTGGTGCACAAGGGAGTTTTAGAAGAACAATCCAACTACACACAAAAAGGCATACCAATAACATTTGTGTTTCACAGATCTAGTTAATGTTTTGGGACATCTCATGCATGGGATCAAGTTCCTATGTAACCATCTGTTGCACTGTCTCATTCTGCCTATTTGACACATTAAATACAGTAAGCAGATTTTGATAGCCAACATGTGGTCTGCACACATACTACAGTCTAGAATGACAAGGGACTCCACAGTGCCAACCTTAATTTCTTCCTACTGGCAACACGCATGCTGGAACCTAGAACAGTTTCAGATTGATCTTGTTCGTGATGTTTCTTGTCTTCAGAAAAATATGTCTTTGTATATTGCTAAAGAGAACAAATGCAGCCTAGAGACTCAGCAAAGAATGGGGAGAGAATTAGAACAAAAGAGAGACTACGCATGCAATGCTGAATTATGCAGCTTTTCTCTACACTCATAAAAACCTACGTCTGCTTCTGCTTCATTTGTTGAGTTAGTACTCAAGAGTACAGAGTGGAACAAATACAAGGATGTGTGTGTGTTTCCAGCTGAAAGTAATGAGATCACTGGACCAGAAGTCTTACTAACACTCTAGTATACACATTACCACTGCACTGGAGGAGGCGTTTTTATTTACTGATTTTCTGAAATTAAAGAAGAAGGCATGTAAATGGGTGGAGGCGTAATTTGGGTGATCCCCCTCCCATCCTACTGCCAGTGGAAACCTGCTCTCTGCCATCGCAATGTGTTCCCAACATTTTGATTTGGTCATCTGCTCCTTTGCTTTGAGTGCTCAAGCAGTAACTCTCAACTATAAGAAGGAGCACCCATGGACAGTCTCCTGATGATGTTCATGGCAGAAAAAAAAAAGAGTGTATCCATGCCTAGGAGGAAGACCGCCTACTTGTTAATATTGCAAAAATTCTCAGAAGTGGATAACTTAAAAATGTTTAAGCTGCTGTAGTGCCAGGCACAGATTCACTCTGGAGGGTTCTCCTTAGTAAGAAGTGACAACCCTCTTTAGTTGCTAGTGACTAAGAAATACTATAGCCATAATGCAGTCCCAGAAAGCATTCTCTCATCCGTGTCTTTAACGCTCCTCTGCTTTCAGCCATTTTGCCAGAAAAGAAGAAAGCTCATGTGCTTCTTAGGTCCCCATCCCTTCTGCTTGCTTCAGTATTAGTTTTTATTACAGAACATTAGTTGAGATTGAAAAACAGAATGCAGAACAAGGACATTTCAAAAGCATTGAAAATAAAGTGCTTTCCAACCCATTTTGTGGGAAGATGGTGTGTTAAATTTTTTTTCCCCAGCACTAATCAGCCTCTTTCTGGAATTTCATTATAACCCCTGCTTCCAAATTAGTAATGAACTGAAGGGAGGGAGCAGGTAGGAGGCTCCTCTCTTGACTCCTCCAGCTGTGCTCCCTAGCCCAAAATACAAGGTCTCCTCCCGTCCCAGTGAGTCCACAGGGGCCTCCACAGAGTGGTGGGATGCACAAAGGACAGACTTACTGCACCCAAGAGGGTAGGGACATTGAGGGGGTCACAGCTGGCTCTCCTGGCTGGGGACACGCTCTTTTCTACTTTAGTTTCCACTTGTTTCTTTACAGATAATGCATTTGGGACTTGCCTTTTTTCACTCTGATCTTCTAAGGAAATAAGACTTAATGTGCTCATGCCTCTTGCCTGAATGTGTAACCTGCAAGAAGTGTTGAAGCCTTAGAATTATTTTCATGTAATTTGACAAAGGGCTAGAAGCCTTGAAGGTACTCTGTCCAATTCATGAAAATGTGGAGAGGAATAGAATAGAATAGAATAGAATAGAATAGAATAGAATAGAATAGAATAGAATAGAATAGAATAGAATAGAATAGAATAGAATATTTCAGTTGGAAGGGACCTACAATGATCATCTAGTCCAACTGCCTTGTGGCTGCCAGGGCACACTACTGACTCATAGTGAGTCACACTGCTGCCCACCAGCACCCCCACGTCCCTTTCTGCAGGGCTGCCCTCCAGCCACTTCTCTCCTAATTTATTCTTGAGCCTGGTGTTATTCTGTGGTAGCGTAGAGAGCTTCACCTTTGGTCCACCCATGGAGTGAGAGCCCTAGGGTCTTGCTGCCCTGATCATGCAGACATATGGATCATGATTTACAAATCATTATCAGTGCAGGCTTTCCTTTGCATGAAAGCTACAAAAAGGGGTGAGCCTGGGGCAGTCTCTGGTCTCCTCTAGACGTAAGTTGACATGTGGGCAGGGATATAGCTAGAGCTGGAAAATCTGCTCTTTGGAAGTAGGGTGTTGTCTATTTTTCCCCTATTTCCCTTATTTGGAAATCAGGAAGATCGAGGGAGGGGGGCAGGAAATGAGGCTTCATTAACTCTGTTGCTAATAGAACTACTTTTCTCCTGTCCCTACTTGCCTGTAATAAAGATTATTTTCACGTGTTTCTGGTAATACATTTCATCTTTCCCTTTAGGGCTACAAAGAGGCCTTTGAGCTACAGAGCTGGGAGTTTGCTTCTGCAGTTACCATTTTACTGGTCACGTTTAGGAGTTTGCTGCTTTTGCACAGGCTCCAAAAAATTCATGAATTTTCCACTTAGGGACTAGCCTTGCCAATTTATAAACAGAGATACTGGTGACAGGATGTAGACTTGGTAAAAGATTTTTATTATCTGGGTTCACAAGTGATTCCACGAGAAATATGCTGAGCAACATTCACTCTGATGCATAAGAATGATACTAGTTAACAGAGTTAATTGCTGTCAGTTATTGAAAGTCTTTGTGAAGCTCAGCTTCTGACTCAGTGTATACTGAGTGTGTTCCTCCTTTCTGACTAATCTGTAGCATACCAAAACTCAAGTAGTCTAAACAAGGACCATAAATGATGTCAAAGAAGTTATAGCAGATGACCAGCTGTAACAGAATGAAACAAGCCATGGAAGCTCCAAATCACTAGCATGGATCATCACAATTATTCATTAACCAGTCTACGTTCCAGAGTGCTAAGGGGTACATAGGACATCCATTTGAGTACTTGTTATAACTAGCAGCTGATTCACCAGCCACATTGTTCTCCTTCAGAGAACAACAAATTGCAGTAAGGCAGAAAAGCAAGTGCCTGAGGCAGTCACTGCTTCAGTCATCTCATTCCTATGTTTGTCAGCAGCCTCAGATCCTTACACAAGCCTGCTAGAGTGCCTTTTCTTGTGCTCTGTTATGGATGTACTGAAAACAGTGGAAAATGCAGTCTTCCTCGGTCTTTATGATACAGAAGAGGCATAAAAGAGTTATATTTCAAATTGCTATTTACCTTCATAGAAAACTTTTCCTGTACACGTTGTCAATATGAGGATGTATGAGGCATAACACCCAGTCACTACACTGTCTCTCTGAAACTTAAATGTTTCTCTAATCACCTAGTGCTGACAGTATTCGAGTACCCACAAGAAACAACGTCTTCCTGTGGTTAAAGTATATGAACACAACATTTGTATGATGCATGAATGCTGTGAAATCTCTTCTGATGGTCTTGTTACTCATCAGAGGTATGTCAGTGCTAAGGTAGAGATGTACAGGAGAATTAAGCCAAAGAGGAGTGTTATTTGTAGTACAATCCCAAATCCAAACAAAGCTCTGCCTAAGTTTGTGAGACTTTTGTCAAAGCAAGACCAAGTAGCTCAGGTCCTAGTGGCAATTTTTGCTTCTTTTTTCAAAACTCATCACATACGTATCATCAAAAAGCATTTTCCTCAGTTCATATGCAAAGATACTGGTATGTGTATTTGCAGCAACCGTTTGCAGTTATAGCAAATGCATATTGACAAGTGGGTGCACGAATGCAGGAATATTACCTGTAAAACTCATAAAATCCTCAAAACCCTCTGCATTACCAGTTTTGCCACCTGTACTGATGATAGTAACTATTCTGGGTTTATCTTTGCTGTGGCTGTGCTGCTTGTGGCAAGTTTTTTTCATCTCTAAAAACACATCAGTATAGAGAATAAAAGCATGCTAAGCTTCCAGTAAACCAGTGCATATTTATTTTTCCTTTTTGTGAACCTTCGTTGTGAAATGATACACCCAGGTGCAGATGAAGGCTCAGTGCCACGTAGCCACATGGCTCAACTTGGCCTCCAGGGACCTCTGGGACAGAGGGAGCCCCAACCTAAACCAGGTGCCATTGTCAGTTTAGTTTCGCTTTTGAAAGTGCAGGGGCAGGAACAAATCACTTTCCCTTTCTTTCCACATAAACCTTCAAACTAGTCCTGCAGTGATTACTTAACAGTTTAAAATATTGTGGCTTTTTTTGTTTTTAACCTCACAGTGATGTAAGTTTACATGTGATCAACAGAGAACTTGAAGCCTGTTATTTTGTTCCTTATGCACGTGGACTTCATCCTTGTGCTGAAGAAGACTAAGAGGTAATTTTTCTAGCATATTCCTCTTAGCTGCAAGTGCTTCTGTGCTTCTCTAAACACCATCCCTTTGAGTTAAAGTCCCTTGGGAAGGTGTGTTTTGCTATGATGAAGTCCAGAATAGCAGTTCTAGCCTGTATTACTGTGACTTAACATTTTTCCTCTGCGTGTACATTGTCCAGAAAACTCTATAAACCTGTCTGGGGTGATCAAGTTCCTCCAGACTCTCCAGGTCTGCCTAGAGCCTGAGTTGCACCAAAGTGACTTTTTTTCTAGTTAAGGAATTATACAGAGCTCTCTCTATATATATCTTTAAGGCATGATCTAGTAGTGTTAACAGCTTGATTTAATCATTAACAAGAAATTGCAAAAGAACAAGGAAACTGCTGCAGGTGACCATGAACGGTTTGGCAGGTGGTGGGAAAGGAACAGCTGCGTCATTGTATTTAAGGTGAGAGCCTGAGGCTAAGAAAACCTGAGTCCTTCTGAGGCAGGTGAGCAGCACCTGGGAGATGTTGCTGCTGGTTTAATTAACTTGTTGCTGGGCCCCACTGCACCTGAGGTAAGCTCTTCCTAGACTTACACGCTTCACATGTGCAGTCTATTTTTCTGAGACAAGGGATTTTGAATAATGCTTGAAAATATTGCTTTCCCTCTTTCTGGTAATGCAAAGAGTGAACTAGCAGGTGAAGGTCTGCATCTCAGGGAAATCTAGGGAAGCGTAAACTGTACAAGGATTTGGATAAAAGCTTATTTTCAGCCTAATAGCTCAAGTAAAGGGACCTTTTAACTGAAAGGTTTAAAAGAAACTAAAAAAAAAAGCTGTTAATCATGTTCTGCAGGAAAACTGTAGATTAAATTCTCAGGGATCTGATTCCAGCTCACAGGCTTCTACAGACCTTTCAGGCCAGAAAGACAAGAGGAAGATAGAGAGGGGCTTTTCACATACAGGCTCCTCAGTGTGGACCAGCTCAGTGGGCAATGGAGGTTGTCTCTAAAAAGCCAGTGTGATTCCCTCATAATGGGAAAAGTATATTTTGCTGCATTACTTGGGTGAAATTGCTGTCTCCTTTTCTTAGAGTAGGCAGCTAATGGGACAGTGCTTCCATACTGCACTCTGTCCTCTCAATATTACTGGTTGCTCCCATACATGCTCTCAGGCTGGGTGTTGGGGACAGATTCTTGCAGTTCTTCCTTTCTCCCTTGTGTGCTCCTCTTATCCTCTGCATTTCTGCAAGTGACGTAATGATAGGGGCAGGACAGAGAGCAGGGCAGTATCTGGCCTTTATTGAGGGTTTTTTTTTTATTCACGGAAGGGAAGTGAAAAGTATCCCTTTTTATTCTGCTCTTGACTGACTTTACTCACTCATTTTACACCTGTCCAACACAGTTAGTTACTCTCAAGACTCTGATCTTTCTAGATATGTAATGCCTTCAAACCAGAAAGCACTGTCAGCTTCTTGCTGAATTCCAGTTTTCCAAAACATGGTGGAGTTAGTAAAGGCTTAAAATATCAGCTCCTTTGAAGAGAACGGAGACTTGAAAACTAAAGACAATAGAGTCACTCCTGAACGCAGTCACTGGTACCTACCTATAATGCTATCAAATTAACTCAACCTGGAGCATAGCTAGAGTGAGAGCTTGGTAGCACTCAATTTTTATCAGCCTGCTTATTTTAGACAAGCCCAGTGTCTGAGTTGACATAGTCTCTATTTTCTGTAACCATGTGGATAATGGAAAGATATTTCACACAGGTCAATGAGATACAGATGTTTTATCAAATTTTGTTAGAATTTTCTTAACATTTCAGAGGTGAAAAAAAGGGAGGTCTTGGTGGGGAAAAAACTCCCACATTTCAAATATTTCACTGGGATCTAGTGATTCTCTGGGATCAGATAGGATAATCAAATAGTGTTTGTCTTTTCTGTGAAAATGAAGGAGACCCACTAACCTACCATTTCCCTTGTCCTGTTATTCTGGGAGAATCCTCTCTCTTGGGAGCACTGCATCAGTTACATCTAGCCACATTAAGTGCCACTTTTGTGCTACATGGAATAAAATTAAAATAGGTTAATCAGTAACTAATTATTCCAGCAGCAGCCGAACAGTTTTTCATGTGTTCCCAGCTGTAAGTAATCTAAAATCTGTCTTTTGCTTTTATGTAGGTACTGATACACTCCATATTGCTGAGTCTTGCAGCAGCAATTGAAGAATATGTTTCTCTTCCTCCTTTCTGTTTTATATTTGTTTTTCAAAGCCACTGGCACCAAAGAGGTTATATTTGGTCATAATCGTTTCACAGAATATCAAGTGGGCAACATGAACCTGATTCTCTCTGTCCCACATGGTGGGTCAATGGAACCCAAAGACATCCCTGATCGAGAAGCTGGCTGTTGGGATGCAAAGACTTCCTCTTGTATTTTCTCTCATGAGTGTCCTTCTGGAAGCATTCAAAGTTATGAGAAATGCAAAGTGTCTACCAACCAAGACAGGTATACTATAGAGGTGGCTCAGGCTCTTGCTGAAGAAATCAACAAAATCACTGATGGCTTCTTCCCACATATCATTATAAACCACCTTCAGAGGTTCAAAATGGATGCTAACAGGGAAAAGGAAGAAGCCTCCTTTGGAATTCCCCAAGCAGAGCAGGCCTGGGAAGAGTATATGGGATTTTTGACCACTGCAAAATCGCAGATGACAGGGGGCCTGATCCTGGATATCCATGGACAAGCACATCCTGAACAGTGGATAGAACTAGGTTACACGCTTTCAAAAACTTCCCTTAACTCAGGCAACTTTTCTGCATCATGTTCCTCAATTAGCCATCTGGCCAGTCAGCTAGTCAATGTGTCTTCTGAGACTTTGGTTGCAGGGAACAGAAGTTTGGGTAAATATATTGAAGTACAAAATAACAGTTATGTTTGTGTGCCTTCTCCATCCAATCCTAGCCCAAATAATGGGAGTTACTATAGTGGTGGATACATAACAAAGACTTTTGGTTCCCGCAGTTCTGGCACCGTTGATGCCATTCAGCTTGAGCTACCCCAGTGGGTGAGGGCAGCTGAAGAACGTCCCAGATTTTGTAAAGCACTAGCAAGGGCTGTAATGAAATTCTGGCAAATCAACTACTGCAGCCAGTACAACCATGAATTTCTGCCATGCTGAAAGAGGCTGTCTTGTTAAGATACCTTTCCATAATACAGGAATGATCTGGAACAACAGAACAAATGATACACCTGGAACATTTAAGCCTGTAATATAATTGTGGATGTTGGTGGAAAGAAACTAACCTGCAAAGGAATAGAGAGACATTGAAACACAGAAAATCCACAGCTAAAATGAAGTCCATTAAGACACAGCTTTGTACTAGATCCAGCACTGAAAAGATTTCTTGAAGATGAGTGGGTATATTTGGAAGTATCACTTGCCTGGTATGCTTTTCTGTGCTTAATTTCTTTCCAGTAGCATCCTCTGTTCTCTAGCACACAATAAACAACTATTCTTTTTTTAATGTATTCTGTGCAGTGCCGTAGTAGATTATATATTCAAAGAAATGAAGTGTCTCTGCTTTTCTTGTGACACTTAAGAAACACACTGGGATAATATCATTATGTAAAATGTTTGGGGCTGGAACTAGTTTCCATTTGGTGTTTATAAAGGCCTAGGAGTTGGAACTCCTCAAGTACACAGTAATGCTGAGCAATGACATGCAGTCTGAACTACTTCAGGTTTTGCTAATTTAAAGAATTATGAAAAAAACTCTGAGAGCGTTTTAGTACTGTAATTTTGTCACAGTTTGAATAGCACAACAGTAAGGTAGTAACAGGATGGAAGGCTGCTAAAGATAACTCATATGTATCATGCGTTTTTGAAAGTTTTCCCTACAGTATGGTTCCCTTCTGGAGCTTGTGCATTGATTTCCTTCAGCATAGGATTAAACTCTTGATTGTTACTGAGAATAGTATTACATTATGGACGGGCTCTTCTGCACAGTGGAGAATATGGTGGCATGAATAGACATGAGTACAAATCAGCTCTTGGAAAACACAAGCAATTAATAAGGGAAACCAAAGGGAGTAGGCAGCAAGACTGAGAAGAGCAGAATTCAAATATTAAGAAATATGAAATCCTAGCAGTGTTAAAGGTTTGATAAAAAGAAACGAATGAGTAAATAGTCGGTTCTGAGTAAACAGGCGGTTCTGAGGAAGTAAATAGTCAGTTAATAAATTGAAGTGGGATCTGCATCTTGGAACCACAGTAAAATATGCTTGTTCTAGCTATAAATAGGGACCATACCAAAAAGACATAAAACATACAAAATACAAAGAGACATACAACATAACAAATAAGAGCATCAAAAGAAATGGGTAAGGAACTCTTTGAACCTGAACCATTCATTTTTAGTAATCTTTGAAGACTGGGCAATTTTCAGGTAAATGGGAAAGAGCTGATGTAGCTGTCTTTCAAAGGCAAATAGGACTTGGGGAACTGCAGGGGTATTACCTTTCATACGTTAACTGCTAAATCACGAGGTGGATGAAGGGAAAACGAATAGATTACACTTTATCTGGTGCCACTTGGTTTGTCAGACAAGCTTGATTTTAGGTATAGTCACAAGGTTGGTTAATGTGGTAGGTTGACTCTGGCAGACTCTAAGTGCCCACCCAGTTGCTTGCTTACTTCTCCCACTGGGATGGGGGAGAGACTTGGAAGAGCAAAAGTGAAAAATCTCATGGGTCAAGATAAAGACAATTTAATAGGTGAAGCAAAGATGCATGTGCAAGCAAAGCAGAATAAGGAATTCATCCACTACTTCCCATCAGCAGGCAGACATTTAGCCACTTCCTGGAAGCAGGGCCTCAGCACGCATAATGGTTACTTGGGAAGACAAACACCATAACCAGGAACATCTTGCTTTCCTCATCCGTTCCATGAGCTCTTATTGCAGAGCAGGACATTATCTGGTATAGAATGTCTCTAGTCAATTTAGATCAGCTGTTGTGGCTGTGTCCCTTCCCAGCTTCTTATGCCCCCCCAGGCTATGTGCCGGAGGTGGGAAAGAACCACTTTTGATGTTGTGCAGGCAGTGCTCAGCAATAGCCAAAACACTGGTGTGTTATCAACACTTTTTTAGTCACAAGTCCAGAACACAGCACCATACAGGCTGCTATGAAGAAAATTAGGTTCATCCCAGCCAGACTGAGTACAGTTGTTCATAATATTTTTAAATATACTCCCACAAGACGTTTTGCTAAAAAAAAGCAGTATTACCCCCAAATCCATGATAGCCCTGTAACAAGTTGAAGACAGGTAAATCATTGCAAGTTGTTGTATATTAAGCTCAACAGAAGACATTCTTTCCAAGAAGTCCCGCAGATCAAACATTGTTCATTACCAGTAATATAGAAAAAACACTACTTTTCCCAAAATAGGAGGTAATAATGGCAGTAGTTACATGGATTATCCTAAATACTCACTAAGGTGCCACACTTGGCAGGGAAAAAACAAGAGGAGTTAGAAACATGTGCACGCTTCCAGGGCTATGATCTCATTGGCATCTCGGAGACATGGTGGGATGGCTCCTAGGACTGGAGTGTTGGAATGGAGGGATACAGGCTCTTCAGGAAGGACAGGCTGGGGAGACGGAGAGGGTGTTGACATCTATGTCAATGAACAGCTGAAGTGCACGGGGCTCCACCTGGGGATGGATGAAAAGCCAACAGAGAGCATATGGGTCAAGATTAAAGGGAACGCAGGGCAGACTGGACAAATTTGGAGAAGAGAAGAAACCTGCAGTATTGACATGGAGAATAACTGGCAGCAAGTGTACATTAAGAGTCCTAGAATGCTCCCTTCAAATGGAAACCAAAATAGTATCACCAACAGGCATTTGGCCACAGAAGATATTTATTATGGGTTTTCTGGTTTGTGCCACCCAGCAGGTTAGACTGGATAATAGAGCCAATCTCCGTTGGCACTAGAATTCATAAAGTTTTCTGTCAATTCTACCCATTCTACTCATTTCTGATTATTGAAGTTCCCCCAGCATCTTCCCTAACGAAGCAGACATCCAATCTGAGATCCCAGGCAAAAGAATTTCCTTTACATAATATACATTACAATGGTCCTGGTTAAGATCTTTGTCTTAGGGGCATAATGAATTCTTAAATGTTGAGCAGGCTATCCACTGATTTCAACAGGAATGATTTTATATAAATGCAAGGTCCCTTTCTCTTTTGCCATGTGCTATCCCAAGCAGAAGGGCAGCTCATTATGCAGCACAGGATGAAAGATGCTGTTCAATATGATACTATTATTATTTGTGCTAGTTAAAGATTTCAATTTCCTATTTAGATGAAAATAGAGAATAAAGCATAAGAAGAGCAAAGATTTCTGACATCACTATGCCATGGAAGAAGAAAAGGGACAAACCCATGTTTTGGTTTCTTAAATGTTGGCAAGAAGACCAGTTTCCAACAGTTGGCAGTTGTCTTTCAGTGCTATCCAAAGGTTCAGTTTGAGATTAATGGTTCAGGGTCCAATCATGAAAATAGGGAAGATGTTAAGTAGGTTTTAGCGCATCGCAGAAGGGAATAGTTTTGAGACTTTCAGTTAACGCAAAATCCACCAGAACAACATTGTTACTAGCCTCTTATTAAGGAAACAGCTACTGGCAACTGATGAAAAGGAGCATGATTTCTGATCACCCTAAAATACACTGAGTAAATTTTACAAATTTTGGTATGCTTACAACAGTTCAGTTTAAGGAGTTCATATGAATCACAATAATGATAAAATAATGTTATACTTTCACCTTCATTACACCCTGAATCGTACACTGACCTTCCTTTAAATGCATCTACCATGCCCTAGGCTTTGTTTGTACTATATAATACTTGGGGTCAATGGAGTTGACCTATAGTGGTTTTTACTGTTTTAAATCTGCACAGCTAAGATTTAAATTGGTGTAACAAGGGATCAGGATTTTGCCCATATACCTGAACTGGCAGGCAGTAAATTGATCAGAAAAACTAATTTAAAAAAATCTTATCAAAACAGTGAATTTCTAAAACAAAGTAGATAAACCAGAAAGAATCTGAGATGCTGAAATTATTTTTTTGGGCAATATGGCCATTTCATTCTGCTAGTAATTCTGGTCAAGGCATCTTCTGGACAACCAAAAATATTGACACTGAAGGTATTGGAATGATAATTCTGAAAACTTGTCTGCATAGCATTAAGAAAACAATTGCAAGGAGCTTTGCTTGTTTTTTTCTTTTTCTGTTTCTGTAATTATGTTTAATTAATATAAAGTTAGCTCAGCTGAAAATAGTGCAGAGTTAAAGATGGCATGTTCTATGATGCTGTGACCTAAATCAGGTATCCTTAAATTGGGGTGTTTCTTGTTATTCAAACCTGTCTTATTTCCACATGATTAACAAGGAAATCAAAATGTTTCTGGAAGAAGACATTTGATTGGGATACTTGGCTACCTATGGAACATCACATCAACTCTTTGCCTATCCAAGGACACCAAAGCTCCTGAAACATGAGAAAAAGGTTAGAGCAGTACCTCTGAATATTATTTCTTGTTCCTCAGAGAAGTCTGTATGGCTAGCAAAAGAAGAATTTTGCAGATTTATCGCTCTGAAACTTTGAGCAGTTAATCATAGTAAGGTGCTTTTCCTCTTAACCATCAAAAAGTGGAGTGAGAGGGGCTTTTTTCTGAGCATCATGTTACAATCAAACACTGGCTTTATTAGAATTTATTCTCTGCATGAAGGACTGGAATAGAAGTAAACATTTTATTTCTATAGGCTCTACTTCACAATGAAATGGAGTTAAATAAAACAGAAAAAAATTGAAATAAGGAACTTGCCAATCGACTTTCCTGAAGATGGATGCTATGCTTATTTGCCTTGCCGCTATTCTCCACTGAAACTCGTCTCCATTGTCCATCCAGTGGGACTGGATGTCTCAGCTTTCTTCCATTGAAGACCTTTGAAAAATAAATTGCAAAATTTCAAGAACTTTTCAGGTAAACAGACCACTTTGATAGCATTTTGCAACAGCACAGACAAAAAATTATTTGTTGTGCATGTACCTCACAGAAAAAGTCTGGTCTCCTTTTAGTTCTTTGCCATTGGCTTCAGTTTAGTTGCTCCTAACCTGCCAAGGCACAAGCCTCCCTGTATTTTATTTTCTTCTGCTTGAAGAAAACAAAACGGATTTCCAGTACATATTAATGGTTGGAAGAATAGCATATATGCTAGCTATTTGAACAGTGTACCCCTGCATTTTCTGTTTTATTAGATACTCTGTAATGCTGCATGCACAAACATTAGGTTATATATATTTCAATGCAGATTACCCTATTAATCCCAGCTAACTGGCCATCTAGATGTTAGGAGTCTGATCCAAGCTAGTTCTCTAGCTATGCTCTATAGAGGGAGATCAACACCTCTGCTAGGGTGGTTCTTTCCATCCTACGAGGCTGGGGACATTCTGGTCTTTCTCCATAGAAAGAACAACCTAGGAAGCCTTGCTAGACAGCTTGCAATAAATCAAATCAATAGTACCCATAAAACAGTATTAACTTACAATAGCCAAAGCTTTGTGCAGATAAGAACCAATAGTTTCTGGGCTGGCTAAAAGAGTCAAGTCTCAGCAAAATGTTAATGATGTGGTTGATCAGGAGAAGTAAATGTCTAGAATACTCACTTTGTGGCACGCTCTCTTCAACTGGCTTCTCAAGCTTCCACCAAATGGAGAATGGAATTGGATAGGCAGTAATGCAAACCATGTAAGAAAATTAAATCAAGAAGCAGACAGTTAACAATAGAATGTCAGAGTACATGATTGTAATAATTTACTAGTGCTAATGGCTTTTTCTGTATGAATGCCACTGCAGAAGGTAGAAAACACCTGTGCTTACCTCATATATAGGAAGAAACCCAAATACTGCACCAGCCTCTCTGTTTCCAGACTGAAAACTTTCCAAAGGTTGTCTGTGAATCTGACCAAGGGAAGCCAAAGTCAGTGCATTACTAGCTGAAGATAAAAGGTAATAAAGACATTACTTCAGTTATTGAATTGCATAATTGCATGGTAACATTCATGTTATCTGAAGAAAGGTATATCATTACAATGTAGAAACAATGTGTAGCTTCCACTCAAACATGAGAAAAAACTTCTTCACAGTGAGGGTGCCAGAGCCCTGGAACAGGCTGCCCAGGGAGGTTGTGGAGTCCCCTTCTTTGGAGATTTTCAAGACTCGCCTGGATGCAGTCCTGAGTAACATGCTCTAGCTCTGGGCAATCCTGCTTCAGCAGGGGAGTTGGATTAGATGATCTCTATGGTCCCTTCCAACTCTAAAAATTCAGTGAAATTATGCTTTGTGTACAAGTTTTCTTTGTACCGTGTAAAGGCTGCCTAGAACTTTTTTTTTTTTTTTAAATTAGGAGGGGATCATTCTTCTGCTATAGAAAATGCATAACCAGCAAAATTCCAGCTTCCCAAGCGACACAAAATCAAGACAGTTACAGCAAATTCTTTTTATCACCTAAGTTAACACTAGTTTTAAACACTTGCTGAGTTCTCTCACCTATTAACACCTTGGATAAGCTGAATAAAGCAATAATTTTCAGGGTACTTGTCAGGTTTGGTGGATGCATGCTATCAGAGGACAGTGGAACTCTAGCCAAGGGGAAATGGAATAAGAACTCCCTCCCAGACCTCCCTTCATCACAGGGCTGTTAGTCTGGCTATTCTTCTATGGGCTATGCAAATTGCAAACACTTCAGCAGCCAGTTGGGAAAGATGCAGATGAACAAAAAGATATTTCTGCTGCTGAAAGCTTTGGATTTGCAAAAATACCTCAGGTACCCTGGCAGTTCATCTACACTCACATGAATCTTGAGACTTACCTGTGTATTATACTTATGGACAGGGCAGGAAACTAAATGGTCATTGCATGATATAGCCATGATTTCACCTGAGGAGACCAATTGATGGTCCTCCAAAAAGGAAAAAACAATGCACCTACAGCTTGAAATACTGCAAAGAACTTTCATTTCCATCTAATTTGAAAACATAAGTTTAATTTGAAATAGTAAATTATACAGAGATTTTCTACTTACATTTTTTCACAGTCTTACCAACGCATTACTGAGTGTGCTGCAGTAATAACAGTTTAAGAGACACCACATATTCAACAATGTAAAACATTCCTAAAAGAATTTGTTCCAATGTCTGTCTGTTAATTATAAGCATTACTCATGTGCATTAATTACTAGGCATTGCCCATTTCAGAAAGACAGGACAACTGAATTGTGGTAAGCTAATCATATACTCCAGGAATTTGCAGGGCCCCTGAAAAGCACACCCCTAGTCTGAAGCGCAAACTGAAGTCCACTGTTTGTTCTGCTCTAAGGCAAATGGTAAGAAATAAAACCTTTTTCTCATCAAAAGCTCAATCAGAAGGGACTACAGGGCCAATGTGTATCAAGTATCTTCTGCTATGAGACCTCCGGTGAATCCTCCTTTCAAATGACCAGGTAAAACCCAAAGCAGAGCCTGCCTCTACTAACTTATGCTGCAGTATACTCAACCACTGACTTTGCTACAGAAAATTTCATGTTTTATACCCAGGATCAACATATTTTTCCCACTAGCACTGTTATCTCTTATTACACAGTGATATATCAGCAGGGGACCAATGATCAACTGCTGTTACTTTGTAGTGGATGCTCCTATGGCACAAAAGCAGCTACATCAGTTTCCCTGTGATTTAAACACAGGCTGCTCTACAAACTCTGCAGCATCTGTGACTGCTATAACTGTGACTTATGGGAGCCTGTTTACTTGTTGCTGCCTTGGAGTGAAATGACAGAATGCCTCAAAGCTGCATGCTTGACTACCTTTGCTTAGCAGCAAGCTTCCACTAGCTTCAAATAATCAAGCACTCAGATAAGATGAGAGCTCCTCTTGGTATCCTATCCTTGTCCCAGTAAGCAAGGACAAGTGAGAAAGGAAGAACTGGCTGGCAAGGCAGCGCAATAAACAGTAGAGAAGTGTGTTCTACTCACTTTCTCATCCTTTCATCCAAGGTACATTGGAAAAGTAGCTGGTCACATGAGTAATGTCTTTTACTGACTACTGTTTAGACCTTAGCTGGCTGTGTTAGGATAACAGAGTGTAGTACACAGGAGACTCACAGTACCACAAATTTTAGGAGGGGATATTGAGTTCATACCCCTTAGCAGCTGTTGGCCCTTTAGAGAAGAATGGTCAGAAAGGTGTTAATGAAAGCTTTTTTTTTGTTAAATGGTCATTTGATTTGTATCTTTTTCCATTTTCCAAATGCAAGAAAAAAAATTATTCATTCCCTTGACTTCTAAGGGCTAAGCCAAGTAACAGTGGAGGAGCTCCACCATTATTCAGTGAGAGTTGTAGAAAGTATTCATAATGGTATCTGAATTGATTCAGAACTCCTGGGTTCTGATTTCATGGGAAGCCTGAAAGAACTATTGCGTATAAAAAGGGATTCACTGTTGTAGTATTTTCACACTTCCTCCAAGTAAACTTTAGGATTTCTGTTGGAGCATGTGAAAATTCTAACATTTTTAATACTGTCAAACAAGTGAATTAGTGTGTGCTTCCTTCTAAATTGGAATCTGGAAATGTGAAATAATGAGAACAAGAACCAGAGAGGTTCCTTCAGTCCCTCCATTTATGTGGTTTTTTGTTCTAGCTTGTCCATTGAATGAGAAGGATATTCAGGGTTATTTATGGGTATTTTCCAAATGGGAAATACAATTGCATTTCCTATATGATGCACAGAACAGAAACAAATTTGTCATATACATTAGTTACCTTTGGAGAAGTCAGAGCTTGGAAAAACTTAAAATCCTGAATTTTGTCCACACATTCAGGCTCTTTTAAAACTGAAGGTGATCTGAGCGGTGACGTCCACCTGTATACACAAGACAGAAAAATGTGATGCTCTTATCAAAATGGCAATTTTGTATGCAGCATTCTTACATAGCTCCAGAATAAAATTAAGTTGCTCTTAAGGTGAGAACACACAGACTATATAGAATGATAAGCCTCAAACTTTCTATTGTGCAGCATGTGGCTGCTTTTTTTTTTTTTCCGCCCAGTTCTCTGCACAGTTTAGCAGTCTTCTCATTTGCTTCTTGTCTGTTTAATTAGTGTGTTTTAAATGTATGCTAGCCATGATCCTTTACTGAAATATTTGAAGGGTCCTCAAAAAGTAGTCACAGTTTGACACAGACATGTAATTTATGCAAATTTTCTTTACGGTTAGCTGGCCTAATTATAGTACCTTTGATTCCAGAGGTTTCAAACTAGTTGCTGATTATTCAAAAGACTACAGAGGTTAGTCCTTCAAACACAGCCAAGCACTTGTCTTTATTGATGAGTTATTGTTCTGACTTCAGTGGAACTATTCACAGGAGTAAGAACTCTATGTAGGAGTAAGTGTTAGCAGGATACCAACCTAAATGGGGTAACAGTAAAGCACCTTAGAGATTTCCCATTGTCCCAAAGTGTTTTGGTTAAAATAAAAGGCAGCCTAAAAATGCACGTGGTGTATGAAACCTTATCAGCAATGTGCATGTTGCCTCTCAAGATTCCCGCTTCACTATTTACATTCATTTGGTCAACGCACTAATTAATGAACCAGGGAGCTCCAGGACTTGAAATACAACTTCAGCTGGAGGGCCAGGGCTCTCTGCCTTGACTTGTAACTAACCAACATGCCTTGAGAACTTTACTTAGAAGGAGAGAGGTCCATCACTGCTATTGAACACACAACATTTATGCTAGTGTCAGAACATCATGATCAGAGATATGCAAATGTATCCACAACATCCCAACAAATTTTAGAAGACCATTTTTTAAAAATGAAAGATAAAACTGGGTTTAACCTTACAGAAAAATTTGGCTTTGGATTGAAACTATTCACATTAAGCTTTTTCAATAAATTTTTTGGGATCCCAGAAGTATATCAGCTTCTGGAACGGGAAGGGAAACAGGCTGCTAACCTGAACAGTGTATACCATACAGACTCTAATTAGGCTAAAATCGGAGATGATTATCTAGTCATCACTACTGCTGAATTCAAATCCTGAACATCACCTAGTCATAACAATTAACATATTTATCTATGCTGTGTAAAAATATTTTTTAAAAGTATTTTTCTAAATAGCGCATAGGAAATACTAATTTTTTTTTCTGACTTCCAGGTGAAATTTGCTTTTAAAGTATATTTTCAGAACTGTTCCCCCAATCACACACGTAAAATGTATGAGATCTTACTTGTCCCTGTCCAGCATGAGAGGATATTCAAATTTCTTATTTTTTTCCATATGCTTGCTTTGCTCTTTAATTATAGTAGGAAAGGTATAAACATCACAAGGCAAAATCAACCGGCTGATATCTGACAATTCAAACTTCCTGGGTTGTCCGAAGTAACCAAGGTAGTATCCGTTTGTGGCATGCCAGAGCCTAAAGACATAGTAGAAGCAGTGCCAAAGGACAGAAAGGAAAAATGGATACTTTTAGAAGTGGAACAAAAGTAACAAAATATCTGTCTACATTATCAAGTTCTGCAGCACTATTTCTAGAGTTCAGTATGCTAGTCATAAAAGAAGTCAATGAGATTGAAGTTCACTGCAACTCAAGAGTTAAAAAATCTTAGAAGGATGTTGTAAAAATTAGAAAACAGACAGTACATTTTAATACCATGAATTGCTCCTACAGTAAGGCTCTGCCACCAAAGCAGGATCTACACAAAATTTCCTTATTGATTCCCCTAAAAACCCAAAAGAAACTCCTTCAAATGTACTTGTCACCCAGGAAGAAATTACAGTTGCCTATAAAGCATCTTCAGACTGCAATGATAAAATTGCATAAGCATTGGTTAGATCAATGCTTAGGACCCATGTCAATTTAGCAAGTATTGGAAGCTAAAATAGAACAGGGGGTCATTTCTAAAATGATGAGGCTGTTACATATGCATTCATGACCATCTTGCTGGAAGAAAATGACAGTCTCCAAAAGGTCTGACTTCCCGAGAAAACTGAAAGTGTTACATTCAAAAATTAGTTCTTTCAGGTCCAGAGCAGAAAATGCATGCACCCAATGTTGTATTTTACTTAAGTTCTAACCTATATACAAGTCCATCGAGAAGAAGAACTTGGGAGATAGTTCGACTGATTTGCCATAACAATAAGAAGTATTAGTCATTTTTGTACCTGACTGAACCATCAATAGATGCTGTCACTACCACATTTTTCTCCTCTTCATGAAATAAGTCAACCACTTCAGTGGAGTGTGCCCTCCAGCAGAGCTCCTCCTTTATTTGCTGAGGGAAAAAAGAAACATAACCGCATTTCATGTAGTTCTGTATGCCACCATGGTTGCAAACTTAGTGGATTTATCAGCATGGCTTTCTGAAAATTAAGAAGTGAAAAAGTAATCCCTCCATGAAACAGCCTGCAAATGGCATATGCTGGAAACATCACTCGAGGGAAATGGATAAATTCATTTTAATGTAGCCTCTTTGAACACAATGGAATAATGCTGACAGCATTTTACGTATGTTTTTCTTGTTTTTCACAGCATCAAATTATTATTTCTAGCAAAAGATGTGACCTTTATGTGCAGGAAACATTTTTAGTCCCTGTAGAGCTCTGAATCCATTTTTCTGTATTGTCTTATCGTGTTATACTGTTCAAGTTAAGAAAATCTGTCAGATTTTTCCTTACATTTTTACTATTTTCTGGATCTTCTAAGAATGAGGCAATGCTCCAGCGCATAATATGTCCCTCTGTTCAAGAAAGGAAAAAGCAAAACATCAATAAATTTCATTAGATCTATACGTTCACTGGTTGCTACCATATGTTCTTGGTAAACACTGGGCAGAAGGAAGCAAAAATTACAGGTCAGTGAAAGTTATTTTAAGGTGAATCTCACTATCTCATTGTCAAGCACAAAGCAAAAAATAATGGACCATTCATTAATGTGCAAAGAAATATATATACTCTTTGTGAACAATTTGTCATTAACTGGACAGGTTTGAAATGGAAACAACATAAAGTTTTGTCTTTAAATGAGTAAAAAATAAGAATCATCTTGTCAAGACAGTTATCTATTGCACAAACTAGCTATGAGAGCTTCCTGGGGATGAAACTGTTTTTCAGTCCTGGTAAAATGGATAAAGTTTGATTAATTGCATACATAATGAAAGCGTAATGTTTTACAACCATTTAGTGCAATCATGTGAAACTAGAATCAAAGAACCATTTTTCTTAGGACCCACGACTGTTCATTTTCCTGCCTAGGCTCCCTCTTTCCTTCTGAAGTTGCCTCTTATCTCTCATTTCTACTACTAGACAGAGGAATCTTTTGTGTAATTCCAACCTTCACACTAATTACATCTAGTTTCTAGGGCTGTGCATTTGCAAGCAAGCAAGGAGGAAGACAGAGAAGTTGACCTTTTCCTAGCAAGGGAAAATCTGTAATCAGAACAAGAAATTGGTAGTAGCACTGCAGAAAGAAAGGTGTGGAAAGCATGAAAAGCAAATACACATTGGCACAAACACAAAAGTACAAGGGGAGAGTATCAGATGAATAGGTAATAAGGTAGATACTTTTCCACAACTAATTAAAATCCTGTTCAGTGCATGTTGCCTTCCTGAACTCATTTACTGATTTGAATCAATGAGTGGAAACTCCTCTTCATTTTCATTATAATGTCAATCTACTGCTCAGTTTTGAAACAAATGGGAAAAAACCTTGCTCCATCCAACTTCTGACAGCATAAGAGCAGGAAGCTGGCAGGAAACACTTCTAATAGGTACTTTAGAAAAAGTGACACATTAAAGGACAAAAATCTTGTATGACAGATGCAGAAGAGGAAAATTGCCAGAGTGATTCTGGAGGTTCTGGAGTGGTTTGGAGGAGAATCACACAGCAGATAAACTCTTGGACTTTCTGCCAAATGAAAGCCAGATTTGGTGTGACAAATTGTCTAACAATGAGCTGCTAACATAGACCGCAAGTGCTTTCTTTCCTTATATAGCAGTGTACTGCTGAAGCCATTACTGTGCACTCCATAACAGTGTCTGAATCATGGCTCTTGGTACAGCCACAGCTGCAGGGTTTTTTTATTTAGTTGTATTACTGTGGATGTGAAATTTTTGCTTGTTCTTAGTAGTAATCTTTGCCCTTGGTATTAATACAGTAATTCAAATGAAAAATAAATGTGCAGCTTGTGAATAAAGAAAATTGTAATGTCTTTTACAAAAACAATTCTACTGATAATGCTATTAACGTAATGCTAACTTTAATCTACCTTCCTTTTATACCAGAAAATACCTTTTTCAATTATTTTATTATAGCTTTGATGGAGGAAGTCTGGCAGCAGTTGGACTTTTATTTCCATGTTTCTGCCACATCTATAGCATGCTATTTTGTGGTCCCACAAACTGTCCTGAACAGAATGATAAACATGTTTACTCACCCTTACTGCCTGCCAGAAGCATTTTAGTGGAGATGTCTGTACATAGTGCTGACAGAGGAACCGAAGGATATTTTGAAAATGGCAAAAGTTCTTTCACTAAGTTGCCCTAAAATAAATAAATAAACACATATTTCTCTTTATAATACGTACATGAAAAAAAATAATCAGTGCATCAGAAATTGAGTCCCATTGATTTGATTATTACATCGATTTGAATATTACTCAGCTCATATCTATTCAGAAAGCAGCTAAAAAAGTAGTTTCCTGATCTACTGAATGATCAAGAAAGCTGAGATGTATTGTTGTTCTAGATTGCCATCTCTTCTACGTCAAAAGAACAACCTATTTCACTCTTCAAGCAATTCACAGTCTATCTGTACCTACCCCTACTTTACCACCTTTCTCTCATTTGCTGTGGAATATCATCAGTAAGCATCTCATTTGGTACCCAAATACCTTTTCTTGCTGCAAATGGACCCACAACGTCTCCTTCACCAACTTGTTACATTTGTCAAGCAAGCAACTGTAGACTTTCTCCCTTACTGTCTCTTCAAGTTTGGGAGGAGGTGAGGAGAAAGTCTTGCAGATAAAAAAAATCTTGACTGTGTCATTTATGTAATGATAGTATCACCGTCATCTGAACTTGGGGATTCCTACAGGAATCTAAGCACACTAATGTATCAGCCATGAAGACAACAAAACCCGAAGTCCACACCTACTGTATCTGCGGACATTTACTATCATACTGTATTTTTGCATAAAACATCTGCAAAGCTACCTTACCATCTTTCTGGAAAATTCTTCCTATGACTTACCTTTGCTAGGATTCCTGTTAAAGCCTTACACAGCTGACATACTCTGATCACCATCTGCCACAATGACCAGTATTACCTACTAGTGCTAACTGGCTTGTGCAACGTTGCAGAGATATTTCTCTTTTTCTGAGAGTAGGACACTGTGCGTTACCTATCATCCTTTCTTAGAAGGTAAATGATGTGGGGGGAAAATCAACTTCTAGATTTTCATGTAACTTTACAGTCAGTTTTTGTAATAATTATTTCAAAACAGGTTTTTTTCATTTTCTACTTGCCATTACTCTCTTCTGCAGTTATTAATGCAGAAATAATTTGTGTCCATGGAAGAAAGTATTGAGCAAAAAATTCAATAAAATATATGCTGCTGCAATTACTAGTTAAAAAGCATATTTCCAAAGATTAGTTGAATTATGTTCTTAATGGTACATTCCCATCCCAAAGACATTCAGATAGTTACCTGAATACTCCATAGGCAGATGCAGCCATTTTCATGAGCAGAAGCCAGTATTGGTGAGTGTTCTGCCACAGCTTTGGGTGGTACATTTATCTTCAAGTACTGGATATTCTTATACTTACTTGTGTCTTCTGCTTTGGAACATAAATGATAATACATTTTCTCAACAATTTTTATTACTGCTTTTGAATACACAAAAATTACATAACATTAGAAAAAAAGTAAATTTGAAAATAAACTCCATCATCAAGATGGCATTACTCTGAAAACATTACAGATATGGATAAAAGACAACTGAAAATAAATTTGAAGAATCTTCATGATCTTATCTTAAACAGCCAGCTCTGTGATGTGGATGATCCTTATTTAGAGGACAGCAAAAGATTTTACAGAATCTGCAAGCACCACTGAGAGTGGAGGACTCCAAGACAGTGAGCATCAGGACAGCTGAGAGGCAGTTCTGCAGCCTCTTCATAAGGCTGCTAAAGATTACTATAAATTCAGTAATGAAGTGAATTTTAATAACTAAATAACACTTAACAATTCTGGAATCATAGAGTTTTATACTTACTTATCCAGTTAAAAACTTTTGCTAAATGCAAGGTGGTGCTTACAGAGAACCTTTTTTGAGTTCCTGTTGAGACTTCTCCAGAGCTGGAAATGCTGGGTGGGTCCCATGAAGATCTTCAGTGAAATGGACATTCCGTGGATGCAGGACCAAACATGAGCATCTATTTAATTGAGCAGCTACAAGGCTTAGGGGTATTCTGGTTTAAGGGCATGTTTTCTTTGCAAAATAAATTCGGCTTAAATCCACATTTCAGGTGATCAAATTTCTTGCTATTAGGAAAGTCTGCTTTCCAGCAGAGGATGTGTAAAGGATTCAGAAAAATCTAGAGGATTTACTTCTTGCAAATTTACTGACTCCATTTGCACAGCTTTAACGCCTAAGCACTTGGCTCTCTCTTGTTTCTGTTCTTTCAAGGATATATACTCTAGGGAAGATCTTTCCTTCTAAAATTCCATCTGCTTTTGAAGATTTTGTCTGTGAAGCCATTCACTTATACTTGACTCAAGTTGGCTCTTGCTATACCATTTCAATAATTCATTGTTCAAATATTTATGTGGAAGAGAAGTGTGTACAATTGACATTCTCAAATTCTGAAAGGTTTTCAGCATCATGTCTATATAGAAAAATCAGCAATTAAGTCCTTGCATATCCTGCATCCTGGCCTGACTTTTGGGAAATAACTGCAAATCAGGGCTGAGCAAAAGACATTGAAGTGTGTCATCCACATACCAACGGTATCCCAAATATTCTAAACACAGTTTGCCAGACAAATCGACAAACTCAGTTTCTGTGGTAATCTGGGCAGAACTCATGGATCAGCAACAAAGAGAATGAAAAACAACATCTTTCCATACCTGCTGTTATTTGAATACTAATATCATCACTTTTTACATTTTCCTAAAAGCAAGGAATAAAATGTTACAGAATTAGAAAATAGATCTTGGGTGTAACTGCAGAACATTTTTCTAATCGAAATTATTTTAATAACTTGATGTTTTTTAATTGAAAGACTCAAACATTCCCTAATTTCCATTCAATCTGGGACAGTACAGAGTGAAAACAAGAAACATCTCATATAAAGAGAACCAAATCACAGATGAACAAATCACAAATGAAATTAATTGGAATTTAGGAGCATGGTAAAATTAAATTTAGCTGATTGGCATTAATTTCTTAGGACAAGCAAAGTCAATCACTTACAGTCATGTGATTTTAACCTAGATCTCTTACTTAGAGAGTTTAATTTATTATGTGCATATAGTCTTGCTACTGCCTTGAGCAAAGATGAAAAAACTGCATAAAAGGCAATAACATTTACTTACATCTTCATCTTCAGTATAAGAACTGTCATAGTCTTTCATTTGTGCCTTACTCTGTAGGCTTCTGAGGATCCACAGTAGTCAGAACAGGCCTCAAAAATTGCCAAGTCAAATAAGGCAAGAAAAACTATACAGCCACGTGTGAGGTATCTTAGGACAAGATAAGACACTTCGATCTTATCCTACCTATTGATCTGTAAGGCTTGATGAGTTCAGCTTATGGGGATCTTTTCAAGAGCTGCAAATGTCTGTCCATTTTGTTATTCTAACTATATAGCTCAAGCTACTGTATACTTTAGTTTGCGGATGACAGTTAGGCCTGTATCTACTTGGGAATCTATGAAAGTGCCATGCTCTGCTGAAACAAAATGCTGGAAAGAATTGGAGAGGTAGCAGGACTTTCCTCTTTTTGCCTGCTTGCTATTTGCTGCTCTGCAGATATGGCATGTCTTTCTGGCATAAAAGGAAAAAAAGTCTCACAGAAATCATAATGCTATCCTTAGCAAAAAATACACACTTTGAGACACTGGCATCTTGATGATACATTTAAAAAAAATATCATACTGTCATTTGAAAGCAATGTATCCAAGCAAGCATGGCTGCAATGTAGATGTGGTTCCACTTTTATTCAGTTACTTCATGACTGTCTTTTTTACCTTCCCCATTGAGTTCTTCTGTACCCCCATTTGAAAGTCAGAATTGCCAATGATAAGCATCTGACAAACACTTTAATAGTCAGCTATTCTGTGTATCACAGAGCCAGCTGCCTGACAAAATGTATTCTTAATTCCCCACCTCATTCAGCTTAGGTCAACAAAGTTCATTTCTCTGCAATTCTTGATATTTAGTTTTGTGCGTGGCTTTATGGAGGAGTAAGCTAAAGGACTTTAAAACCAAAACAAAAATGAAAACAGAAATTTGTTTTGAATGCTACCAAATCTATGAAGCCACTCTACCTACCTTATGTAGGTTCAAAGAAGTGCTCCCATGCTCTGGAATGGTCCTGAAACCACGCCTCACAGTAGCAGCAGTAGAGGGCATGGAACTTATTTTCCTGTGTGAAAGAAGTTATTGGAGATCACTGACATTCTTGCAGATACTGTTTGCTATCTGGAAATCAACATCATCCAGTGTAATAAAGCATAATAAAATAGTGCCTGAATTGATTGGACTGATTAGACTAAGGGTTGTTGGTGTTTTAGAAATTTATCCAGGTAACTAGGCAATATTTCCATATTAAATAGCCAGCCTTTCCTGTCAGGAGTTTTGAGCAAATTAAATCCATAGTAAATCAAAATTAACACTAGTGTTCATCCTCAAGAAGTGGAGGGGAAAAATTCAATGACAATGCCTTGTTCTCTTTCATTTGAGACAGTGCTTTGCTCTGCAAATAATTCTCAACTAATTATAGAAACTTATTTTCAATGTTTTAAGGTAATGCTCAGAAATAAGATTCTGTGGAAGAAACTCAGGAAGAAAATTTGGATGTGGTCTTCAATGTTTGTGTTTCTGAGTCAAGAAAAGTTCTGACTGTGCTAATGAGAGGTTTTTGCCACATAACTTACACCAGTGTCACAACTGCTCTGTTTTTGACAAAAATATCTGAATAACTGTGATAATGTAAAACCCATATGCAAAGTGCGCAGCTAGGGTAGTCCACTTAGAATCACAGAATAGTTTGGGTTGGAATGGACCTTTAAAGGTCTAGCCCATCCATCTAGCCCAACCTTCCTGCAATGCGGAGGGACATCTTCAACTAGATCAGGTTGCTCCGAGCCCCATCCAACCTGACCTTCAGTGTTTCCAGGGATGGGACATCTACCACCTCTGGCCAACCTGTTTCAGTGTTTCACCACCATTATTGTAAAAAATTCCTTCGTTATATCTAGTCTGATTTTTTCCCTCTTTTAATGGCTTTATCTATCACAACAGGCCCTGCTAAAAAATTTGTCCCCATCTTTCCTGAAGGCCCCCTTTAAGTACTGGAAGGCTGCTATAAGGTCTTCCCAGAGTCTTCTCTTTTCCAGGCTAACTCCAACTCTCTCAGCCTTTACTTACGGGAGAGCTGTTCCATCCCTCTGATCTTTTTGTGGTCCTCCTCTGGACCCACTCCAACGCGTCCATGCCTTTCTTGTACTGAGGACTCCAGAGCTGGATGCAGTAGTCCAGGTGGGGTCTCACCAGAGTGGGGCAGAGGGGTAGAGTCACCTCCCTTGACCTGCTGGCCACGCTTCTTTTGATGCAGCCCAGGATACGGTTGGCTTTCTGGGCTGCAAGTGCTCATTGTCGGCTCATGTCCAGCTTTTCATCCACCAGTACCCCCAAGTCCTTCTCGGCAGGGCTACTCTCAATCCCTTCACCTCCAAGCCTGTATTGATACTAGGGGTTGTCCCAACCCGGCTGTAGGACTTTGCATTTGGCCTTGCTGAGCCTCATGAGGTACACACAAGCCCAATTCTCGAGCCTATCCCAGTCCCTCTGGATGGCATCCTGTCCCTCAGGCACGTCAACCGCACCACTCAGCTTGGTGTCATCTACAAACTTGCTGAGGGTGCGCTCTGTCCCACTATCTATGTCATTGATGAAGATATTGAACAGTACTGGGTACAATATGGACCCCTAAAGGACACTGTTTGTCACTGATCTCCATCTGGACATTGAGCTGTTGACCACTACCTTCTGGATGTGACCATCCAGCCAATTCCTCACCCATGGAACAGTTCACCCATCAAATCCACATCTCTCCAACTTAGAGAGAAGGATGTTGTGGGAGACTGTGTCAATGGCCTTACAGAAGTCCAGATAGATGACATCCGTAGCTCTTCCCTTATCCACTTATGTAGTCACTCCATCATAGAAGGCCACTAGATTAGTCAGGCAGGACTTGCCCCTGGTGACACCATGCTGGCTGTCTTGAATCCTCTCCCTGTCCTCTGTGTGCCTTAGCATAGCTTCAAAGAGAATCTGTTCCAAGATCTTCCCAAGCACAGAGGTGAGGCTCAGATGTGGGTAGTTCCCAGGATCCTCCTTTCTACCCTTTTTAAAAATGGATGCAATGCTTCACTTTTTCCAGTCACCAGCAACTTCACCTGACTTGACTTTTCAGATGTCACAGAGAGTGGCTTGGCAACTACTTCAGCCATTCCCTCAGGATCTGGATGCATCCTGTCAGGACCCATAGACTTATGTATGTTCAGGTTCCTCAGGTGGTCACAAACCTGATCTTCTCTTATAGTGGGAGGGACTTTGCTCCCCCAGTCATTTAGAGGACAAAAGGACAGCTGAATAAAAAAAGAACCTATAACAAGGATTGATAAAATCTACAAAAGTTTCAGGATAGGAAATCTAATTCACTATTTGAACTTGAATTGATTACATACAAAGAAGATCCCAGTTTGAATGAGCTATCTTGGAGAAAAATTACATCAGTATACTACAACAAAATTCCAAATGACTGAGCTGGTCCTGGGGAAAGATAAAATGTGCCTTACCTGGAAAAGAAAGCACTAGGTACAAGGAATAACATGGCATTGACTCCAGATGCTTGAAGAACTGAAGCCTGGCTGTCGTCATTAATTTTACACCTGAAAATAAAGATGTTTGTACAGGGTGTGTCATATAGGTTGCCTATTGTTCCCAGAAAAAGTTGCAGACTTTATTTGTAATCTAAAAATTTAAACATTTCATTTCTTAGAACGTATGTCACCTAAAAGTTTTAGACACAGTTTTTCAGAATCAGTTAATCAGTTCTGATGAATTAATGTCAGTGAAGAGTAGGTATAGAATGTGCCTGTGCCAGGAAAAACAGAAACCTGATGGAATACTGAACACATCATTCAGCCAAATATTTTCTTCAGAATTGGTATTTAAAAGAAGAGTAAAGTAATTTGTGTTGAAGTTAACTAGCTAAGTTAGAAAAGTACCTTTTTCCTGGCATTCAAGCCAGTCATGTGAACCCTGGGTAGAATAGTCTACTTAAAAAGCATTGACTTCCCCATCTTCCATGCGTTCACATGAATTCCTCATATATAGGGATGCAAAAGCGAAGGATGACAGAGCCAGAACTCCATTAAGTTTTGAATATTTCCTGTCGTACAGAAAAACTCAGCTCACTTTCTCACAAACATGCCAGTTTTACACATGAAGGGTGCTGTGAAAGTATTGGGTAGGATAGATAAATATTGACTTTATATGGTCTTAAAAGGCATGTATTCCATCACCAGCACAGAAATACTGCTGTGCTGCTCCACTCAGTCTAATCAGACATGTTGTCGTCCTTCACTTTCCTGATGTAGCAGCTTAATCTGCATGAGAATGTCTGGAACCATCCTACCCTCCCTTTTTGTTACTTTATGTGAAAGGTTTTTACTCCCAGACCTCCAAAATCACTTCAGATTTCTTGTTGTTGAATGCAAATTCTAGTCTTCTAGGTATAGACAATACTGATAATGTAGTATATCTGCCATTAACATCCAAAGTGACATTATTTCCAGATGTCCTCCCAAACCTGAAACTTCCAAAATAAGGATGGTTCTACAGCTCAGTAGCAGTCTCTAGGCAATGACAGAGCGACTCACATAGTGAGAGTTCTTCAGTGGCAGGGCCAAGTTATGTTAAAACACTATTCTTAATTACATCACCTCTTCACCAAATGAATCTCTGTCTTGATCACTTCTTCTACATGCAGCGTCAGAAGTAGCTAGTAAAGTAACTTGCAGTGGGAGGGAGAGGGGACAGATAAATTGCTACTTTAACTCCTGCTTGTCCATCACCCTTGACAACTGAGTACCTTAGAAGTTCCAGTACGCCACTTGAAAAGTTTGTATGAAATACTGGACATCAAAATGCCTCCATGAAAGCAATACTTACAGGTATCTCACAGAAGCAGATTCAAAATCCCACAAAATTATTGTACCATTTGCACTTCCTGTAGCTATCAAACTGCATCCTTCTACTTTTAAAGCATCAAAACACTTAATTTCCAGAGAAGGTACAAAATTCTACAAAGAACATTAAAAAAAAATTGAGTAGAAGCAAAGTAGACACTAGAGAGTGAAATGTTTTAGCTGTTAACTTAATATGATGCCTAAATTGACAGTGTCTATAAAAAGTGCATATTCAGTGTTATTTTAATAGTATTGTATTTGAGCTACACAGAAGCACCAGAAGGAAGCAGGGAGTGATAATACTGGGAAAGTCCTTGCTGCAGAGGGTGGGGATCTCCATTTGCCAACCTGACCTGCTATCTAAGGCAGAGTTGCAATTAGAGCATGTAAAAACAGCTGTGAGAACTGAAGATTAATCAGAAGTAGGTGTCTACAGAGATACTCTAATCAGGTGAAAGGAATAAGTCACTGAACAGAAGTATCGTGACCTTTTCATAAACATCATCCAGATCTGTTACAAAGTTAGTGAAATTATACAAAACAAAACTGAAGTCTCATGGACTATTCAAATTAAACTGGTCAACAACTGAAACACAAATTTGGCATCTTGTATTACAAAGCAATAAGAAGAGAAAATGGAATCACTTTAACACCCAGCTTGATCTTTACGTGCCGCTGTTACTGAAGGTCAGTCTATCTGTAGTAATGAACAGCATTTCATTTCTAGAAGAATTCATACAAGAACCCCAACTAACTATTTTGTGCAGGAATGTGAAGTGTATGTTCAAATCAGCTGCTTCATCATGGCGACAACCATGCTATGGATTATCAGGCAGAGATAGCCCTTAGAAACCATCACTCTCTTACATGATTTATTTTAGACCTCGAGTGTACTGAAAAGTTTGGAACACTTATTTGGTTCTTATGCTGTCATTCAGACATTAAATCCTTGAGGGCATGGTAATCATTTTAGTTTCTAATCTTCTGTAAATGATGTGAAACTTCGAAGTGTTTCTCACCTCTGTATCAGTTTGCTGAGAACTGGGGTCAGACAGCAGCTGAATATCCGGAAAAAAATGGGTTTGTAAGGTGTCAGGTTTCAATGACAGAGACACAACTGGATTCCTTCGTGGAAATGACACAGACTCAGGAAGCATCCATGTGACATACAGATATGATTGAGCTGAGTTACCCTATTAAAATAATTGACTTAATGAAAGAGGAACAAAAGGATTTCTCTGTTCATAAGAAAATGATCAGTAACTGTGTGGCAAAAGCTTGTTCCTGTGCCAAACTACAAAGAGCATTACAGACTTCACCTATCATGTGCCTACACGGCAACTGAAGTCCCAGCCAGAGATATTCCAGCTCACTTTAAATTGTCTGCTGTTACATTAGAAGCTGTCCAGCTGTGGAGCTCAGAGCTTTTGATTTTATGCAGTTTAACTACCCTCTTAAAAGTCTCTTTAGTTATAGCTGCTTATTTTATTAACACTGCTAGTCTCCAGTTGATATCTACCATACCAGCAAAACTGGTGGTTGTTCCAATTGTGTGAGAAGAGCAAGCCGTGGTTCAGTTGTGGCCCCAAGCCACTGATTCTTCCCCATTGCGCCTAGAGGTGACTGGGAGTTGTTACTCTGTTTGTTACAGGATACATTTACATTTCATGAATGATTTAACATTTTCAGTAATAACACTGGGGGGCAACTGGTGTGATGCAGTATTTCAGAAAAATCTGAATACCAAAAGCAAACTCTCTATAAAGTGGCTTTTTATTTTCAGGAGGTTTAAAAGTAACAAATGATTTACCAAGATGAGAACTTGCATGTTTTTTGCCCTAACTGTATCATTTGTCTAATAAAACTTGTTATTTTTCTCCGCAACCTTTGTTCCCTTGCACATAGTAGCTTTAAAGTTTCATAAGGAGAATTATGCCCAAAGTAAGAAAATACTAACCAGTCTCAGCTGCTGGTGAACTAGAAGCTCTTTAAACAGGGTAAATACTCTCTATAATAACAACAGTAGTATGTTAAAGCTTTTACCTATAAAGACCTATAACTACTGAAACCTCAATCACAAACAGAAAGACAATCAGGTGCCATTATAGTAAGTGCATGGAAACAAAATATCAGAATGCTGGAAACCTGCAATGGACTAATGAACATATTAACACTTAGTAAAGCAGAAAGCTAATTTGATGACATAGAGAAAATGGATTGTTCCCTGACAGCTTCTAAAGTTTGTCTACTAATTAATGAAAAAGTCTTATTTTACCTTGAAAATTAGGAGCTACCAAATGAAATTAGAAAAAAAAATAATAATTATATAACTATATTTGAAAAACCTGAATTATTTTCATCTTCCCACTCTGCTCCAAAACAAGAAGCACATGTTGACTTTCATCAGTCTTCAGATAAACTATCTTCAGCAGACGACACTCATCTTTGCTGTGCTGGTCCAAAGGCAAGGCTTTAATTTCCTGCCCACTTTCAAACTCCCAAATTTTCACGGTTCCTACACAAGGATAAGAAAGATATAGAGAAGGGAATTAAGTTTCAGCAATAACCTGTGCTACACATCAGAAATTGTAACTGATCAGACAGGGAGAGAAGAAAAAGGTAAATCCAATTGAAAGTTCAGAGCTGGGTCACTGATCTTTCGAAAGATGCAACTGGAAAGCACCCTTAGGAACACAAAACTTACCCGAAAACACCTTCACCACTAGCATCATCATTTTTCTATTTTTTTCCATGTCTGTTTCATGCTGCAGCTCAAAGGATAAAAGTCCACTCCCTATCTCACTTCTGTTTCTATACTAATGCCATCAGAGAGCAAGCAGAGTGGTGGGGCAGTCAGGCAGATGACTTCAGGTTCTGAGCTACAGCAAGAAGCAGAGGGACCTGATTGCTGGATTTGACCCACAGAGTTAGTGAGGAGAAGGAGCTAGAGCATTATCTTAAGTGAAGCAGTTACTACACATGACTCCACATTTGTTAGAGTTGATAGCATTCACCTGCTGTCATCTTCTTAAGATCCATAAAGGGTGGAGTCTCTGCACCCAAGTATAAATAAGAAACTTTAGCCAGTGTGCTGCATGGAAAAGGCCAACTCCTCATTATGTTAGGTAGCTTTCATATATTTTAATACTTCAGGTGTGCACTCCTGAACATTTGAATATAAGAAGAATTATTCAGCCATGTTAGCAGATTACAAAATTATCAAAGTTTGCTGCAGAATTCAGTGTAGCTCTTTTCACGTTACCTAAAACTGATGCACCCCAAATAACACAACCAAAAAGTTCAGGAAACACGTAGCTATATATATTCTAGTGGTCAGTGCCTGCAGACACTATAAAATTGAGCTTGCATACTATAAAATTGAAAAACTAGCTTTCTCCATCTAGCAGCCCTTCGGTTACAGTGTGGTACACAGGTCTAGGTTCCAAGTCCTATGAGGAATCATCTTTACAGACCAAGAACTTTGCAGATAGTCTTCCAGAGAGCAATAGGCTTGCAAAGTACCAGAGCTCCATCAGCCAAGAACCTTTCTATGAATCACCTATCAAATAAAACACTACCAAGACAATCCTCCCCCCATTGCCTTTTTCAGCTGTGCATTCCTTTCTATGCATACTTCTTCTCATCTTGGAAGAAAGCCAAAAGCCATTTCTCTGTCACTGAGACAGTCAAGGCAGAGAGTCCTCTCTGTTCATGTCACATGTCATTTTAAATAAATGTATTAAAAATGTGGTAATTGTTTAATTGCTTTACCATCACATGCCCCAGTAGCAAGATAAAAGCCATTTGTTTCAACGGCTGCACAGGTCACTTCAATATTCAGCCCATGCGCATCTTCAATCTGATATATTTGATATCCTGTTTCTAGGTCCCAGACCTGAAAAAATAAGACGGTAGTTATTTGTACTACAACCCCTAAAATTAGTTCTAGTGTAATTGGAGAGATGAATATTTCCCAGAGCAAATTTTCATGTCCCATGAAATAGGCTCTCTGTTACAATAGCACACTACCGTGTTGTTTTACTGAAATACCAGTGTAAGTTCCCTGAAAATCTGTCCCCAGAGAAGCAATTCAAGCAAGGGGAGACTCTATGTAGTATGCTATGAGAAAGACTCTTGTTAAGTCAGGGAGACTTGTTAAATATAATGAGTTTTTGCAGGGCAAAAGCAAAGAAATCTAAATAGAAAGACTGGTTAGAGCTATAATTTCTATGCTGAATATCACAATGAAGCTTTTCATAAACATTTGTTCCAGAAATGTAGGAACAACTATATTTGATCATTATCTTATCCTTTTGGGAATTTGAACTGCCTTATAATGAAGCACCATTATCATTAAGTTTCGTTGTAGTAGTGAAATAGCTCAGATTCAACTGGATTTATGAAGTAGCCACTCGTGTCATATGCGCTGTCTGGATCTGATTTTCTGCAGCACCAAGTGCCTAAAACTATCTTGTAATTGTACTGGTGGTGTAGCCATGGTGGTTTAAGGAAGGCAGGGTTTACAGTGAGAAATAATATCTTTGCTGAGTGTATAAAATGAACAAACTTTTACACAAATGATGCTTTCTCTGCAGTAATGACATGCATCACCAGCTGACCCAGTATGAGATGCAATCTCCCCCTACAAATCTTGTCATCTGACCCCACCAAGAGTTAATCATTGTCACACTGTTAATTACACCAGTAACGATTCATTTTATTAATCTGTAGGTTTTCTGACACTTGCATGGCAACAACATTTAGTGGTTCAAATGCAAATGGTAAAGTTAATAGGCAAATAGAATCTTTTCATGAATGTTTCAACACAAATAGAACTGTGATAAAAAGTGATAAAAACTATCTCCATCACTTTATTTTTCTTGTTAACTGGCTATTACATTGAACACTTCTCCCTCACTGTATGAAATCCTTAAGGCTCAAAATAACATGTTCTATGGGATTACTTGAATGAGGAAAGGATCTACAAAAGATCAGGAAACTGGCTTCAGAACTGCTAGCCAAATAGAAGCAGATCAGACAAAAGAATAAGAAGCAAAACAGGAGGTTAAAAAGTCAGAGCTTATAGCTGAGGCACACTGTATGTGTCAATGAAACTTTTCAATTTTAGTGAAGAAAGGTGGTATATTTTACCCAGTCCTGCTTTTACAAAGTGACTTTTTTCATGTTTTACACCAATCCATTGAATGTACACGTTTATATTCCACTAAGCTTACTGGGACTCAAGCATTTCCTAAATTTTAAAAAGAAGCTTATCAGATATGCCTTCTGAATTGAAGAATAATGTGTAATTGTGCTTGCACAAATTTCTGATTGAATGTACAGTTTGACATCATGGAAGTTAAAACTTTCCATTGTAGCTACTAATTAGCCACTGGACTTTCACTACTATTGCTATACTTGCAAGAATCCATTGCAGGAACAGGTGAAGTGTACCTGTTCAGCCAAAGGAAATAAAATTACAACTAAATCCAGCACCTCTGAAGTCTTGCTCAATCTGCCTAGTACTTGCAGTGCAATTATGTCAGTTCAGGTCAGGGAAGTAGTTCTCCGACAAAAGTAATGCTGCTGAACTCGACTAGTTTATTCATCATGACTACCACTTCCCTGGAGAATTTGAGCACAAAAATAGTCACAAAACCAACAATTTGAATAATAAACACTAATCACTTATCTTATTGCCCAGTAACTTATTTGTAACAAAAAAAGCTGAGACTTTTCCAGTTTAAATGGTGACAACTTACACTCACCTTTAGTATTGACTCAGAGCAGATAGTGAGAATCTGGTGAAAAGCCCTGTTGTAAACCAGAACATTGATTCTTTTCTCATGTGTCTGTGGCATCTGTCTTGTGGCTTGCATCATGTGAGTTAGGGAATAAATATTAATGACAGTTGAACCTGCACAGGGTTAGAGGAGTGAGAATGTACAGATTTTGTGTATAGTACCAGTTACTTTCCCTGGATTCAAAAAGATTTTATGTAAACTATAGGGTTCATTCAAGTTCTTCTGAAGAGGATAAGGAATATTGTCTGTTTCTTGAGAATATCTGTTCTCTAAACCAGAAAACAGTCACATGTTCTCTGCACAAAGCACCAGTTAAACAATGGCTAAGTATTTATCTGCCTTAAACAACCACCTGCACACCTTTGATGGGATTGATACCCTGACTCCAAATCATTAGGAGACATAAATCGCCCCAGTCCAAGTGAGTTGGCACGGAACGGAATGAACTCAGATAAATAAAACTCTAACCAGCAGATATATCACTAAAATAAATTCTGGTATCTGCTTTCTTAGAGATAAAGCAATTCCATCTGCAGGTAATGACAATGTCTTTCCAGTATCTTCCTTTATATGGCACGGCAGGTCTGAATGCTGTTTTCCAGACACCTTCCAGTGCTAATCAGAAGCGTTGCAATGACAGAGAGGCAGATGGGGAAGACAAGACAAAAGAAAGGACGTATTTTTTACAACGCAGTCTCACAAGCCAGACTACACATGCAGCCTCCCGTTTCAATTCTGGCATTACTGCAGTTCTACCAGCAGAGGAGCAGCAGTCAGCAGTGAGTGAGCAGCAAAGGACAAATTGCCTAATACGTGGCATAAGTCCAGGCATAGAGGCCAGCAGCTTGGAAAAGGCACAGAAGGAAAGCTGTGGCAAAATTCAAATGAAGCATGAAGGTGAGCTGTCATTTATGGATGTTAGTGAACTAATTACTGAAAATATCTTCTGTAAAGTCAGGTACATTACAATGAGAAGTCATTTGCCCACATATAGCCTCAGTCTCTTGCCTTCTTCAGGGACAAGGAGATATTCACTTAGGCTTTTAATGGAATCATTAACAGAGTCCAGAACCAGATTTTTACAGATATGTAGGCACTGCTCCAATCATTGTTTATAAGGGTAAAGTTACCTCTTTTTGTGAAGGATTTATCCATGTAAAATCCCTACATTACTAAGCTTTGAAAATCTCACTGACTTAAATTTTAACTGAAGATCTTATCTGTATCTTTTTGTGATTAGAAATCCTTAAAAACTAGGCTGATTAATATTCTGGGCATTTTTAAAATAACAGCTAGAAGCTGAAGTTTCTTAAGCTTTGCAGTGCTTTCCAAATGCCTAAATAGATAATGTGCGGACATAGCAATGTGTGGACTCTAGTTCAGAGTATATATTTAAGCTTCTAAAACAGGTTTATTGGCACTCAGCGGAAACTACCAGGTCACTGAAAACAAAATGTTTCACATTCATCTTCTCAGAATTGACAAGCTTTTCAAGCTTTGTGCCTTGTTCCTTAAACCAAGGACAGAAAAATCTGCCTCCAAAGATAATGACCTTATTTGTCTGGTATGTCTCAGGCCTCTATAGGTCCCAGAACAGGTTCAAAGCTGGTTTTTTCTCAGCAACTGTGTCTCTGGTGCAGACAAACGCTGCCAGTTTCTAGAGTCTCTGCCTTAGATACAGAAGTCTAACATCCTTAGTGACCTGGTGAAGCTCTGGTCCTTCCCTTGAAGGTTCCAGGCTCCCTGCTACAGAGTCAGGAAACAGAGCCCAAAAACCTTGTGATGAGTTCCCATAAGCTTTCATTCCTGATCAGTCATATAGTGCGTCTGTTGACACCACAGATTGTGAGTCTCTCTAGCTACTGAGTTAAATAAGGAGTTTGAATACACTTGTAAGAGCTCTGCAGAGACTATATTTGCTGCTTTGATCTCCAAATGGGAGGAGGGTGCTAGAGGAATAGCTAGAGGAAGATCAGCAACTTAGTACCTTTCAAGAAATGACAAGGCCACAGAACAATATCTGTAGTTTATTTTTTTCTAAGGAAGGCTCACCTTGCCTTCAGAGAAGACTTTCTCATTTCCTCTGGTTCCTGCTGTTAACTCCCATGCTGCATTTTTTCATGCATATTTCTGTATTGAAATTAGCACCAAATATAACAAGACCCACTTTAAATTGGTCCTAATGTGCAAATACCCTTATCTCCAAGTATTCTGTATATCTCATATTATTCCTGTACTCAACTTCAGTTGTATGCAATCATAAAGGAAACTGCATTCTAGGAGAAGGGGGATGGATGCTCTCACATATGAACTGCAGTAACGTACCGGTGATAAGTGTGCCACGATCATTGTCAAATACCATGGCAATGGTCTCTATCTCTCCAGGACAACCTTCATTATCATGGAAGACCTGCAGCAGTGAAAGGGTCTGTATATCCCATACTCTGAAAATCTAAAGGGAGAGACAGGAGAAAAAAATCCAGTACTGTATCATGTATCACATTGGATTTTCAACTACTTTTATTTCTATGACAGTAATATTATAACCTCAAATGAAAATCACATTTTTAAGCATGGTACATCCTCAAATAAGCAAGGCATGCAGCAAGTATCTGCATCCCCATTTGACTAAGAATAAAAGGCACTACCGTATGGTGTATTTACCTGCAAGATAATCTTGCTATTCTCTCTAAAGTTATTCTGTCACCACCTCTTGCCTGTAATTCTTATTCGCCTGCCAAAACTGTGGTAAGTTTTATATAGGCGTTTGTGCAAGTTATTTGTATTTTTTCAACTGTGTTAGGAAAAGTCAGGGCTGCATTTTTAATTGGGATTTTAACACAAAGACACGTGTTGGTACAATGCTTCCATTGATACTGGGAGTGTTGTGGGTGTTTACAAAAATCATTGTGTCTTTGGATTAAATGCTCCATAAAATGTAAGCCTATAAAACACATCAGCAAAAACCCACGAAATATTCAACTGAATTTGATAACTGAGCTACATCTCAGAAATATTACATGAATAATTCTGCTTGCTGTGCTACAGTCCCTGGAGGTCTTCCTCTCTCAGCTGTTCCTTATTCTTAACTTTGTCAGTCAGTTGAGATCTCAGTGAGATCTTAGGTAATCTTGATGCAGTTAGTCAAATTCTAACTTCATAGTCCTGTCCACGAAGCCCTCTGACTGGGGCTGGGCAGCTGCTTCTCTAAAAGAGCAATAATTTTAGGAGATCTGATGAGGAAAGAAAAAAAATAATCCTAGGAAATATCCTAGGGAAATCCAATGCCATTTCTTTGATTCATCCCAGGATCTCCTGTAGTGTGACTGTCTTAAAGGTAGGTCCAAGTCCCAAGATGTCTGCAGCAGACAGCTTGAGTGCAGATTCTTGCATTATATTCCTGAAAACTTACTTAATTCACCCACAGGTAAAAGCAGGTGTACATTAGCTTGCCTGTTATGGAAAGACAGTCCAGTAAACCTCTTGAAACCTGCCTAAGCAGCTGTCCATAACAGATGGGGATTGTAACAGAAAAAGAAGCAAGTGGAATTGGGACAGCAAGACTAGAGATTCATTTGGAAATTAATTTTTTTTTTTCTTTCTGACTGCTGTTTTAGATAGCACAATGACTGGCACCTTAGAAAAAAGAGATTAGACAGAACAAAGAATACAGAGATCTGTTCAGCACTTTCACATAATTTCATAAATTTTTAATAATTTGCTAAGGCCATTAACAAGTTATGTCACAGGAATTGACTTACAGCCAGTCTTATAACAGAAGCGCTAGAAACTACTGTCTGGTGAATAACTCAAGTTCAGCCCAGTCAGTGTGCTATTGACCTATAAATGCTGGTGACTGGTAGAAGAAAGATGGATTAAATTATCATTAAAGACGTTTGATTTGCAAAGTAACTGCTTTTAGCTCATCTTGCCTAACACCAAGCCAGATATCTGACAGGAAGAACTCTGAGGAAAAACCAAGAACATGACACCTGTTAACATCATAAAGAAAACAGTTACAATCAAATTCACTGCTGAAAACTCAGAAAATTTAGTCTGGATCACTTCCCTCTGTTCTGGGTTCCATAATATTACTCACCTTTTAGTACAAACATCCTTGAAAACCTACAGCAGAGAAAATAATGGAAATTATTCAGGGAGATACACAGATTTTGAGATTATCGGAATTTCCATCAGTAACCTGATTTTAAAGGAAGTTGCAGAGGACCCAGAAAATTCTGAAAAGGAAGGGAAGAAAAGAAACAGATACACTGATCACTGTAAACACAGATCACCTTTGGCACCAGAGAGAAGTTCACACATGAGTGTTTCTCAGAATTTTAAGTAGAAAGAAAATTTCTTCTGAATATTTTGTTTGTTTTCAGGAAAACTCAAAGGGAAAAGGCTCTAAAGAACTTCTTACAGAGGTTAAATTTTCTCCCAGTATTGAATCAGAAGAACTACTAGTCTGATAGACTTCTGATTACATTTCAGGAGTTTACTCAGACATGCAATTTCTAAAGCATACAAGAAGAGCTTTAGCAAGAAATAGACAGTGAGAAGGCTTGAAAAAAGAAATCCCATTGAATAGGAAAAATGATGAAACTGTTCATCCAGCTGACAGTTGGCCAGCAAAACTAGAAAGAAGAATTGGTGATGAAAATCAATAAAGTTAAGGCAATGTTGTAGGTAGATCTCCAAGCTCAGTTCTGGTACAGTCACAACTAGAGCATGTAAAAACAGCTGTAAGAACTGAAGATTAATCAGAAGCAAGTATCTATGGAGATACTCTAGTCAGGTGAAAAGAATAAGTCACTGAACAGAGGTATAGTGACCCTTCCATAAACATCACCCAGATCTGTTACACAGTTATTAAAATTATACAAAACAAAACTGAAGACAGACAATTTAATAATCTCATGGACTATTCAAGTTAAATTGATCAACAACTGAATCATAAATTTGACAGCTTATTTATCAAACCAATAAGAAAAGAGGATTTTACAGCATGAGTGAATATAAATAAGAGCCTCTTGCACTATTTCTCGCTGTTTGTTCAGCTATTGATGCTGGTCCCACACTAAGACAATTCAGTTACTTAAAGTGACAGCAAAAACCTGGACACATCACAGCATTCGTAAGTCTCTTCCCTTCCTTTTGGCCTTCTTCCTTTCTGAGCCCGTGGGCAGGGATGGGGAGATTACATAAACCATGGTTCCACATGAGTAACTCCCACACAAGGCATCACCAGCATGGCCGCGAGATATAATGTCACTGCTGTTCATCTGCATCAGCACACATGACTGTGCATGAATTCATGCATGAAGAGAGGCAACAAAAGGCATGCTTATTTGGAAATTAGGAGGTTACTAGTGGGAGTTGCCTTAGGAATGTTTGGTTAATAGTAACATTGCTGTTGCACTTATTTATTGAAGAACTTCGCTCAGCAGCCTGACAAATGCCAGGAATCCCTGAAGCCCTCTGAAAACATATTCTTTATAGCAAAATGCTTCTGGACTGTGTCTTCTGAAATCACAGAATATAGACTATATTCAAGCAAACAAAACACATCATGGAGGAGGGTGAGTGTGGAGAGAAGGAGTTTCAAATGCTTTTACAAATAACTTCTTTCCTTCTTTCTGCTGTTTCCACCTTCCAGGGGAAGCTGAGCTCTACTTCAGAAACATTGTATCAATAACACTGGCTTACATTAATGAAAAACCTGGCTCAGTTTGGGTGTTAGCAGAATTGGCTTTTACCCACAGCTATACCTTTCTTAGGAGCTGGCAGAGCAGGGATTCTTGCCTTGTTCCCACGCTGTGGCCAGCCTCCTTCACACAGTTGGTAACGGGCACAGAGGGACACTGGAGGAATGCTCGCTGCCCCTCTTTCCTAGCTTGGCTGCCATGGCTTTATCAAACTACTCTGTTACCCTCTCCAGGACCACAGCCTGGATCACTTCCCTCTCTTGGGTTCTCTTCTCTCTCTGGGTTGTTCTTCTTGTGGCTTTCATTTTTCAACCCAATGGCAAAACCACGTTGTTACAGATGGAACTTCCACAGACACCAAGAAAAATTAGGAATGAAATCACTCCAGAATTCAGTGGGAGTTCTTGCAGTTCTTGCCAAAGCCTTCTGAGATCCCTTAACAAGTTTAAATGTGTTTATGTATTTACATACATAAATATTTTTCTCTCAAGCACCACCTTCCCTAAAATTCAGAACATAGAAAAAAGCCTGAACTATCTATTCCATCTGTTCTAAAGCCCGTGTTTTATGAGCATGTAAAAACAGCGACACCCTTTACCTATTTTTCTTAATACACACACACGG
>JAHREE010000183.1:2049704-2086845 GCA_033628505.1 Tringa tobata
AGAGAACACTCCCCCCTCACCCCCCACCGCACCAAAAGATAAAACCTTCAAATTACTGCTAGTTAAGAATAAGAAAGTGATCTTAAAACACTGCTCTAAAGAAGACACCTCAACAACTCTCCAGAGAAAACAGTAATGCAGTAACTTCCGTTTAGTGCTTCCACACTCACATATCTCTGAGGTGATACTTTCTGTAAGTTCAGGAAAATTTGTTTTTTGAAAAAGACAACTTTCCTCAGTTTTACAGGATAGTAATGCTGCAAGTGTTTCAAACAACCTATGAAAAAAACACTTATGCAAGAAACTCCAACATCCAACTACTCTTTGGGCAGAAAGAAGTTGCACTAGCCACAGCATTCACTGTAAGCATAGACGGGAAGAGTAAGCCACAATTAAAGTTGATTTTCTGTTGAAGTGTTCAGTTTATCTGCCCCTATTTGCTACATTGTTCAGCTGTTTCAGAGAGGCATAGAAGGCTCCATGGTCTAAGTGAAAAAAATGACAATTTCATACGGAACATCTGAGCCCTCAAAGACAAAAATCACCAAGCATGAAGCAGAAGTCGAACTGTAGTTCTTCTTGCTGTGTTATTTAATAGAATGTTATCTGCTGAGAGTGCTGTTGTGTTTCCTGTGATCCCTGAAGGTGATCCTGCAAAGTACTACAACTCTCTGTAGTTATTAGAAGACTTAGGAACAAATTGATGTCAATGGGATTACTTGTGAGGCTAAGGCAAGGAGGATTTAGCTCTAAGCACATTAATGCAATGTGGTGCAGCAGATGGTACTATAACTACTGCCTTAGTGAGACAGCAATTTGGTGAAGTTCAAAATTATGAACATTTCAAATCACTTCCTCAAATAGTACCATTAATCTGGTAATATAGAAGGTTACTTTCCTTTTCCCAAATGGGGAGGAACGCTGTAAAGAAATCAAACTGGTTTATATGCAATAGTGAGTCTAATTGTATAGTAATGAACCTGCAGGATATTTACTGGCTGCTATGCAATGACTGAGAGCATGTAAAGTCTCTGTATGTCTGTCTCTGTACTGTGTGCTCAGCGTGCTGATGATAGACCTTCCTGACCGCTACAGCAAAGACGAAATAACCCTCAACACTTTTGGAGAACAGTTTCAGTGGACACTTAAATGGTGTCCCTCACAGTAAAAGAAGTGTTTCCTGTGTTTCCATTTTCATTTGCCTCTGGTCCTGTCACTGGGCACCACTGAAAAAAGCCTGGCTCCATCTTCTTTACAGCCTCCATTCTGACATTTATATACATTCATGAGATCCCCCTTGAGTCTTCTCTTCTGTACGCTAATTCTGTAGGGTTTATTTGCAGACTATGCAAGAGACAAAGTAATTTGAAGAATGGAAAATGGGACGGGAAATAACAAAAAATTGGGTAAGTTACATGAAAAGTCCAAAGAAGAATACTCAATGTTCTTGAAGGATTACACAATATAAGAGGAGAATAAAGTGCATAATATCTGGGAGGAGCAAATAAACAAAAGTGGATAAAAGCACAGTCCAAGGGAAGGATTAACTTTGGCTTTCAAAGCAGCATACGAAAAATGTATCTGACACAAAAGTGACCACATAATTTCTGTGAAGGATGACTGGAGCAGATTTCCCAAATGCCTCTTTTTCAAATTATCTAGATTAAATTTAATGTTGTTGATATGCAGTACATTTCAGTAACAGCCACAATTAGCAATGGTTTGACATAAATTAAACAATGTGCTTCTAGCTCAGCTGCTCTCGTTTTTCGGGAAGACAGATGACTGTATTATAAATATATCCTTAAAACAGTTTGTGTGCTTTCAAAATAGGTTAGATGATAAACATCCACCCTAACCTACACAGGCATTGATACAATCACCTGCTCAGTTCCAGACAGGCAAAAGACATTTATGAATTCCCACTGGGATATCACACAGCCTGTCTGCTATTAAGCAGACATAGAGAGAGGACTGGAGACTGAGAGCATTAAGGTTTGAGTAAATATTTAAAATTAAAAAAAAATAAATTAATATCATATCTTCCATGAAACCGTAAAAGTTGCCTTTGGGTTCTGTAAGAATAAAACTAACATAAATATATCAGAATTAATTTACTATGGCCAAATTTCAGCAAGGAAATGTTTATGTGATTGCATAAAGTTGGCTGCATCAGATTTTGAAGAAACTATGAATGGAATGAAATTCTGTCATGCCCTAGAATAGACAGGCAAGAAATCACCCTGTTTACTGCACTACTCTCCTACCATATGTAAATGTGTGCATTCCTCTTTCAGTATTAGCTGCCAAAAATTAAATTTCTTTCAAATAGAAAAAGACCAAAGAATATTCCCTACACTGATTTAAACAAAGGTTTTGAGTTTCTTTACAAATGATACCATAAAGTGGTGTAAAGTCTGGGAATATATTCCTTACCCTAGTCCCACTGATCATCAAACAAAACTGAGATTGCTTTTATGCATTGAAGCCTGTAAGGTCAAATCTTGCTCACCTGACTCCCTTAAGTGGTCTAATTCAACCATACCCACCACTAGAGGCGTTCTAGTAAAATCAATGGTGGAGCAAATTTTGTCTTACTGACTTCCATTGACAACTCAAGCAGGCAAGACATGAAGTTTCAGCCTCCACTCTTTGAGTTGTGAATCCTCACTCCATACAGAGAGAGCGGTTGTCACTGCTTCACAGCCTTTCAGTACAAGGGCTGGTCTGGTCTGGTCTCTGCCATTGGCCTTAATCTTCTTGTTTTCACAGAGCGTTATGAGTATAAAATCATCTTTCAGATAATGACCTACTTCCTGCCACATCTCCAGGTTTAATAATCCCTATCCCTATGAGTGTTTTGTGTTTTTTTTTCCTCAGTGTTTCCTAAATGCATTCAGACAGTTCTGTAATATGAAAAAAATATAGTAATAAATGCTTCAGGCCTCAGGATGAGAATAAAAAAGGGCAAACTAGCTACAGAGAGGAAGGGGCAATGAAGAGTTGAGTGACATGGAGGAGAGGAAAAAATATATATAGCAAAGATTTCTTATACAGCATTCTTCTACCTAGGCTGGGGTGTCAGGTCAGTTTTCCATTATTTTTCTACCCCACAGATTGCTCTTATATTACCATTCACTCCATAGAACTAATGCTTCAGCTGACTGGGCCCACTTTAAAAAAGACTAGCAATTTCTATTAAATTACAGTATTTTTAGAAAAATCCTATAGTGCCAATGTCTGCTAGGCAGATCAAGTACCTTTATACAGGACAGTATTGTCTTGCCTGGATTGAAATGTTCAACTCATGTCATGGTTGATTCTATGCGGTGTATCCTGTAGCATCCAAGGATGCTGCTTAGCTGTAGCTCCAAGTCCAAAGACAGCAATTTTTTAAGGACTTATATATTCTACCAGCATTCTCTTCAATAAAAAATATGTTGCTTCAGTGCTTGAATAAGCCATATTATTTTATTTTCTACTCCCTGAGAACTAACAGAAAAGGTGTAAAATAGTTGTAACAGTGGGAAATACCTCACTCATTCCTCTTTTTATAACTCCCAAATAATAGATATCAATGAAATTACAAACATAAATCAAAAGAATAGGCTGCTGCAGCCATTTTGGAAAAAATGTTTCCTGAAAACGAGGTTAGTGGCTTCTGCAGAATAATGCAAATCAAGGAGTTATATACATTCGTATTTATAGTTAAATACACTTTCACTTTCATACCAATAACCTAATCTATGACTCCAAGCTGCTGACACTTTAGCAAAGAGTCCATGTATTATGTGAAAATCTGAGTCTGTATTTTGGTGGAATGACACAAAAGAAAAGCTAATACCTCCAGGCAAATTTAATAGTATTTCCTTTGGAAATATTTTCAACCAAAACATAAATCAAGACAGATACACAGTAAATGTTGTAATAAATGAGGGTTTTGTTGATCTGTGGTTTATAAATTAACACAGAGAATAGTTTGTGTTTGTGGGAAATGTCAACACAAGATTTGGAACATGTTCCTATGATGAGCAACAAATAGATCACATCGATATTTCAGATCTCCTAGTAAATTCACTTAACATCTGAAGAAAAAGACATGGCTGTAGACTACAACTGTAATTGTGCCTGTACACACTGTTACCTTTAAGGTCTTTACCACCTGGAAGATCAGGAACAAATTTATTTCCAGGAGCAAGTCCACCAGCCCAGAATTATGAATATCCTTGCCTGTGCCCTCCCCTCTTCCTCAGTGCCACTACTATGGAAATGTTAATTCATATAACTAAAGGACATACAGAAATTATTCACAAAGCTATGGCTCTACCTAATTTGTAAGTATTCTCATGTTATAAACCCAAAAAAGTAAGTTTAAGTTTTGTGATAAGAGATTCAATATATAAATCATTTTTTAATAACTACCTTACAGCAGTTTACTAGTAAATTGTTCTATCATGAAATCCTTATAATATTGGAGCAAAGTGCTCATGCACTGGACTAGTTTAAGGAATCTTCATTTTCTTAAATGGAAATGTTATTTGAGTTCAAACTCAAAAATGACTTCTTATTTGTTGTTATAAATTTGTTTTGTTATTAGTGGCTCAGGGCAATCTGTTTTCAGTTAAACTAAATATCACAGAAGGTTTGTTAATTATTTTCCAGAAAGCAGTATTGCACACTGGCCAAAATGCCCCAGTATAAATAAAGAAGTCTGCTCAAAACAATTCACATGAATTCTAGGTTTCAGTACAATGTGTCCTGGGCTTGGCTGCCACCAAATACAGTGCTGATTTTTGACACCCGAGTGAGCATGTTCTCTCTGCAGATCTCTTTAGGTTTACCACAAAGAAAACCAAAGTGTTGCAAGAATCCCCTAGTGGGATTTAGCATGGGTTTACAGCAAATAGACATTATTCCTCTACTTAGAAAGGTGGGATTTTTAAGTAGACTGTCCAAGACAGTAATCTTCTTTATACTTGAGATCTGCATTTATAAGGGCTGCCTAAACCTATGTTATAACCCCAACCCTTTCAGAGCTCTGCTCTACGTTTTTTCTCCCTTCATCCTTCCCTCCCTCCCTTCTTCCCTCCCTACCACATATACATGGGACTTCTCTGGAGACAAAATTGCAAATGTTAATGAAAATATTGAATACTGCTGAATATTGAAAATATATAGGATTACTCTTGAAAGCACTCCATAGCCTTTCATAACTATTCCTTCAGTAGGTTCTCCTTTATTTTTGCACATATTTTTAGAAGTTTATTCTCTCCTGAACAGTCTCATTTTGACAAATGAGATAAACCACTGATGCCATGATTCCACCTATCACTTAAAGGAAACCCATCTATTTCCAGCAGAATCTTGCAATATTTGGTTAATGAAGTTTTATTATTGATTTTATTAGTATTCCGGCTCATGGGCAATGTTTTGGATCGGTAAGCCTTGTAAAAGACACTGTTTAGAAAGAGGGCAGTAGTTGAATGTGATGTACAGAGTCACCACTGTAAGATAAACTCCACCTCTGGATTTAATAGGCTGACAGGCAGAGAGAAGGGTAAATGAAGCTGTAGGAAGTTTCTGCAGGGGACTGCTACTGAATGAAGCATTCTGGTACAGGTTATGTTATAATTCTGGTGGTTGCCAAAGTAATATGGAAATTACCAGAAAGTTTAATTCTACTATTGTAAGTATTCTTTTGTCACATTCAGAAAAAAAAAAAAAAAGTCAAATAGTTCTATTCCAGTCTTGCTTCTCAATATAAAATAATTTGGAAATTTTAAGCTAAAAACCTACCTTATTTTTACTATAAATGAACTGATAGACACTGAGATTAGGACTAGATACTATCAGAAGCACTTAAAAACAGATTCCTACTTGCATTTATAGCATTGATTTCCATGAAGTTAAGCAAAGTGTTTTACCTTTGCAGAGGAAAGGCTGATGACATGTTGATCTTTTTCATTTGTCACAATTTCCACAATACTATGTTGGTGTCCTGATAGCTTCCCTGTAGGCCTACTATTAATAGTGGGATGCCACAAACGGAGGAGTTTGTCATTACCTAAAAAAATTATACATATATATATATAGCCAGAAAGACTAATAGTCACTGGTATTACAAATAAACTTTGTAATGGAGAGCTTGTGTTGGTAAGTCTCTGCTTTCACCACGTAGACAACTCCCACATAAATATGTGAATATTTCATTCTAATGGCTGGATTCCAGCTTATGTTTTCATTGCTTAATATTAAAAGCATATTAAAAATATATAACTGACTTGCCTTTCAAAGCGTTTTATTTTGCTAGAGGAATGTCAGGGACACTGGATGTGACTACATGCGATAGCCCCATGGGAGCTTTTTTAGAAATAGAACTTGTGCTCAGATTTTTTTCCTTCAAAGATATAATATACAAAAACATAAAAACAATATTTGTGTCCACTTAGCCAGGAAATGAAGGGATGACCACCTCTATGGAAGAGGGTGGATATGCAGACATGAAAGCTTAGGGCAGATAGGAAACAATAACTGCTGACAAGTGATTTTGGGTCTTGAATTAATTGAGAATTAGGTCTTTCATGTTTATTTGTATGTTCAAACATTACATTTATCTACAATTTAGGGAATAATCCTTGATAGCATTATATGTGAATCTTTTGGTACTATTTTCATAATAGTTTCCATAAATATTTCAAAACACAAAGATGTTAAAAATGTATTAATAAACTCCTGGGTTTACATACTGATGTAAACACAATTGTACCTAGTGCTCTGAAATATTTCATATTTTTCAGAGGACTTTCAAGAGAGCATGAGCACAGTTTAAATATGACATTAATTAATTTAAAGTTTTCATTTCAATTCCTGGAAGATATTGCAATTGTATGAATTATATGCAATTACCTGAACACACGCACATTTTGCCACACAATAAACGAAACAGTCACATTTTATCTAAACTTCAGTTTGGGTTTTAGTTTTCTCTCACTTAAAGTGAAGTGCAGAAAGCCAAAAAAAGAGACTAGGAAATACATTCCCCAAACCTCAAGACTGTGAAGCTCAGCTTTGTTTAACAAAGAGAAGAGTTAGTTAAAAGATCAGCTCTTTCAGACTGCTCTCCAGGGATCTTCCTTAAGCTTGTTCAACCTGCTGCCATTGGTCAGTCCCTCCATCTCTCTCTGCAGAGATCTATTTCTTTCCTTCTTAATACAGCAATATGTGATTCATTTAGGAGCACCCCATCTCCCTTTTCCTCCATTAAGCATAATTGTCCTCTCAGTTAAATTGATTCTACTGTTTATGTAGACTCTCTCTAAATGAGAGAGGCTCATTGGAGAAATGATCTGCTCTTAAAATAGCTCCAACAGAAAGTCATTTTGGTTTATGCCAGATGATTTCACAAGTGTGACTGACAATACAACAGTGCAAACAGCTGTACTGGCATAATGGAAGGGTAACTTCTGCATAAGAAAGTGCTGAGAGAGTTGGAGTTGTTCAGCCTGGAGAAGAGAGGGCTCCGGGGAGACCTTATAACGGCCTTCCAGTACCCGAAGGGGGCCTACAGGAAAGATGGGGAAGGACTCTTTATCAGGGAGTGTAGTGATAGAATGAGTGGTAATGGTTTTAAATTGAAAGAGGGGAGATTTAGATTAGATACTAGAAAGAAATTCTTTACTGTGAGGGTGGTGAAACACGGGAACAGGTTGCCCAGAGAAGTTGTGGATGCCCCATCCCTGGGAGTGTTCAAGGCCAGGCTGGATGGGGCTTTGAGCAACCTGGTCTAGTGGGAGGTGTCCCTGCCCATGGCACGGTGGTTGAAACTAGATGGTCTTTAAGGTCCCTTCCAAACCAAACCATTCTATGATTCTATGATAAGTAGGCAACTGGCAGTAACTTCAATGGGAACCAGTTTCTTTTCAGGGACATTTTTAGGCAAAACAGTTCTAGATTAGCTGTTTATGCTGTAAGCATAGCAGGAAGTAGCTTAAAAAGGCTATAATTGCACAAGAACTGTGTGAAACCCTTTTGGATGGGAAAACTGCAGAACAGGCTGGGCCCCTGCTCACTTCCCCAGGTGGTGTGTTAGGCTGTCATAGACACGTCTGGTAAATTCGCAGAACCCTTGAGACCAGTCCAGTACACATTACTGAGAAACAAGACCATGGGAGTAAAACTCAGCTTGCAGACCTTCCATGAGGTCAACAGGAGGACACAAAATAGAGTAGACAGGAGCCTCCAGTGAGACTGATGAGAGCAGTTACAATCAGAGGGAACAGACACTGCTTCAATAACATGTCCTTTAGCAGCTGCAAATGGAAACTGTCATGTCTTAAAGTGACAGTGAACTAGGTAGAAGCTGTTAATAGTACCTGACCAGCTCAACTACCTACTTGCTGCGCTTTTGAGGAACAGGATCTCTCTTAGCCTTCCGAACTGCTTTGTTCTTTATATTCCTGAGGTGATGGCAGATGAATGGAGGGGAGGACAGTGCCCCTTAATTGTGGCACAGAGAATTTCTTTTAAGAATAGAGTCACTAATACATGTTCTTAAGATATTAACAAGGAAGAACAAATGTCATTAGGAAAGAAAACCTTCCCCTGCATTGAAAATGCTGATTGCTTCTTATGTGAAATAGGGGATTAAGTTTTATTCTTTACTGATGTTGAGGTAGTGATGGATTTGGTTCTAGCAGACATGTTCTCTCCCCTCTTTCTGGATTAATGCCACATTGGCCCTAATGTGCGCGGCTTCACTGGTTCACTGGAACATTTGCTGGAACATTTATTCTCTCTGTGCTCCAAATATGCCTCCGGGATTCAGAACCCTTACACAGAAGGTACTAAGCACATTCAAGAAAAGCTTGAAGAAGATGAATTATCTGTCTACATATCAGACAGCACATTTTTAAGATTCTGTGAAATCAATTATTTGAATCATAATGGGCTCAGTTTGGTGTTCTCCATTCCAAGATAAATAATTATGAAAGCATGTTTTCAGGTTTTTTTGTTTTTAAAGTCAGATTCTATGACCATAGCTCTATTCGAGCTAGATGTTATAGATTCTAATACATTCTTTGAAGATGTGATCTTTTGTCAAGTTTTCTCCCTTGGTTACACAGTTTTGCACTTTGTGTGGTATCATAAGTCTGCTGAGATGTCTACATTTCAGGTGTTGAAACCCCCTTGAGAATAATAGCACTTTTGAATGGAAAAAATGCTAGGCTTAGCTTGGCATCCTCTGATAAACTAGAAAAGAAAAATATTACTCCTGTTTTTTTCCTGTGCTGCTCCTCACACACAAAAGGACCCTTTATTCTTTAAAACAAATTATCATTCTGTCAAGCTCACCTTTTAAACAATCTTGGGTTATAGTATCAGCAAAACCTCTTCAGAATTGTTAGGAAATCTGGTAAACTAACATAAGTTCATATGTTTATCATATTGACCAATGTCTCTTCCTTTTTTTGTACTGCCTTGTCTGTCTTCATATGTTCTTCTTAAATTTAGACTGCATCATAGAAAAGAATCTGCTTATGCTTGTGAAGGTTACTGTTAGTGGAGTCCTGGGATATGATTACTATAACCAGGGTTCCTGGGAATTGCTGAAAATGTCAATACCATGTATAGTGCCAGTAAAAAACAAACAAACAAGATATAAGATGTTACCAGTTACTTCACTTGTGCCAGGAGTACACAAAGGATATCGAGCAAGCACAGAGGACTTCATCAGTCTTAAGCTGCTACTGCTAGATTTTGAAATAGTTGGGGTTTTTTTCTACTTTATTGCTCACAGGAGAACAATAGCTTGATTTGAAGAAATAATAGTGTTAGAAGTTGATGTATTATATAATTTAAAACTGATCATCTCCAGCTTTTATATGAATGCATAATTTGATTTTAACTGTAGCTGTTCCCTGAGGTGATGAGTAAGACATCGGTAGAATTGAAATGGATACAAAATAAGAGGAAAATCATATCACTTTACCATTCAACAAAATATTAATGCAAAATGCTACACAGAAAAGTTATTCTAAATTACTATGGCTCCATATTGTAGGCCACTATCAGGCAATTTTATTGGTGCAAGAAGTCTAGCTTTTATCATGTTTTCACCAGTTTCTTATTCATTATTATAAATGTCAAATGTCTGGAAGACAAACAGGTTGTGTCACAGTACTGGAAAACTCATGAACATATTCAAATACAACAAATAAATTATGGAAGAGTAAGGGTCTTAAAACATGACTTTTTAAGTAATCACTTCCCAGTGTAATAATACATTGTAGTACTTTGCATACCATTTGTGCTATAAATACCGGTGCAAATAACATTAGATTGAGGCTTAGTAAAGTCATTAGCAGATTTATCCCCACTGAATACTTTAGTAGCTAGGAAAAAGAACAAATGGTAAAGTTTTGGGGAAACATGATCAGAGAGAAGAGCAAAGCAAAGTGTTAAAATGGGCCAATGTGATTGCCTAAGACAGGAAAGGGTGGCCAAAGAGTAACAGGAAGGGATGGTAGCCCTGCTGATACTGAAAGGAGTAATGTATAACCTGACCAAGACAGTTGCCACCATGACTTGGAAAGGTACCTTAGAGTAGTTCAACATACTGTTTCTCCTGTTCTATTATATAAATAACACGATACTCGAATGAAATCCAGACTGAGCCCTTGATTAATTCCTGTCAGAATCTATATCTTTTCAGAGTGAGGCTCCCAGCAATTAAAAGCAAGACCTCTCTTTCCTACCATTTAAGACAGAAGCCATTATTAATATTCTTAAGACACTAATTCAGCTTTATTTTATCTTATTTAACTGGGAAAAAAATTAACAACAGAACAATCTCTTGGAAAAAAACCCAATACTTACCTCCAGTGACAATGACTTTTGCATTTGCACAGTATGTGAAGGCATTGACCCCTCTGGGGACAGAAAATTCCTTTACAGGTCTGTAATCATTAATAAAGCAGTTAATCAGGTAAGAAACATTAGGAAAATACAGTCTACAGTCATTCCACTTTACTTTTCTGTGACATGTAGAATAGCTGTTTGCATAATGCATACAGTCTCTTGTTAAAAGCAAAGTGATTTGTAACAGTGACTTAGATACTACCATCAATAAAATGGGAACTTTCCATTAAAGTAATAACTATCTGATTTGATCACCTGAATCCTTTATCATTCATACTCCAAACAGAATACAAAAATGGTAGCTGCTGCCAAAGTAAGCCTTCACGCACTTCTGCATGCTTAAAGCAGTTATCACTGAGAAAAAGCATGAAACCAACTGCCTTTGCCTGTTTCAGACAAGGAGGTCTATTGTGGCCTCTGTTTTGCATAAAGTGCAGTTACTTCTCTGCTGCTTGTGTATAATATATTGCATAATGCATGGTCTCTATTTTATCTATTTTGTGTTGTACAATAACATATAGAGACTGCAAGTTTCTGAAAAAACTGAATTATTCTGTTGCATTCAGTGCAAAAGCACGGGAATTTAAAAAACCAATGAACGTTAATTAGGGAAATTCATTTTTTAGCACCCTTAAATCATATATTTCAGCCATAGTTATTTATGGAATGGGCATTTCAAAGTTATTTGATCCATAGCTATTTTTAGGGCTATTAATTTCATTTTCACAGCTGTGTAATTTTTCAGTTGTTTGAATATAACATCATTTAACTGCTGCATGAATCTGGTCAGAGAAATGTATTTATTGCAATTGGAGACACAATTATAGCCAATGTTAAATGAAAAAGATCTATGAAGATATTTGCAGTTAATGTTCTGTATTACAATCAGTGTATGGTGGTAGCATATACTCTTTTGACTATACTTTTGGCTCTGCAGTCTTTGTTTTCTTTTTCCTCAAATTAATTCTATTTTTTCCGAAACTCCCAACAAAATCTAAAAAGATTTCTTAGCTTTTCTCATGATATAGTATGTGACCTTGACAGGCTATAATTATTTCACATTTCACTTTTCCCCTCTGCAACAGACATGCAACACTCATAAAAGCTAAAGTTATTGGATTGATGTAAGAATTACTATGTGAATATTTATGGCTATGGTTATGGTTATACAAGAGATAAAACAGATTATCATAATTGTTGCTACTGGCCTTAAAAATCTACTAATCTCTGGATGTACCTCACAGAGAACTTATGAAGCTGATCTAATGCTTAAAATGCCTTGAGATACTTGAATGAAAAGTTCTATCATATCTCCATGTTATTCATAGTTCCTTTTTACATCAAATTGTTTTTGTATTGTTTATTTTTTAATTGGGCTAAAACTTCTAAAATCACAGATTAGTAAGTCTTGAAATCAGCTACAGCAGTGATGGGCCATATGAATAAGGATATGGCAAAAATAAGGAGGCCACAACCTTTTTCCTGCTGCACAGGAAATCCATTTCGCAGCACTCAAAATAAATTGCATTATTGGTTTAAGCTTGTGTAGCTGAAACCTGGGAAGTTGAAACTTGTGAAACTGGAATGTAGGTGAATATATTTTTGTGTTGATATAAATTTTAAATTAACAGATACATGATACAAATGTAACAAACCAATCAATTTTCTAACTAGTGGCTACAATTTGCCTGCTGAGGAGAAGTTGGAGCAGACAACGCTAGCAACATAACATATTTAAGGGTTGTGAGTAATGAATATATATGGACAGTCCCCTCCTACATCAAAAGCTAACAAAAACGTTCAAGTATTTAAGTAGTTGCATTTACTTCTATTAACAATGCTTATAGAGAAGACAGCTTCAATACAACAGGATAGCATCTTACAAGGCACTGATCTCATGCAGAGTTATAAAGCAAAAGATCTATTTTTTCAGATGTCATACTTACAAGTTGTCCCCTAGTCGCTTTATGTCATCCAAAACAAATGAATGAATGCTGTCTGAGGAGCAGGATCCAAAACAATTTAGTTCAGAAAAATACTTGACTTTCACAGCCCAGTCATCATGTAGCTTGCGTTTAACACTAGGGACAGAAATTGAGATGTTATTAGGATATACTAGCATCTACTGTAATGTGCCCATGAGTGGATAGGGATTTTGTCAGTGAGATTATACACAACTAATGCTAACATTTAAATATCCAGGACAGATACTGAACCACTTTTCCAGCTCAAAATCAAGCAGAGCTAAAGTTGGAGTTGAATCATGCACTTCTGTAGTAGCAATTATGCTTCCACCTAATTGTGCCCAATAAAGATTGCCTATGTCAAACTGGACAACAGCAATGGTGAATCCTTCCCTGGAATTTTACTCTGCAGCCCCTCTGTTGTAAGATCTCCTACTGAAAATGATGGCACTTCCTTCACACAACAACAAACAAATCATATTTCCTGCAGTTTGAAATATTATTTTTTTTGTTAGGTGGAGTTAATTTATACACAAATGATAATCTCTATTTATGGCAGAGAAAACCCAAGGTAAAGGAACATAATTGCTAGACTGATAATATTTTATCACAAGCAACTTACAAGTTAAAAGTTTTGGAGTCCAAAACCTGAAGTTGTGATTCTTTTTTGCCTTTACATTGTTTCAATCCAAAGTGATCACTTGTCAGAGTAAGCAGGTGAACATAACCTTTATCATCTCCCATTAGGATATTATCCTTAGCCAAGCGATCAGACATAGTCACCGTGCAAACACAGAGCAGAGCATTTTCCATTGGTTTGATGATAAAGCAATTATTCTGTGAAATACAGTAGATAGTTTATTAGATGTTGCACACGAGCCCTTAAGTTGACTGAACTTATGCTTATCTGCTTACATCAGCATTAAATTCTTGACTTTGATTTTTCAAGCCTCCCCTGTGATAGCTGTTTTCTGGTATTAGAAACCCATGGAAGATCATTATCCAGTGAAGCTAAATGCAAACTTTAAGGATTTCAGTGAGGTTTTATTTCATTGGTAGCCTTTTCCATTTCAGTGAGGAAATATTAATTACAATTTTTTGGAAGGATCTCAATATGCTGAGTGGGATGGTATATTTGCTAAGAATGTATACAGTTTCCTGTTCAAAAATAAGATGGTCTCTAGAAGAAAATGGGAAATAGCCAAATCAAAGAATTATTCAAACCACAAAATGCAGCAGTAACACATAGGAAGAAATTATATCAGAGTCATAATTATTTATACAGCCTGGGAGTACGAAGTGTACTTATATGGGCAGGTGTTTGAATTTTCAGGAATTGAGATGGTAGGAATGAATGCAGCTGCAAGCCACTGGGGTATTTTGGTAGACTTGAAGGCCTGGGAACAGGATTTTGGGTCATCCGTGTTATACTGTTTATTGGTTCTACTGTCTGACTCCATCTGTTATCTGATTAAAGCATCCTTGCCAACCTAAACTGGCAACTGTTCACATGCTGTAGGAATTAACTGCACAGAAACATTAAAGAGGTATGCCACAGATACAGAACTGTGGTCTTGAAAGAGAACTGCTCCTATTCAGCCACAGGACAGTTTTAAACTCTCATTGATGTAATGACTGAAGGAAACCTAGAGAATAATGACTGGTGAATAATTTTTTCAGTCTTCTTTCCCAGGAGTCCAATTGGATTGATAGTAAGACTTCCATTGACCGGTCTGAGCTTGGGGAATGGCCTTTAAATATTGAGAACAAAAAAAACCAACCCAAACTTAAGATTTGATATTATCCTAAAAATATTTCCTTTGCTTCCTCTCATCTTCTCAGCCAACTCAGAATTGCTCAAAAAAAACCCCAGGAATAGGACGAAAAAGCTGAAGTATGAATCAGAAATCCTTGCAAAAATTGTATTTTGTAATAAGGCATTCAAGAAAACTTTAACAGTTTGGACCTACACTAACACAACGAAGGTTCTGTTCTTGGAAAGCCTTGAACAAAATGCACGATATGAAGAAATATTTTCTTTAAATCAGGAAGTTACCTCAAAGGAGTCTATATTAAATTCCTTGGAATATCTGTCCCTGGATTCTTAATAGATTCTGAGAGATATATATATATGCACATACACACACATTAGATATACACGTGCACATATATGCACTACATATATACAGAAAATAAATTATTTGGGGGTTTGTTTGCAACATAGTACAAAATTTTCCTCTTTGTTCCAAGTTTTTAAGATACTCTAATAATCCCATTTGGTGTGGAAAGGCTATTTCTTCTTTAGTTTAAATTCCACTATTTCACTGAGTTCCTATAAAGAAAAAAGTTAATGCCTTCATCCCATTAGACAAAAAGAACGTGAATGTATATTGAAAACACAGGCTAATCTTTTTCAGGCTTCCTCTTTAATATTTGCCTGATCCAGCAAAATACCTGATTCCCTTTTGATTTATAGTCCCAGACGATGACTGTCCTTTCAGTTACAGCCACAACACATTTCAGCTGAGGTAGGAATTCACATCCAGTGATCCAAGCAGTATCCTGATGAAAATAAAAAGGGTATCTAAAGAAGGATTTTCTCTGTCAATTTATAACCTTCTTCATTATTTAACTATTTTAAACCATCTCCACATAAATTCTGTATACTCTGCACTAGTGGCTGATAGATCCAGCCCCAGCTAACACAACTGAGAGTTCTAACTCCAGGAATAGCTCGTACATGAAATTGCAAGGCTCAACCTCTAATATCAGTAACTCACCTCAGATGCACAGATGTTGCACATGAGAGGACACAATACATCAATATTTTTAGCTGAACTGTGATGATACTCTGAAAAAAGCACTCTGAGCAGAGGAAATTTAAGCTACAACATCCACTGTAAAGCAGATTAAAACTTTTCTTGGATAGTTTAGTTCAAAACAAAAGGAAGTTAAAGGCAGTAAAAATTTCAGCTGTAATAGCACAAACCCTACTGAAATGAATGTTTCTGAAAATAAGTAACTTGTATTAAATAATATTCATTTTCTCCCATAGGTAGATCAAATATTTACAAAGATTTACAGTACATCTGCCCATATTAAGCCATCTTTCAAGTATACCTGCAGTTATACAGGTCTTAATATAAGATAGTAAATAGTTTCTCTTGCAAAGTGTAAGATTAGGGACTCAAATTCACTACTAGACTGGCGAGGCTTTCGTTGGTTTTTTTTGTTGTTGTTGTTGAAACATTAATAGCTGTTTGATTTTTTCCCTGAAATGTAGTGGACCTTGCTAAATGGGAGTGGGATTGAAATGGAATATGCCCCATTTCATTCCCATTTCAGCAAGTTCTCAGGGAAAATCCTTCTCTGGTAGGGCTGAGAACTGTTATTCCCCTAAAGAATTAGCAGTGAAAGGGAAACAGCTGTAGGAGCCTTCTGCTCTGACTGTTTTTACTCCAAAGAGGAACAGCTCTATGCTCTAGTTCATCAATGGAAAGGGCTGTTGAAGTAAACATTTAAAATTAAACAATAAAATTGAGCTTGATTTTTCTTTTACAGTGAAGCATCCCAGTCATTGTATTGTAGCATCCCCTGGCTTAGAGACATGATTATCATTAAGATACTATTTCACTAATAGGGAGAGAAAAATTTACAGAAAATAAAACCTAAGAAGCATTAAAACTATTCTGGTTTGAAAAGTAAATATGAATGTGTGTTCATATGAAGTTATGTTTACAAGATCTATACAAAGGCTACATACATCAACTTATGTTTACTATACATACAAATAAAACCATTTGGTGTACACATTCAAATTTTCCTTACAATGTCTGAACTGCAATGCACTTTGAGTGAAAGGAGAAAGACAGAGGTAGAAAAACAACAAACACTCCAACAGGAGGAAAATGTTGGTTGAAGACTTCAGCCAATACAGACTTTCTCTTGTAAGATTCTCCTCTCTATAGAAGATACATATTTCTAATTACTAACTGGCAGTCTAGAAAAGTATCTGAAAAAAAGGTTTCAACACATGACATGCAATTTTTATATGCCAGCAGAAAGCAAGAGTTAGTAAAACAAGTCTACAATTATCCTCTTTTCTTTTGCATCATTTATAGGCCCAGACATACTTAATATATAATATAAATTAATATAAAATCAAAAGCAGGAAAAAATGTGCTTATTGCACCAGTTTATTAGTTGCCAGTCAGTGAAAGATCCAGCATAGAGAAATTGATGTTTCCCGGAACAGGCAGCAATAGAAGTGTTTTCATATATACAACTGAAAGACTCTCATCTTAAGACAAATAATTCCAGTGAAATTACTTAAATTACACCAAAGATCAGCAGATATAAAGGCCTGGAGAGACAACTATAATAACTGAGTTTGTCTTCCTGCATAGCGTGTACCAGAGAATGTCCACTGAGAAGTTTAGAGCCTAGAAGAGACAGAGATTGTTCAAGTTAACTAACACTGCCTTCCAGGCCAGTTCTTGCTCAAGGATCTCAGCCTGTGGAATAAACAGGCTGTGTAAACAGCAGAGCATGGTGCTCTATCCTTAAGATCCAAAATGAAAGTTCTTGAGCAAAACAGGCTCCTAGTGTGGTTTGAGAATACTCAGAAACTACTAGTATGAAAGTCCTCAAGAGAGCAATGCAGAAATTAATAGATTAATTTGACAGACTGAGAAGTGGCTGATAGAAGAGAACAGTCTGCTAGAGACTCTAAGCAAAACATGCTGCCTGGTTCCAACTTGATAGTAAAAGCTATAAGAATTTCTCTTCTTAGCACTGCTGTACTTCACAGACAAACCAGGCAGCTGCACCAGATTAGCCTGTTAATTATTTCCTTGTTCCTGTCACTCATGGGCTCTATCTTCAGTCCCTCATTTTCAATACAGTTTCTGTTTCAGCTTGTCTGGTTCATCCACTGGATTTGTTTATGCTTTTCTATGCTATATTTAAAAGTAATTTCATTTCCATTATTAAAGAGAAACAGCTTGTTCACTACCAGTATTTCCATCATCATCCAATGATGATTCTATGCTGAATACTGGTTTGGGATCTGTCAGCTGGATGATTCTTAATCCATTTAACATGCACTCTAGTGTTTTTTTCAGTGGTCATATTTTAAAACAGAAAGTCATATGACACTAAGTTGAATACTATACAAAGTTTTAAGTCTATTATATTTATGCCTCTACACTTTTCACTCGGTCATATAATCTCATCAAGAAATGAAATCAGGTTTTCTTGAAGTGTCCTGTTCTCCATAACATCTCTGAATAATCTGTACTCATAGTTCCTGTTCTATTTGTATCATCATGATGCTGGGAAAGTTCTGAGGGCTGTGATTCACTGGATCGTATTCCTATAACCACTGCATTTCGCAGCCTTTCTGGTTTAATATCCTCAAGGCCCAGAGCTCTGTTGCTCTGGTTGAGTAAGTCTCTATTCTGAAACACTTTAAGAATGAAAACAATGAATGGTAGAGGGTGGAGAAACCTAAAAGATTATTCTGCAATTTGTTAGCCACTCTCTACACACATCATTGTTTATCAATGGGTGCTAAGTTTGGAGTCTGATAACTTATCTCTGAATTCAGTACCTTACTTCATTTGCACAAAAATGCGTACAAATATATAGCTTGATTGATTAGTTAGTGCTAGTGCTGCTGCTGATGTTAAAACAGATGAAAATGGCATAATAATTGCAGTGAGAAAAGCATGGACTATTATTTCTGTAGATCTGAAAAAGAGAAATGTAAGCCCTGCAAGGAAAAGACAGCTTTCTCTCTTTAGATATTCAGAAATTAATCACGAGGTATTTTTCATAGTTGCACATTATAACCATTTGCTGCCGAGGTTTTCAACTAGTATAGTTCACCACATCTTTAATAAGAAAATGGTGATGAAGGTTTATGTTCAGGTAAGATATTTGCCTTTGATTTTTAATAAGTGTTTAGATAAAAGCTATTAAAATGCAGAGCTTCAATTTTAATAAGCATATTTTAAAATAAAACTCCCAACATAATTCTAGACACATAATTCCAAAGAATCCCCAAGCTAAGAAATTTAGTAGCATCATACATTTCAACTGCCGGGAAAAAGGAATTTAATCTCTCAAAACAATCCAGAATTTTATTTAATTGGGATTTTCAATAAGGATATATAATTTCCATTTTAAGAATAAAATACCCTAAAATATTATGTTCTGCAAACATGAAAACCTTTTAATAACCATCAAAAAGTTCAACCTCAAGCCCAGTAATAGCCATTTTCACTCTATTTTCGTGCAGTAGTTAGAGGAAGGAAGAGAAGAAAGTAAATTGTCTAAGGACAGGATTGTTCAGTGCGAACATTTCAATAAGAATGTTAAATAAGATCGCGTATTACCTAAGACAAGGCAGAGCAGCAAGCAGAAAAGGGTCATTTTTAACTAGGCCACCTGAAAATTTCATATTTGTGATACCAAAAAAGTGAATATAGCAACAAAAACAAAGCTACATGACATCACCAAACACCATTAAATCTTTCAGATATAGAGCCAGAAGGATTTCATATGGTTGTATGCATGGATTTCTTTTTTCTTTTCATGAACCATCAGCTCCCCAGTGTCCCTGGGAAGCCAAAGATATTCCTCTGAAAGACACTACACCCTGTGGTAGAGACTGCCACGTTCAGCAGTAATGATCCCAACTGATCCTCAGCAGCAATGATCCTCCATCCTAAGGGGCAGAAATCCAAACTATTTCTAACCTACTTCTTCCTTTTCCTAGGGCAGGCTAAAAAGTGGAAACATCTCAGCTGGGAAAGGATGGGAGAGCAGCACATGACAACAGAGGCTGCAGATCAAGCTAGGCCACACAGATCTGATGCAGAGCTGAACAGAAGTGGATGCTCGCAGATACTAAACAGTGTTAGTTGTGGATACCAAAACTATGAGTTTTGCCATTGTATCTGTTTGGAATCACAATCCTAGCAATTACAGTATTGCACCATAGTACTGAGAAACATATTCTCCTTTCACATTTTTAATGGCAGAAATGTCTTTCAATGGTGCCTAGTTCTACCACAGCTGCCAAATACTGTCCTTTTGCCACAGCAAAAAGACCTCCACATCCACTGAGGAATCATTCTAAGATTAGTTCTTAGTGGTCAGAGAGGAAGAGGTCCCTGCCACTGCATACTGCCCACTGCAGCATTAGGCTGGTCCGCCAGCTTCTTCCCCTTGGTGTCTCTGGGGACAAATACCAAATGTTGTTCTGATCCTATCTTTGCAGATTTAGACTGGTGAAGTTATTTCTACAATCAAAGCAGGAACAAACTATTAAAATTCACTCCTGTAACACAGCTGTAGGAGATGCTCTAAGTAGATTCTAGCCAAAGTTTCCAAAAGTTGATAAGTCTGAAGAATGTTTCTCACAGTTTACCTCTCTGCACTGATTCTACAAGCCAGATTAGTCCTTGCAGGAATTAAATGCAACCCAGGCCTAGAACTGTTTCCGGAGTTGGAGTAGTAGGGTCTGTGTTCTAGAGTATTTCTATTGGATTTTAGAACATCGACAATATGTGACAGATAATCAACAAAATGCAGTGTCCCCTGGCACAAGATATCTACACAGACTTTTAGGGCAAGGGATCTTGTCACTTTGTTAAGATTGGTGACAGTTCTCTTGTTGCAGGTCATCTGAAGGAAGAATATTGCACAAAATCTGCCATGATACTCCCAGGATAAAAAAGAGCATTTAAACTATATACTGTGTGGTCAACCAATCTACCTAGCAAGATGTAGAACTGTTTTTTGCTAGCGAACTTATAATTTTTCTTATTTAAGTTTTACAGTGGGAACTGAAGTGTTCTATCTTAGATGAAAAAATTCTGGAAAGGTTAGGGGTAAAAGCCAATTTGGTAGAAAAAGCAATATTTATCTGATGTTTCTTTTTATCAGAGGAAAGAAATCAAGCTACCTAATTGTTTCTATAATTGAAAGGAATAAATTGAACCTGTTTGACCTATGGAACCCTACGTCAAATTATGCAGAAGTCTCCAGATTGGAAATAGCATTAGAATAATGCTTGATTTTTAATTATTTCACTTCAGTACCTGCTGATTTTTAATTCAAATTGTTAACAGAAGGTGGCAAATTAACTTACTTCAACAATGGTGGTTGCCAGAACTCTCATCTGAAAAAACAAAAATATATTTTCACAATAAAAAGTTAGCAAATAAATTAAAAGTCTGAACACAGTCCGCTCTCCTGTATCACAGGCAGAACAGAACAATGATAGCCAACAGAAAGAGTTCACAGTAAAGATCTTCTGAGAGAGATCTTTAACCTATTGTCTGTTCCTCTATATATAGTGAGGAACTTAAACCCACTTTTTCTCTCACAGTTGTTTCATGGTTGGTTGGTTGTTTGCTTGTTTTTAAATGAGAAGTTGGTGCGAGCACAGTAAGTAAAAAGAACCCATTCTCTATAGTGGAGTACAGATCAGTTCTTCTTCTGATGGAATTATGCTTCAAATGGTCCTTCACAGCAAGAACAACTCCAGCTCCTGTAAGAGGTAGGATATAGCATACAGATACCTAAGCTAATGCCGGCCCAGATGACATGTTAACTAGTCCCAGAAAAATACCAGGTGGAGACTATACAGGCAGAGACATGCCAGGTTGCAAACAGGAATACCCATATTGATACAGTATTTTTCAGCAAAGTTAACTATTGGTGGACAGCATAGCTTGTGCCTCAAAAACTAAAGTGTTTAAAGGCTCAGGGTGGTAGGCATACCTGGTGCCATCATCCAGTAGAGACACAGTCACCTTCTTTATCCTTCAACCAAACTGGTGTCTAGTTTTCAAAAGCAATTTCAAACTTTTCTCTTCTGAATCACCCACAGATGTTTTTTCACCTCTTTTTGCCTCTGCCCATCATCAGGAATTAATCAGTGGTGCCTCATTCCTATCCCAGTAATTCCACATTTCATAAACTAAGAATGTAGGATCAAAGCCTTCCTTCCCATAGAATCGTGTTGCCCAGTGCCATCAATGGATGGTCTTTGAGCAGAATTTAAAACAATTGTTAACCAAGAGCTTAATAACCATGCACTGTTATCAGATATGGCTTTATCTACAGTAACATTAACTAGAGAGTACACAGAGAATTTTCCTTAAGGCTGCCTACTCCTACAGATCTTCTGTGCTGAAGATCAAGGCAGCATCCATGCCTAATATCCTGAGAAGGGTGTCTCCTGTTCTAGAGTAAGCAGGAAATGGCTGATAATACAGAGCTGCGTACAGGTGTTGAAGCATATTAGGTCCACATTTGTTGCAGAAAGCAATGCTTAGCCCTCAAATAGTGAACCTGCTGGTCTACAAATTAATATTTCTTTGCCTTGACTTCAATTTCCAATAGCTGCAGATATCTAAGAGAACCTGGGATTTCTTAGCAACTAGGATTAACAAAAGTCTCCAAGCCCTCTTTCTAGAAAATAATCAGAATCACTAGCTATTTATGTAGTGGATGATGGAAGCCTGACACTGGTGAAATAGGGTATCCTGATGTATACAGGCTAAATTAAGCATTCTTAATGTGATCGAACATGACTGACACTAATTATTTGCTAAAAAAAATCTGATTAATTCTGATTTAACTGCAGTTTAATAGACCAACAAGCAGTGAAACAGTTTGCAACCTCTTTATTGTTCCTTTTCTTATTTGTAAACTAGAGGTTTTTAGAAGTTTTTCACTATTCTTATTCTTCTTATTCTTTTCCTACACATATAAAACTCGAATAAAAGCTCCTCATCTAAATTGCCAACTGACCCCAAGGATATAACACAACCATTAAGGAAATTGTCAAGTTATATTTGCTTTCCAAAGAGCAAAGAGAATAATACTAACCTAATCTTGTGGAAAGCTTGGTTGCACTGAACATCAACTTACACCAGGGTGAATAAGCAGAGTATGTCCCTGTCTCTTCCAACACATGTATGTTTCTTATTAGTCAAATGCCCCAGAAGTGGCACAGTTAAAATCTGTTATATTAGATTCGCTAATTACAACAGACCAAATATTTTTCATTCATGTACACGGAACACACTGACTTCTGTGGGAGATATAAGCATCCAAGAATATCATATGCTTAATAATCTGTACTTTAAAAATGGAACAATTATACAAAAATAAGCTTCTCTGTCTATTTGTCAGTGTATTGCTCATGAACTCATATTTTGGCCCCTCCACCCAGAGCACAAGTCCCACCAACCAGCATGTTTAGGGCAAGCATCTTCATATTCCCTTATCAATATGCTTCAAAGCCAAACTAGACAAAGCAACTCACTAGCTGAGATTTTAAGGTCAGGTCTTTTAAAATCCTTGTTCTTTGACAGAAGAAGAATGATGCAAAACGTGCCAACTCTATATTTGCCTTTGTGATGTGAAGTCATAATCTAGCAACAAGACTCAAATGACTGCAATGCTAATCAACTAGAGTTTTCTCTCGCTTGTATCATGATGTATCAGAGCAATTCTAATGAAGTCAAAAGTCATTTGCTCAGCGCAACTGAGATCAGAGATCATACTGTGAGTAAAGGACTGCTGTCGTAATGCCTTACTCATTTTCAGAAGATACAGATTTATAAGTGGGGTTTGAGGTCTCTATTTCACTGCATTAAGCAGCTGTGTGTAAAATCACACTGCAGTCACTGATGTCAGAGTGACATCAGTTCAGTCTATGAGGAGGCAGCAATTCAACTTGAAAACAGCATGGGGAGGGGGAGTGGGGAAGAGAGCTATTTTTAACATTATACTCTGTGAAATTATTTTTCGTAGGTGCATAAGAGGGATAATGCTCTGGAGGACAGAGAACTAGGCTTTCAAATAAATTATTTCAGTATTTACCAAAACTGCAGTATTACTTTATTGTTTAATCATCCACAGAAGCCCTTCCTTGCTTTACACGCTCATAAGCATTATGCACTAGTTAGCTGATACCCCTAGAAAGCATCAGTGCTGCTTTAAAGCTTTACTGCATTGTCTGAAACAATTTTTAATAAACTGGTTGTATTAATGTACAAATGTAAAGTGCCAATGAGCACAGATGCGAGATGGACCTTGTAGCATCTAGAAGTGCACACCTCTAAATAGTAATATAATCATCTGGGAGACTCATTTACAAATTGTATTTTAATAGCATCTTGAGCCTGGACTTCTACATAAAATGGTACAGATCTCTTTACAGTTTGCTGATGAGGGGAGTAACTGTGAAGCAGTGTCATGCCAATTGTCAGGCTTCTAGATATTGCTGTATTGAATAACTTTGCAAACAACTGATAAATGTTTCTATCCCATTCTAAATACTTTCAGTAGCTGTAGAAAATAGTTAATTCTCTGTTTTCCACTCTATATGCAAAAGTTAATAACAATAGCATATTTTGTATTAAGAGAAACTTCTAAAAAGAAATGCAGATTATTTTCTATTAAATTAACTTCTGTTAAGAAGGCCTTTTATTAGCCATCTCTATTTTCTAGTGACTTCTTTGGACTGTTCAGTATGTTTACAACTGAAAATAACAATGTATATTTCCTACTGTAATTAAAGAGAAAGTTAACTTTAATAAAAAAAGATATCTAGCTTTTTTATGGGTAACTTTGCACGCTAGATCACAGTTCACTTACTTCCCACATACACTGCCTAATGAAATAATAAAAAAGTTTGTTTGAGTTGGAATTACCTGGTTGTTAAAAATAGTTAGCACTCCTTTCTGAGAGGATATGACTGTGAAATCCAGATGGGGCACCTTCACTATACTCTTAATCACATCTTGTCTCTTCACAACTGTCAATGACAAAATATTACCCTTCGTCTTACAGACACAGAAAATATAAACAAATAGAATCATAATATCAATAACATTTTCTGTTCCTGAAATGCATACCAGTACTAACTCCAAGGCAGTAATTCATTATATCTATATCATAGATTACCCTATACTTGATTTAAGTAATCATGTTGCATTTTAAAATAGCATTAATGTATTATGGATGTGCTAGATCTTTATACGCTATTTAAAAAATACTGAAAGGCAAAGAATAACTGCATAAATAAGTAGTCTGAGTCAGAAAAATTCATAATTTCAAAATAATTTAGGAAAATAGAGAACTGGGCAAGGCAGCAGCGGAGTGTTCAGACACAATGAGTTTAGTAAAAAAACCCTTTATTCTTGAACACATAAGAAGAAAAAGCTTTAATAATAAGCAAAGACATATATGAGATCTTATTACTGTATTTTCAATAAAGTGTGCAACACATGGCATTAAAAAAAAAAATTAGTTTTGGATAGAAGATAAAGTATATCACCTGCATGAGTAATCTGCTGTTTTTCAGATATAAGGAAAACCATGTTTTCTTCTTTCAACTGGGAAGATATGGTATCACTTTCTCCGATGAAACAGCCAAAAACCTAAACAAACCAAAACCCAAGCAATTTATAACAAAACTACTTATGGAATATATGTTTATATGTATAAAGTCAAATATTTATCTGACATTTTAAACCTTTAATATTCTTGGAGTAGGTTTCCTAGTGTTATTTGCCTTAACAGTTAGCTGTCAATATGACTTCAGATTGCTGAGATCTGCTACTCAGGCACAATCTTTCTTCAGTGTTTGAAAAGAAGCCAGCATACACAGGGCTTCTGGGAATAAAAGCCATGTAATTGATAAAGCGGTTAGTACAGCTTTGCTTTGCAATGATTGTTTGTAAATAATAATCTTCAATTTCCTTTTTCCAGTTTTACCTACTTGCTGCTGACTAATATGGAGACAGGGGATCCCAACAAGCCCCACCCCATAATGTCTACCAGAAGTTAACAAAGAGCATAAAACATGAAGTAAAATGCAATGTACACATCTTTCAGATGTTTGCCACTAAAAAAATAGAGCTTTTAAAGTGCCAACTACATTTGCAGAGGTTAGTTTCCCAACTAATTGATAAATGACAACTGCTAGACTGTCCAGGATAGGTCTTTTAAATTTTGGAGCCAGTAAATGACTAAGGGTAGATCCTAATACAACTGAAGATCCTAATATAACTGTTATGAATATAACATTTATAATTACTTCAGTGGCTTTTTAAATTAAAACGTGCCCTTTGACTATGGTTATACTGTTGTGGAGACTGCCAGAAACGTAGAAAACCCTTAAACATGGGTTTGAAAAAGAGAAACATCAGGAAGATAAAGAAATAGGAGCACTCACACAAGGCCATGATCTTTTAAGTCATGAAAATGTATTTGGGAGATTTTATCAAGTTACAGAGAGGCCAGATATAGACAGGTAAATTTGAAAAAAATAGATCTGTGAGAGTAGGAAGTGAGGAACAAAGGGTCAGGGATAGAGTTCTGGGAAAGGGGGGTAGGAGGGGAGAGAGAGAGATATGATAAAGGGAAATATCAAAGGAACAAAGTGACATACATGCCACTTCCTTGACTTCCAAGACAGGGCACACGCAGCAGTACTAAAAGCAGCAGGGGAACTCGGAAGAACGGGGATGAAATACAGTCCTTTTAGAAAAAAAACACATTAGAAAACTGGAGCACAGACAGCAGAAACCATGATGGCCCCTATACTAAAGATAGCAACCATTATCAATGATACATTTGAAAAATTAAGTGATGAAAAGGAAACTGAACCAAGATCAAGGCTACTTACATTGTTCACAGGGGCTAATTAATGATATGTCCAAGTTGCAGTTTATAAACCTGATTTGTCTGACTAGTACATTAATGAACATTATCAGAATGAATGTATCAAGTAAGGGAAGCTGTCATGTCAAACCAGGACAGAGGCACATCTGTCTCTTTCCCCATCTCTCTCAAATAACAGCCGGTCTCAACTAGAACACCCAGAATACTTCCCAGTCTTAAAAGGCCAATTACCATTTCAAGAGAGTTTTCAAGCATGTAAAGGAGGAGATTTTTTTTTCTTCAAGAAAATGTAAGTTTCACTTAAAAGTAATGAAAAGCCCAAGGAAGATGAGAAAAGCAAGTGGGACCTAGGCTGGTTGAGTGTTAAATAGAGTCAACTTAAAAATAAAAATAAATAAAAAAGAGGAAGAGCTACAGGTATGGGAGGAATCTATGATCCTCATCAGTAAGTAAATGTGTACACATTTCAATGTCAAGAGGTGAAAAAGAGATGAGGAGACTTTACAGCTGTAGCACAGCTATACTAGCAAACATGTGGCATAGTAAGAAGAACAAAGAAGACTGGCTTCATCCCTGACATTAGTAACTCTCCAGGATTACCTGGGCCATTTTGGAACTGTAGAGTTTGTCAGAGAAACAAAATAAAAAAACCCCACCACATAATATATAGGATACAATCCAATCCCATTTTATTTTATTAGAAACCATTCAAATAAGCCTGGAAATATCTATTTTGGTCCCATCATTACAAATAGGATGTTACCACAAAAACGTAGATCAAAAGTTGATGCTGAAGTTACAGTTGATGTAAATTGGGCTTCGACAACAATTGGATGACCAATGCAATGATTATTCTGTTTCAGTGTAAGCTAAATCTTACAGGATTCAGCAGTTTTGTTACTTCAGTTTTCAACTCTCTGTCTATACCTAGACTACCTGTAAAAAAAATCTTATCCTTTTGTTCTGAAAGGAGCTTAGATTTATAACATGCTCGAAAATGTATAGATAGCTTGAAATACACAGCATCATCAGATTTCCCACTAAATAGAAAAAAAAAAGTCCAAAAAACTGAAAAACTCACTGCAGCTTTTCAATGCAGTATTATATTTCAAACTGTGCTGATTAAGGCTGTATCAAGATAAAGAAATAAATGTCAGACTGAAGCTAAATCAAATAATCTGATCTTTAACTGTTACATAACTGAATTACCACTTCTATCATGGATGAATTTCCTGTTATTTTTTGTTAAATATTTCTCCCCACAAGAGAAAACACCACCACCCCCCCCCCACCCCACACATTAACACTTTAAACAGAATTCTTTTGAACAGAGAAACAACAAAGATTTCTATTTCACTTCCTAGAGCAGTCAAGATAGTCTCACTGATATCTATCTTCTACAAGAAATGCATGCTGTGAGATGCTGAAGATTCATTGATTACCAAACTCCTCTTTTTTCAAGAAAGTTTATACTCAGGGCATTTTAAAAGGCTGTCATCAGTCACCCTAGTATTTCACTATAACACAGTGCTTTCTTGAGTGGAATCAGATCTGCACACAAAAATTTGTCCTATATATTTAACTGCCGTGAATATATATATTTAACTGCATGATATAATTAGAAGTCTGAAATTAGCCAGAGATACTCAGCAGAAAATCCAGTACATGGAATCTCTTAGCAAAATGCTTGTTGAGATAACACTGTCATTTGCAAAATACCCACCTGCTTACCCACATGAAAAAGTGGGGAAAGGCAGCAAAGGACTGACATACTTAATCTTTCATTGACATGATGGCCTGAAAGAACTAGTCCTCACTCTAGTGAAATAGGTTAGGGATGCCTCTGGAGATTATTTTCTTATTTACAAGTTCCACTTAGACTGAATACTGATCTTCTGATGCTCGAGCATCACATTCCAGGTTTTGGCACTAGGAGCATATGATTCTTCTTATTTAAACTAAAATTACAATAGCACAGGGCACAGAACAACACAACCAAGAAAGTGCTAAATTTTACAATAATCCAATCTCCTTATCTCTCAAGGCACGTACCAGAATGGATATCACCACTCAAATTTTGCAAGAGAAATTCCAAAGACAAATTTTAGCCTCCTATCTTGAAATATCTTCTCTGGAAACTTCCATTTAACCAACAAATGGACACATTCAAGTTTCTCAATTGTTTACTATCAAACTAAACATGGAGCCTCTTTCTTTCTCAACTTGTTAAAATTAAACATCACTTCTTGAATAAGATAACATAACGACAAGTAAGGTACTGTAAACCAGTTCTTCAATTTTTTTTTTTTTTTTTGATCAACCAAAACAATACATTTTATCTAATTTTCTAGCTTCAAAGGCATACCTGTTTCCCAAATATTTTATTTTTTTTTTAGGAAATGAATGGTGGCTAGGATAAATAACAACATGAAAGCGCCCTGTTATGCCATGGAGCTCATGAACAACAGTCTCATTAACAACATATAATCAACAGTGTAACACTGTTATCTTTTAAGATTCCAATTAGTTGTTTACATTTAATAAAGTTTTAGAAATCCTCACCTCACACCATTCTGTCCTTGCATCAGGGTTGCTGCTAATCTTCCTGAAAAATGCCTTAATGTTATGATCCTTGATTTCTGGACCAAAAATTGTCTTTGTGGTTTCATAGAACTTATCATAGTCTATCTCATCTGTATGGGAGGAACAATATCCACAGAGTTAAAAACTGGCAAAGTAAAGTTTCCTTCCTTATACCCCTCCCTTGTGTTTTATTTCTCCTTCCATATGAGTAGCATGCAAGTTCCAGTTCCTTGCACTGTATTCACTAAAGCATTTTTTGGGAAAAAAAAGTTCAGCCTTCATGTTCAGTTTTTTCAAAACCATCAGATTTGAAATACATGACTGGAAACAGACAGATAAAAGAATAAGTGAAAAAATCTCTTCTTTCCCGTTCTCTCATATCACAATTTTGGTTTGTTTATCTTAACCAGAATGGTGTCCTGGCATAAAGTTTATCCTTTCATGCAACAATAGCCACTTTCATTCAGAAAAGCAAAATTTCACCCTAGTTATGTACAATTAAGGAACTGGTTTTGTGCTTTTACAGATCACTAGAAACATCACATTGTGCTAACTTGTATATGTGGCAACTCCACCAATTATATTTTGTGAACAATCACCATAGCATTATAATTTGACCAGAAGTTTTAACAAGAGGAGAAAACCACTCTCATAGCACAATCTGCCTATTTCCTGTAAAAATCAAGTCAGAGTTTGGACATTAATTTGAAGTCTTTCGTATAGTGTAGACTCTATGACACCTCCTCTTCATATGAAAATTGCACTTTTCCATCCAAAAGAGTATCTTTTACCCTCATCTTCAATTGACAAGCCTAATCTCTTCTTTGTCTTCTGGGTTACCGTTGTTTCAACTAGTTCCTGGAACTGCTTCAAAGCATTCTTAAAATCTGACGCTTTAGCAGCAGAGCAACTCTCCTCACAATCCCTCTTTTCAGACATCCTGTATTAAAAGAGGACAAGGTAATAGGGAGAGCTCTTCTTACAGCCTGGTCCAAGCCTTGTTTTGCCCCTTAAATCTTAAACTCCACATTAGTTCATATGAGATGCAGCTGGATGACAGGTATACCAAGCATTACATAATAAAAAAGAGTGAACTTTTGATGTCAAAACCCCCCATTACATCACAGAATCCTACTCACTGAGTGGCCCTAGATCATGAACTAGGATCACAAGTAACCTGACGTGAGAATAAGTCATGGTAACTCGTTCAACTGGTGGTTGAACAGGCAGGATTTCATCAGGGCTCAATTCTGCTACAGCTGGCATTGCTTTAGCAATATGAGATCACATTATCCGTAAGACTATACATTTGAGACTAGCTGTTCAAGTTTATCATATTTTTCAGACTGAGTGAGGAGTATGCAAAGGATGCACACTAACTCACACAGTTAGGAACAGCTGCAATTGTGGATTCCCTTGGGTCCACACATCATCTGGTGAAGAATGACAGAGCCAGTTCTCTGTTTATATTTCCTCTGTGACAGGAGAACTGAGACCAGCCTGATGATGTTCTATGATGTGCTACTGCTTCAAGGCTCAGCCAGGGATCTCAATCTAGGCAGGGATGCCTGGTTTTACAGTAGCAATGACAGCACTTTACCAGGGATGTTAAATCATGAATCATTATTCACATAGTACAAAGAGGCCAAAGATATCCAATTAAATCTGAAAAGAACTAGAAAAGCACTTTTTGACCGCCAGTTCTTGGGAGTAACATTGAATGTTTGCTTCCTTAGTAAATCTCAATTATTTATTGAATATATGCCTTGTCTGCTTTATTGTATTCAAAATCCCTACTCATTGAACTAGAACTTCCAACCTAGAAAGCTAATTAGCCTGCATAAATCATTATGATTGCAATTGCAAGAAATCTAATGATGGACTGGTGGAGTTTTAGTTATTTTCAGCTGTCCAATTGCCTCTCCCTTAAGCTCTTACAGACATTCAAACACCTCTTACTTGTCTTACCTTCGGGTCAAGTTACTGTTTCTTTCCCTAACATACAACTAATGAGCCCAGAGATTAAGTGTTGGTTTATGCCAACCCAATCTCAGCTAAGTGTCTTAAATAGTTACTGTTTTGAACAGGGTCTTCATTTAACTTGCAACTAAGTACCAAGGTACCCCAAGGACCCTTCTGTTTTTGTTCTTGGGGCATAACTAAACAAAAGAAGGATGGGGCTGGATTTCTGAAAAGAAAGCAAAATTGCAGCAACCAATTTCTTTGGAAAGTGTTGTCTTGTTGTCTGTGCTGTCATTCTATCCTGCCACATCATAAATTCCTTACTGAATACTGGAACCCTAGGGTTTTCCAACACTGGAGTGCTGGAAAAGTGAATTTATTTTTCCTCTAGCTGAAAGAAAATTATATTCAAAACTGTCTCCTGAATGAGTAACACAGTGACTACTGAAGAAAACCAAGTACCAATTCTTGTTGAAATATTCTAAAGTATCAAGCTTCATTCATTCTTTGGAAAGGAATATTGTAAAAATCTGTCTTCAGAGAATGGTTCAATGCAGTGAATTTTAAGAAGGAAGCCTTTTCCTGAAAAAACAGGTGCTTGAAAAAGGAGTTTTGTGATTTGCACCTGTGATCATTAGTAGTCTTCTGTTGACTAAACAGTCACAGTTTAAAAAAACAAGGCTACAGGTATAGGTAATTAATATGTTAATTACTTTGGATCGTGTTATGATCACAGTTTCTCTGCACATGGAAGATAGTTATTTTGCTTAGCATTCTGGATCCTATATTACACCTCAGATTATCAGCTTTTATTTCCTATGACCCTTTTCTGAATCTGACTCCTTATGCTTGGCAGCATTTTGCAAATCATAAAGGCTTACCACTTTTCACTGCCATGTGAGGCACTGCGTTCTACTGTGAAGGGAGTAGAACTGCGTTCTTGTCTTGGCTCTGCCATTTCTTCTTTCTTGGTAACCTTATCAGGTTGCTAAAATCTGCCTGTGAAACAGGAACAACATCCAAACCCGAATTAATTCCTTTAAAGTATTACTAATCCTTATAAATTAATGTCCACATTTTGCATGTGCGATATTTGTGATTTCTTTTGTATCACTAAACTATGCTGACATTAAATTCTGGCACCTTCCCTTTTATCACACTATGTCTGAGTCTGCTGCATATTTATATGAGTATTATTTGTATAATAAATGTACCTGAATTGTCATTAAAGGCAAACAAAACTATTCATGGTATTAGCTGTGCTTAAGCAAACATGCATTTACATTTATCCACTGATCTTCCAGTTAGTGAAGTAATTAATTCACATTCATTAACACAATCACATATTTCTGTGATCAACAAAATTCTAAAGTACTTCAGAGAAGCACATCAGTGATAATGAGTACGGCTGCTATTTTCTGCCACTTAAAAAAAAGGAGCTCATGAAGAAATCACAAGAAAAGTTGTTGTCCCTCTTTTTATTTCCCTCACCAAGATAATTTACATAATCCTAGATTATTTTTGTTTTTATACCAGTGTAGACATTACTGCTTTATTAAGCAGATGATTAAGTTTTGGATGAGAAAATCTGACAAGAACAGGCAGGCAAAAACATCTCCTTTGATCCTAATTAGTGTTCTTGCTCCCAGATTTAACAGAGGCATCATGAATTCATAAGGTTTAAATCCAGAAGAGACCTTGAGATCTTCTACTTTCACCTCCTCTATGTTACAGATCATTAAATATCAGCCATTTATCACTATAATGAGCAAAACAACTTTGTTCTAAGGCATTAACTTGCGGAAAGGTATCCAGTTTTAATCTACGGACACCAAGAGATGTTTATTCCAAAGGTTAATTGCTTACATTGTTAAAATTTAAGCCTCCTATTTGAGTTTGTGTAGCTTCAGCTTCCATTCACCAGTTGCTGGAATGTCTTCACTGATTTAGAGTGATAGTTGTATATTCTCCTACTAGGGGCATTTGAACCTGAATTACTTCTCCATTGTTTTCTCTGGTTAATTGAATCCTCTGCCTCCTACTGCAACACCTTCCTTTAGGCCTCAAAATAACACTTGTGACTCTTTCACGTTTTTCATCTTTTCAATATCTTTAAAGAATTCTGACACCATGTTACTGTGCTATAACATAATAAGCAAATTATGGTCAAATAATAGTAAAATTATGAATTTCAATCTATTTATTAAACTCACTTTTCACTAGACTTATTGATCAATTTCTTTGTATTGTTCTTTAGCTATTGATGTCCAGATCAGCATTTCTATTACTTGACTTAAGGCTGATGACAGATTCCTTGCTCAAGGCTATCTTAAATTGCTGTGCATGGAATCTCTGCTCCATAGAGATTCTGTAGGAAAGGAGAAATTAAGTTTTTTATTTTTTGTGGCTATCTAAAGGATTGACATCAATCAGGAATGATTCAAGAATATCAAAATCACTTCAAAAAACCAGATAAAGATCGTAGTTTCCACACAGACTTGGGAAAATCAGCTTAACAACAGTTTTGAAACATATAGGGAAGACAATAATTTGGTATAGAACAAAGTTAATAAAAATAATGCCTGTGTCTGCCTGAAATAGCTAGTTCTTTAGGAAAAGTGGTGTTTCAAGATACGCAACCTAACTTTCTAAGATGAGTAATGCAATTACTTGAAGTTCTGTCAGTTCCACGTGGAAGAGCACAAATGTTTCTGAGTACTCTTGCTTAACAGCAATGAGTATGTCTTTCAATTAGAATAAAGAAAAGACTTTGGCAGAGAAACACAGCACTGATTCCTGGAAAAGGGAGGGATAGCTTGAGGGTGCATTGTTTGCTAATTCTCTAAGAAAATGTTTCCTTTGTGTGTCAAGGTGGTACTTAGTTGATGGTCAGACACTGTATTTTGGTCAGGGTTATGGTGTATTTGACATATTGCTTCCAGCTGAATCCGTGTTAGATGTTGCCTGTTGATTCAGTTTGGGTCTCCATTATACAAAAAAGATGTGGACAGGTTGAAGAAGGTCCAAAGGGTCACAAGGATGATCAAAGGACTGGGAAGCCTGTCATAGGAGGAAAGGCTGTGAGAACTGGGTTTGTTCAGCCTTGAGAAAAGAAGGCTTAGGGAAGACCTTATCACCATGTTCCAGTATTTAAGGAGTGGCTACAAAGAAGGTGGAGACTCCCTTTTTTACAAAAGAGTCATGTGGAAAAGACGAGGGGTAGCAGGTACAAGTTACTCCGGGGGACATTCCGACTGGACAACAAGATCAACCATCAGAATAGTCTTTCCAGGAAAGTGCTAGATTCCCCATCGTTTGACTCTTTTAAGATTCCTCTGGGCAGGGTGTTGGGCCATCTTGTCTAGACCGTGCTTTTGTCAAGAAAGTTTGGACCACATGATCCTGGTGGTCCCTTCCAACCTGGTATTCTATGAGTCAATGATTCTATGATTGATTTTTCCACTCTCTGCCATCTAAACTTGTATTACATGAGGCTATATTCTCATTTCCCAGTTAATAATAGTGGTTTAAGGTTTATAAAATACATTTATATCCATCCTTGGAATGGAAAGGTTAAGAACAGAAAGCTATGTTTTGTTCTCTTGCAATCACCCATGAAAAAACTTCATGTTATAGTGAAAATACACAGAAACTCCAAACAAGGAACCATTGCTTTCAGTACTGGCTAATTCTTTTGTCTTTTATGTTTGAACTCAAAAAAATTTGTACAATGTTAAAAGAAGATGTGATCACAGAATGGACTGACAAACAGAAGTGAGAAGATAGGCCCTACATTAGAAGATAAGAGAAGTCTAAAAGGGAAACTCAATATTAAATTGATGAGTAACAGGAAGTACTTGCATTAGTAAGTCTACACTAGCATTAACTGAATAAAACACATTTTCTTTCCTGTCTCCTTGACTGATACTGTGGAAAGTATTGGATATGGAATATGGTAGAGTTAATGGCTATTTAGAAGTCAAACCACCTAAGTCTCCTCTTCTTACTATGTAATCATATCAGTCTCAATTATTGGAAATTCTCAGACCAGTAAAAAGTTAATGATATTCTGTAGAGCTGCAAATAACAGCTACAGCAAGCTCATTGCAGGGTTGGCAGCTCCTTTGAAAAAACAATTCTTTTCAATCTTTATCTCAAAAACTATCATAAAACTATGAAATTTGATGCTGGTTTTAAAATTCTGACCATGTCCTTTGACAGTTCATAATAAATAACTGAAAGCTACTGCAGAAGACAGACAGACCTGCCTTTACTGGGTTGCTAGTCATCCCTTCTGGTAGTCTTATGCAAAGACAAATTGCCCCCAGTAAAATGATGGTTCAGAAGAGCTCAAAGAAAACATAGTTTTAAAATGGCCTTAAAGAGGCTCTGGCGAATAACAGACTGGTTCTCACTCCACTTTTGGTTCAGATCAAGACCAGCCATTAAAAAAAAAAAAAAAGTAGTCCCTGAAGCTACCTTCTTTTAACGAACTAAGCTACCTGCCCCTTGATTTTTCATCCTTTTAAACATCCCCTTAAGCCTGGCTGTGTTTGCAGGTGAATCAGGATAAAGCTGTTAAAGTTCAGAGTGGCTAAACTCTTCTCTGACTGGTATGGGGTTGGGCAAGCCAAGTCTTCATTAATTTTAGCAAAAAATTGAAGCAAAAATTTAAGTTCTCCCATGAAACAGTGTTGAAGGGGTGCTATCGACCTCACATTTACATGAGCTCACTCTCTTCTCTGCGGTCTTTGTTCTTCCTATTATTTTCCCAGAAGCAATATCACAGTCTTTGCCATAAAGGGCATTTGCTTTTCTGTTTCGCTAACATCTGAAATGATGAAGTGATAATGTTAAGAATCATATTTCCCATTCACTATTTACTGATTTGTATGTTAGACTCTGGAAAATGACAATGGGCCGGTGAGTTTGTAATTATTTTCACTTCCTGTTTGCCACATGAACAAGAAGCTGCAGCACAGGGATTAACTCGTTATGGAAGGTTATTCCTTTAAAATAAACACGTTATATCACAACTAAATTTCACAGGGTTATTGTTGCAAAAACCTAGTGTTACTGATCTTACACAGGTTTTACAATGTTAGTATTCAGGGTTCAAGCTGCCCCAAGAGCTTTGTCTATACATCCAAGGGAGGCATGATGTCAGCAGATAGATGTATGTATCACCACTTGTTTTAATCTATTTAGCAAGAAACAAGTACCACAGAAGCATGAATATTCATCTGCCACCTGAGCATGTATCACAGTCCCACACAAGTTTGTATAGCCAAGATGAAGTTTATCTCACCTGAGGCATCTAAAAGTTAATCATTCAAATCACCTTATACACCAGTCAATAATAGTAAACACTTTCAGAGTGATTCATCATACTGGTCTTAGGTGCTTAACTTTTAAATACATTATTTAGGTGAGATGAATCACACCTGCAGCTGGTACAGCTATTTGTACACATGCCAGGTATACCAGAGTTCATATGTTATGGTACATGCTGCAGTCAACTCCCAATTGTAGCACAGATGTTCTGACAGCATCTCATCACCTCCCAGGATTGCCCATGTAGGTCCTCTCCCTGCTGCAAACACTTGTGCTTGCCTCAGTGAACAGTGTTTGAGCCAAACAATTTTCTAAATCCAGGATATTCTCAGATTCTTGAAAGTTTTCTACTTATCCTGCTCTATGACTTAAAGTTCAAATCCCAATATGGACTAGATTATATAGCTAGGATTACAAAATCTGCAAGATCAAGCCCTAATTTTGAACTTTTGCCATTAGATGTGTGCATTTATTACTATATGCACATATTGCATTATCAACAGATGTAGATCTATATTAAAAAAAAAGCCTTGGTTTTATGCCAAGCGGCTGGGAAAAGATTAAAGGTTTCTTCTGTCTGTAAACTCTCCCTTGCTCTATAGATACACACTGGAGCTATATGTAGATACAGTGAATAATCAGTCAGCTTTCATTTACCTTTAAGGCTA